>WKFP01014840.1:2421421-2441731 GCA_011057875.1 Pterocles orientalis | reverse complement strand
TCCTGCAAACCAACAGCAGTATCTGTGTGGGGAGATGAGGCAGAACGGCGGGAGGCTTCTTAATGGTGCTTGAAACTAAAAGGCAACAAAAGTAACAGTGGAACAAAATGTCCCTTTTAAAATATCCCTTTGAAAAACATGCAGAGTTGGAAAGAATATGAAATTCAGACTCCTCTTGAAATGTGGTTACAGTGACAAGAGGATTTTTTCTAGGACATGCTATCCCATGGTCTGCTCTGGAGGCAGTCAGAAGTGCACGAGTCAGGCAGAGTTCCAGTGAGGATGGAAACAAGCTGGCTCCAGGTATGAAAACCCTGAGGCAGCTCTGGGCAAAAAACTCATAGAAATAGTTCAGCACCAGCCTGGATGAAAAGGAAAGAAATTTCTTCGCTGAACAAAAAAATGAGGCAAGACACAAAACCAAGAGAAAGTAGTAACAACAGCTACACAATTAACGAAATAAACTTTTACAAGGATTTCTGTATTCATTTTAGGTCACACATTTTGAATTGACAGAATCACAGAGACCTCTGGAAATCATCTGGTCCAACCCACCTACACACCAGGCCTGTGTCCAGGCGGCTTTCAATATCTCCAGGGATGGAGACTCCACAGCCTCTCTGAGCAGCCTGTCCCAGTGCTCACTCACTCTCCCAGTAAAAAAGCATTTCCTCACGCATTACCAGCCACTTGTGGATGAAGGCTTGGCATTGGGCATGTCTCTAATTCCAAAGGTGTGAAGTACTATCTTCAGTCAACTTGACAAGTGTTTTTCTTCTAGAATTTAGTCTTCAAACTAAGCAACGAGTGCCACATGCATCTTTAAGACTGGGCAGTGGGGTAGGATGTGCTATTTTTAACTATCTCACCTTTGCTAAGTTGCTGTTCTTTAAACTGCTGCCACAGCTACTTCATTTATCTCCCCAGTATTACCAGTTGGTGGGATACTATTTAGTTTTTATGGTTTGGCTTTTTTTTTTCTTTTTATTTATGAGTTATTGTTTGGGGCTTTCATTGTTATTTATTTCTTTTCTTTTGCATGGTGGAAGATAACAGCCACGCCGCAGTGATGTAGCGCTGGTGATGTCATGGCTGTGTCACACTAGGGAGAATGTCAGCAGTGGATGCGTCACTGGGGGGCTAATGACACAGGCAGCCCAGCATGTGTGTAGAAAGTGCTGCTAGGGCTGATAATATCACCGGAGAAGTTGGACCACTCTCTGCTCCAGAGAAATGATCTTTCTTACAAGATAAATGCAGAACACTGAAGTTGCGTGTGAGGACTTGTGCTTTTCTGCTCCATGGCAGCCGGTTGACCTACATTTCCAGCTGAAGAGCTACAGCTGACCTACGGGGAGTTGCATCTGACCTACCAACACAGGAGGAGTGCTAGTCAAATGGACTGTGCCCTTTAAAATTATAAACTGAGCAGGAGCAGCTTCACAGGGACATTTTTTTTTTCCTGCTGCCACACATAAGAAGCAAACAAGATCAATACTTAATTACCAAGAATACCTATAGTTGACAATACCCATTGTGTAAGATGAAGTCAGACAAGTCCGTAACAGTTTCCAGTGCAATATGTGCTCCTTAGTGACTAAAACAATTTTTTCTTTCCCAATCTCAGTTAAGCATTACCTGCCCCACTGCTCTCCTGGTTCCCAGCAAACAGATCAGCTGCTCCAAGACACAATTATTGTTCAGAACTAAGAGAGGTTTCCTCTATTTACAATGTGAAGGCAAGTTTATTTTCATAAACACTAGACTTGCCTGTTTAGTGGTTTGACATTTTATTGACAGCCATACAAGTTGGGTTATGCAGATGGAACAGACATTGCCATTTTTAGGTATAATTAGCATTTCATCTCCTTTCAAATGATTTCATGGGAATGTTCAAAAGAGCACTCCACCGCAGTTTTATGTTATTTAAAACAACAACAAAAATCGTAGCAACTTTTAAACTAAGGTTTTTGGCAGTAGTATTTTTTGGTTTTTTAGGGTTTTTTTGCATGGTGGTGCTTTATCAAGCTAATATCAGGCAGCGTATCTAAAGCTTTAGGAAAGGTTGATTTCTGTATCTTTTCTTGTGCTATTTAATTTCACTCACAGACTTAAAACTTTACCTTATTAAAACCTTTCTTGCAGAAGGGAAGCTTTTAGTGAATGACATGACAGAAAGGAGACCCAAAATCTCTCTGGCTTTCGCACAGATGACTGGAGATGATTTCCCATCGCCCCTGGCTCCTTGCTGCGTACATACAGCAGCCCCAGACACAGTCCTGGTGAGCTTGTGACAAGCGCAAAAGGGGAGAGAATTTCGTTGGGGTGCTGAGGAAAAGGATGAAGGCCAAGAGTCTGTAAGGTCACAAATCCAGCCCCAAGCATCTGAATCTCTCACACCTTAAGTGGACTACTGCAGGAGATTTTTAGCCACATCTCCTTGCCTTGAGAAACTTTCCAAGGGAAGTCATATGAAAATTGATGCATCTCCATAAGATGTTTGGCCTTTAGTAAGAGGTTTTTTCCCAGCTTCCCCACTGACTCCCTTCTCTAGGAGCTGAGAACTTCCTGGCTCTGGCAGACAGAAGATGCCACCTTTGTGTCACAAGGCTACATGACCGTTACGGTGCTTTCCTGGTTACTGGAGGGCCCTCCGAAGAAATAAAAAAATCAAGCAGCCTGATCCGTACTGAATCCTAGCCCAAAATTCATGATCCACAAGACTTCTCAGCATGGCAAGAGAGACCAACACCTGACGTGGTGATTTACAAAGCTTCTCCTAGATGGGATTTAACTGCAATTTGCCACCAGCATCAGCCTCTGCTTTAATAACCCGATGTGTCATTTATGCTGTTCTTGCCTCCCACCCGCTTTCTGCAAAACATGAGGAGTGTTTATTTCACTGTTCACTTCAGTGACAGCAGGAGAATGCCCCAAACACTGTGTCTGACATGTGTCAGTCTAGTCATGGAGACAAATAGACCAAAAAAAGGCAGCCTGTAGATTTAGAGTCTGTAACAGTGGCATATAATGCTTGCCAGAGGTAAGCAGCCATGCAGTGGAAATACAGGATCCTCATGCTGTTACAATAACCAAAATAAATTACAATGCAAAAAAAAAATCAGCAGTATTTTCTGTATTAAAACAAAGTTTCTAGAAAGTCATCGTGTAACCTTGGCTATCCTTTACAGAGCAACTTAGAGAGTAAGTACAGGAAACAAAAGAACAAATGTTCATGGCCCCTAAGCATGTTATTTTTCCTTTTAAATGCACTTACCACTTTGCAATTTAGATGTTTCTGGTCATGCTTTCATTAGAACAGAGCTGAGTGTCAGCTGTCCCCTTGCAAATAGCAATGTCCCCATCCGATACAACAGGGCACTTCTAATACCCTGTGTGCAGCGGGTGAGATTCTGCAAGACACGCTCTGTAATTACTGCCACTTAGCAGGGAGTTTAAAGGGTTTGTTTGCAAAGTGACCAGTTACTTTCTACTTTAATAATATTATTTACTGATCTTTTGCTATTATTTGTGTTTCTTAACCCAGCCATCACTGGAAAGGAGTTTTAAAGAGACAATTTAATAATACTTAAGGAGCAAGATTTCATGCACCCTGAGTGGATTATTTTAAGTTGAAGAATGAATTGTGAAAGGTTCAAGCAGCAGGGGTTTGATTTCCATGGTAATTGGATGTACACAATGGGATTTTACTGGTGTAAAAATTATCTGTAGGATTGTAGTTTCTGTTCTAGATACATGCCTGATACTCATGCAGTTGTCCTTAAGCAAAGGGACGAAAAAACTCAAAGGGGTTTCATTCTTACCTGTCACCTTGAGAAAAACAGCAAAATTCAACCAATTCCAAAAGGAGCCTGAGAGAGCCTGAAAGAGGAGCAATAAAATGAGAAGTATTGGGCAACTATTCATATTTATTGAAAGCATAAAAAAGATTAATTTTCATTATAATCAAATCCTCACACAAACATCCATTTCTACTATCATAGTCCAATAAAAGTAAATTAAACAGTGAGAGAATTGATGGCTTTTCCTTGTGAGACAGATAACAGCCACAAATGAGGCTATGGAAATGAATTAAACTATGAGCGCAGTTCATATTGTTTACAGAGAGCAGGAAAACCCAGCAGCCACGGGGGAACAGACTGTGTGCCAGTGGTTGAAAATACAGTAAACTTTGTTTCATTTCTCTTATGTAAAAAAACTTCTAATTTTCTCCTTCATTTTTTTTCCTTGAGTCTTAAAAGATTAAGAATGATAATGTAAGCCAGTGGCAGACAAAGAAAATAGGGGAAAAAAAAATCTAATTTGGGAAAGTTTCAACCATTGACAAATCTCTGCCAGCTCCATATACGAAAGCATCTTTAATCCAGGCTGGTTCTTTGTGCTGCTCTGCCAGATGAGTCATTGATAGATGGAGGAGTTTGTAGTGCAGACGACATGAAAACTGTTCCTTATTATAAACCAATATAGGAAATTGCATACAGAAAACCTATATTTAAAGGCAGACACACAAATAGTTTAATGAGGCTGCTCCTGCAATCCCACTTCAGCCTCCCCAGGCACAGAGGTTCCCTCGCTGCTCCCGGTGTCACAGAGACATGCTGGCACAGCCAGTGACAGAAACAGCCTTTTGGGGCTCCGATCCCAATCGTTGAACCCTGAGAGAAGACTTTTTCTTTTTTTAACATTTCTGCCTTAATTATTTAATTACAACCTGTATATGGAAGGAGACCGTGACCTCGTTCAAAGGTCCCTGCCCAATACCAGGCTGGATTACAGGGCTTGCACAGAATACAGCACTGCCTCGAGGCATTTTCCAAACACATTGCTTGACTTTGCAACCTGGTGCTCTCAAATTGCACTAGTTTTTCTATAGAGTAAAAGACTCAAACCTATCAGCACGTGTGGCTCGGTCAGCTGTTCCTTGACTCCATAAAAAGCAGTGAAGTCCAAGTTCTAGTCAAGTCAGCAACAGACTCCTCTTGACTTGATAAATTCAGGTTCCCTTTGGACTTCAGTTCAAACGTCCCATCACTGCAAGAAAGTTGAAGATGCAAGTGGCAGCAAGGATTTGTGCCTCACACAAGCAGCTCTTGCAGCTCTTGACCAGAGAGCAGAGGACTCTGGAGCCCCATTCCACTTTGGGATGAAGGCAGTGAAGAGGGGTACCTCTTTGGGAGCAGGAGCCTGAGGACTTTGGCCAAAGCAATGCACTTGGTTAACCCTCTGGAAAATTACAGACTTGCAACTCCAGACCGTGGTAATCCAGGGGATTCTGTTCCAAGTATCTGTCCTCAGTATTTGGCTCAGCAAAATGTCCTGCAAAGTGCTCAGGAGGAGCAGCTGTCAGTGGAAAAGCCAAGGCCTGACGGAAATCTTGGTAGAGGGATGGAAGATGAGAGCTCCTGCTGGCCACCTCTGCTGCCCCGCTGCTGGGACTCCAGGTGGGAAGAGAGAAACAGCATCACCAAGACATCCAGATATTTTAAGATATTAGAATAAGATGAACAATATCAGTATTATTGCTCTTATTTTCAGAAGAACCTGGCCCCTATGCAAAGTTAGTTGGCCAGGGCTATGTCTTGTTTTCTGTTCTGCTATAGTGTTGGGAATCAGAAGCAGCAAAGGCACAAGGGATCTCCCACGTTCTCTCAAGATGTCTTGGATGATCCCAGAGGTCTACTGCAAGGGTACTGCTTGTATTGCCATTAGCTAAGGTTAGACTGATTACTCTTTTTAGGGAAACTAAGTTCTAGAAATACATCAGCATTTGCTTACCCCTTACAAGGCCTCTAATACAGAAGAAATTCCGACAATACTGTTCTAACAGCAAGAGCTGAAGCTGAAATTAGGAGCCAAGTAAAAACATATTTATACTATGCCAAAATAGATGTTTCTTCTTAAATTGTTAATTCTTTCCCTTACCATATTGGAAGCTTACTCTGAATCCAATAAAGCAAAACATTTCACAGTAAATTACTTGCAATTGAAGGAATCAGATCCAAAGTTTTTTTTCTCCTCAACGCAAGTTAATAAATGAAACAGCTACATGGAGTAATACAGAGAAAATATTTCTAATTTATGCAATGTTACGAAAGCTATATCCATCAAGTTACTCTGGGGAAATGGACTGTAGTAATAGATTCTCTTTAAATATAGCCAAGAAGGAAATTAAAACTGGCTTAAAATAGAAATTGAAAACCTCGCTATAAAAATATATTGCTGAGTGACAGTGTCCAGATCCAAAAAAGAAAGTCTAAGTCCCTGGGAGATAAATGTAAGACTGACTCATCCAAACTGTTACATAAAGGTGTATGTTAGAAGAACTGCTCTATATGACACATATTAAAACACCACAGCAATATGTAGCCTCCACCCTTGAATGTTGAAAATGTCACACAGATCTCTCCTTCTTTAAGGAGTAACTATTGTATTAGTAGAATATATTATTTGAAGTATTTTTGATGCTTGACTAGCAGGACAAAGAGACATTCTCCACATCACAACCTGACTGCGGCAAAGGTAGAAACAGAAGTCAAACTTTGCTTGTAACTTTTGCATTTGCAGTTTTCTCTAGCTAACTGAGCAGATGTTGTCTTTTTCCATTGAAGAGACCAGTATGGCCGTGAATTTTAGTTCTTCCCCTTCCCAAAAGGGCTGGGTAAGTTCGTAGTAGGCCAACTAAATTGGCTTTAGTTGCTCTCATTAGGAAAGGGACCAAAAAGTTTTAATGCAGGATTTTCTTCATTGAGGGCTACAGAAACAGAATAAGAAAAGGACAAGAGAAATTTTACACAATTAACTTTTCAAATTAGACAAAGCATTATCATCTTGATAAGAAGGCTGGATAAAATGGATAGAATAGGCATTTTTAATTCTAGGTTTTGTTCAAGTTATGTTTTTACTCCAGACTTGTATATTTAATTCCTTCTCGTTGCTGTATCAATAAAATGTCACACATCAGTCCCTGGAGTTTATCAGCTGGAAACCTGAGGGTGTATCTTTAAAGGCAAAGAAATGAAATACTCATATGCTGTACTCTGCTCTGTTTAAGATTCACAGTGAAGAAAAGCAGTCAAACAAGAACCCTGATTGAAACGAGACAGGCAAATGGGTATTCCCAAAAAAACAATAATAATAAAAAGCTGAACTTTGTGTAGAAACAGTATCCTAGGAGTCCCTTCCTAAAACCTCCTAGGATTTCTCATCTCTGCAAACTCATAGGATGCTCTTGTCACCGTCACGTACAGGCTGCAGAGCTCCGTCGGTGCATTGGAGTCATAGGTAGTACACAAATGCACGAAGATGCCAATTCTTTCCAAACCCAACACTTCAGTATCTCCAGCTGTGTGATTGAGAAGCCCAGCAACTTGAAAATTTTAAAATGCTCTTTACCCAGAGGTCCAGCAGAGAAAGACTCCATCAATACTGAATTACTGAAACTGAGTGCTGAAAACAGCTTTTTCAGTAGATGAGAACTAAGCACAGTCATCCAGGCAGCCTCTAATGCCTATATTTAATCTTTTGGATTCAGGCATACAACTATAAATTTCTAATTAGAGTCCAAGAGAAGCCCTTAGCAGTTAAAGCCAAAAGTACACACAAAGTACTAAGCATGGAAATCACTTTAATTTTCCAACTAGTTATTATTTCCATAATTTATTGTGAGCTGTTTCAAGTGATGAATAAGATTTTTGCTTCACCTCTCCAGGTCTAGTTAGTAAATCTGAATCTCTTCACAAGCTCCAGGGACACAATTCATTTCATAAGAAAAGAAATAATAACACAAGTAATAGAACCATTAGTGGAAAAAAAGGAACATTATAATTACTGTCAACAATATAGATGTTCTTCATACACTGAAGTCCTCTCAACTTCTCTACACACAGCCATTTTTCACACTTTGCTTTTAAGAAAATATCAAATTGATTACATAAAAGCAATGTTCAGGTTTTGCATATGCTTGCTTGCATTTTGAAGAGATGGAAAGAAGAGAAAGGCAGCCACTCTTGGGAAAAATACAGCTTGAGGTCTGATTTTTCAAATACATCATCAAAAAAAATGGTGGTAACGAGGAAGAGCAAGGGGAAAGAAGACATTAGCTAGCAGCAAACTTTGTCCACAAATCCTGACTTGCTGAAAACTTGCCTGGAATTTTAACAGATCTTTTAATGTGTTTGGCAAAAACAGGCTTTTCATATGACTTGTCTAATCATCTTACCACCAGATAGTTTAACTGAATATTGAGAATTTTGTGTGTGCTTATCAACTGAATTTCTTCGTAGCATCAGGCTTGATTACTCCTCAGTGGTCTTCTGTCTGTCTCCCACTTCTACATCACATCTGCCCCACGGGCCTTTCTAAAACAAGCCAGTAAGTGTAACAAAAAAGGTCATTTTATGCCCCTGTAAATCATGTATGATTTTGATTGCACACAGTAGAAATTTCAGCTCCAAAGTTTAAGGATTTTTATAATCACCACAGATGTTATATTCAGTGCAGATGGAACTCTTGACTCAAAACCAGAGAAGTCCTGCAGAGCATTATAAAACTGAACCCCTGCAAAGTGTGTAGAAGAAAAAGCATTCAAAATCAAAAATTAAAAAATTTCTTGCAACTGTTCTCTCATACATCTCTGCCTGCACCCTCTAGAGAAGACAGAGCCTCTGCAATAGGGCTCCTTGGCTGCTAGCAGGATGCTCCTTCCAGATAAGAGAAAACTGAGAGAGGAACCAGTTCATATTCAAACAGCTTCTACAGATTGCATCTGGAATTATACCATCCGGGCCAAACAACTGGATTGTTCATTAAAATCATCTGATTGCCATGCACTTATCTTTGTGCTCACAACAAAAGAGAGAAAAAGAAATAAAAGATGCTTTTTTCGGTCCTTTGTACTATCATCTCTTTCTTTTAGACTCTGCCTATTGGACGGAGATTTTCCCATGATTGGTTTCTTTGACATGTATTTCTATTGCTTTTCATCTGAAAGGAGAAGGTGGCTAAAAATTAAGTGAATTGTTCATTAAATAGCTACCCCTGCTTTGAGAAAAGGTTGTTCTTGCTTCAGATTCTTTGATGCTGTGTTAATGATGTCTTTCCTTCCAGAGGCTTTGTGCATTAAAGGCAAGCTCTTGGAGAAAAAAAAAGGAAAATAACCTTCTCCCCCCTCCATCCTTTCCAAGATAGTAATTTTAAAGATAACTGTTTTGAAGATAAAGTTGATTCCTGTTAACAAAAGGCCCGTTGTTTGAAACAGGAGTCTGCTACTGTTAGCAGATGATTGACATGAAAACCAGTCCAGCAGGAGCGGCCAGACTGGCTGATGGGGATTTGCAACAATAAAAAATAAAGCAGCAATCATAAGTCAAAGTGACTCCACCAAACCATTTCGGGGCTAGAACTATATTTTATTTGTTTGTGATTTTGTTTTAACTGTTGGTACATTTAGACACAGCAGGAATGTAGGTCATCTCACACGAAATTACACTCTAAAAATCACCCAGCTCCTTGCCTCACCCATCCTTGGTCTGTTCGTAGTTTTTATGTCCTGAATTGCGAAAGTATGAGCTTTAAGGATTGTTTGGTGTCTTTTTCCTTCTGTTATCTTTCCCTATTACTGCTAGTACAATCAAGCTTACTTGTTCTTATGAAAAAAAGGAGAAGTTAAGGAACAAGAAAAAGGACAACAGAAATAAAGATATGCTTGGGATTACAACTTATTATTTCTTGAACACTGTCTTATTCATTCAGGAATATATACACAGGAATTTGTTGGTCTAAGACAAGAACAATTTCCAGGCGCATAAAGAAATTTCTGCTCCTCAGCCCTAATACAAAGGCCAGCACGCGTGTAAAGAGTTAAGTTCTCAAAACGAGGTGGTGGTGAAATTTAAGTGGTCTTAGCTCCATATTGGTTTTTGCCAAAGGATTCTTCTGTGCTCAGCTAATTACTAAGTCTACACAGAGAAAAATACCTAACAACTCCAAAAGTGTCAGCATCCACGATCTCATGGCAGATGTAGAAAAATGACGTGCTACAAAGTTCCTTGTCTTAAGAAAAAGAACATATTCCAGTTAGATTTTTTTTATTTTTCCGCAACATTGTTCACCAATTACGAACATACTGTCCAAAGAAGAGGCAATAAGAATTACTCAAAGTGTCCAAACCCCACCAAACATATTCAGATGCAGCCAGTAACACTCAGCGAAATTCTACAGTGACACACAACAGACCTCTGGTAGCACTAAAATGCACTCCTAAAAGGCATTAGGCTTGATCTTTTAATCTCTACTCATATCAGAAGTCATATCAATCTCAACAATAATACAGATATGAGAAAGGGCAGCCAGACAGTGCTCTTAATTATACAGAGTTAAGGCATTTGAAAGGCAACAACCAAGAACTCCATTAATTAATCATTCTGGTTTCTCTACTCAGCTGCTCTCATCCTCAAAACATTTATATCACATACGCAACAGCCATTACTGTACCCTACCAGAATAGGGAGATGGAGAAGCATTGAATAAAGGGGACAGGAAAAAGGTGGAAAAAAAAAACCAAAGAAATGAGGCTTGGCCATTAATACTAATAGGCTGGACATGGGACTCTGGAAAAGTCACTTCAAGAGGATTCTGGAAACAGCAGAGCAGCAGCAGCCTCACAATCATACACCAGACACAGGGCCTGCAGGACGCTGCCTGGGAGCTGCTTAACCCATTTGCTGACCCTTGCACTAACTACATTCAAGTTGTGTTTGCTTTTTAGTAATAAAAGTGTGTTTACCTGCCTTCACAGCAGATTTCAAAAGAAGGCTTGCCATAGAATATCTTCATTGTAGGAGCTAAAAACTACCTTGGATTATTCTTTCATGTGTAATTAACCTCTAGAAAACTTCCCTTAAAAATTTTGTGAAAAATAAAAAAGGACCAGAGAATGGCATTGTGTGGTGCTCAACCACTGTCCTGTCAACCTGTAACTAGCTGTCAGATTCGAGACCTCCAGTACTCTGTTGCTCTAGCTTAGTGGTGACCAACATATAGGATGTGTTTAGGCTCTCATGGACAGTGTGGGGAAAAGTCTCTCCCTCGTCAGTGCAGAAGCTTCCAGCCTGCCTCAATGAGAACAGAAGAACAGTGAGTTGAAGCCAGTATCAGGGCAAGCTCCTGGAGCATTGCCACCTTTTTATCAACATCCTCTTCCTCCAAAGCTGGGTGCATGTAGGATCACAGAATAGTTTGGGTTGGAAGGGACCTTAAAGATCATCTAGTTCCAACCCCCCTGCCATGGGCAGGGATGTACTTCTATTTAAGTCCTGGGGACATCTGGAGAGCACATCTGTTGCAGAGGACACATACATCTGGGTGTCTGCAGCATATAAAAGTGAGGGATCCCCCAGAGGTCTCTAATGTGTGTTAGAAAACAGAGCAGAAAGTCCAGTACTCCTGAGGGTCCATATGCCAGGGCCACAAGGGACATGAGCAGCAGATGTTTCTCATGCTCCTCTGGGGTATCCCAGCCCTTCTTTCCCTCTCTCCTTTCTTCCTTGCAAACTACCAACACTGCTGGAATGACAGGGGATCTACAGCTGCATGTTGTCCTGAGGTTTTGTGGATTATGGACAGACAACATGGATTTGACTTTTTCCTCCATATTCAGTTGGTCATCTTCTTCCGATCGTCCTTTCCCCCAGCTGTTTGCTGCCAAGGGTGCTACCAGGTCTGGCACTGTGAGGACTAGTTAGAAGACAACAGTCATTGCTGAGCCAGTTGGTAGCCCTCAATGTTTTCAGAGGAACAGGATACATCTACAACGGCTGCCCTGAACCACTACGTCCTTCTGTCTGGTTATTGATGAATTCTAGAAGAGTCTGAAAAGCTAAAGAGTCAAAGTAAACCTGAAGTATAATTCTGAGAGATGTTTGCAGAAATAATAAGATAACAAATTTTAATTGAGGATACCTTTTAACTTATAAAAAAATAAAATAATGGGAGCAAAATTCAGTAGCAGGAAGAGAAAGGTAGATCAATACAGCGGGTAGAACCGACAGGAAGATTATAATCACATCTGTTGCTCTTTCGTGTTACAAAGTAGTTTTACAAACCAGAGAGAAACTTGAATGTAGAAATTCAGCTCAAATTCTAGTCATCCTAAAATTTGATCTCAATTCCAGAAGTTATTTGAATTACTTCTGCTGGATATTCAGGGTTCCTCGCACTTGCCTTATAAACCTGAAAAGCTCCAGACACCACAAAGTCTATCTTCAGCTAACCCAAATTAGACTGTTTCAGATAATTCACTCCATTCGGGTGTCATTGGCCTTACTCATTTCTGTGGCTTTCCTGAAATACGGTTCACAGGGTACGACAGAGAATGGAAAGTTCAGCTTTCTGTCAACTTTGTCACTGTTCAGCCTTGGTGCAGAGTGTGATGAGCTGAGCCCCAGGTGTCCCCGTACAACTGCTCACCCTGGGAGAGGCATGGGGGAGAAAGATGAACTGCTGAGGCTCACAGACTGGGTTATTTATGGCGAGTGAGTTAAGAGGCAGCCTTGATTATGAAGAACTGCATCCAATTGAGTGCGTTTTTCTGCAATTACAATCAATTAAAAAAAGAGGGTTCCTGTGTCTTCATAAAATGCTTTCCTTATTCTGACTTTACTTGTCCTGCTCAGATTACGCCAGCATGTTAAGAGAATATATATAAAACTAAAATAAGATAGAAAATAAAAAGCATTTTAATTCTCACAAATACAAAACAAACTGAGATGTGTTAGGTTGAGATCAGGCTCTTCTCAGAGTTTCAGTACATGAACTCCAGGAACAGAGAAGAACAGGAAAATATTCCCATTTTATGAAATCTCTGAAGTAACAGAGATTTAAGTAAGGTGAGACCCTGGCTCGTATCATACATATGCCAGCACAGAAATAGCAATAACTATACACTCAGTAGACACAAGAAGCAGCCCTTCCATTTTTCCCAGCATTAACCAGGAGTCAGTGTACAAGTCTCCATCTATTGCAACATATTGTTTTATCTACCTCAATTCTTCAAAATTAAAATGAAAAGTGTGGATGACTGTAAGTGTAGAAAACATGACCTACAACGAGCATTTGAAGTAATTGGAATCAACTAGCCTGGAACAGAGGAGATTTGAAGGAAAACAATAACAGCTCTCAGATAAAGAAAGGAAATTATATGTCACGACATGCTCCATAGCCACAGTGTATGCATTGTTTTGACAAACAGTTTTTCTAAATAATTGCAATGACTTTTATTTTAAAAGCTAACATTTGGGGAAGAAGGGAGGAGGACATCGATTAGCTGTATCTCATTTTGTCCCAGATTTCTGGATTTAAAAATCAGAAGCTGAATTTAGCACGGTGATGACACATTTGTTTAGAAATTATCTTGTAATGGCTCATGTCACCTTAGGTGGGTAAGGGACAGATTTTGTCACTTAATTGTATATATGAAACATCACTCAAAAAGGCTGCAGAGATGCAGTGGAAGCAAGAATATGTCAAGAAATGAAGGGAGTAAACTGCAGATGCACAAAGCTGATTACAGAACCTGTTCTGCTAACAGTACCCAAGAGGGACCTCTTCTGCAGTCAGTAAAATCTCACTAGCTTAAGCATGGCATTGCATGGGAGTCAGCCCTATCACTCCATGTGTCACATTTTCTTATCTACTAAATTATCACAATTTCTAGTGTCCATTTTAGGATTAAGATTCAATATATTCACTATAAAGATGCATCTCACACACCTCTTGGGCGTTTTTCTTCTTCTCCATACAAAGGTCCATTTCTATAATATTTTTTGCTATTCATAGAAAAATACATGGCCCTTAATCAGCTGAAGATACACCTTCCATCCGAGATGGTAAGACATACAGCAAGCCTTCTTTGAGACAACCAAGCCTGTTTTATCACAGTGAAGTGCTTTGTTATTCCTACAGTTTTAAAACTATTCTGTTTCACAGTACTTTTTCCAAGCATTCTTTCAATGAATAAATCTAACATAGACAAAACTTAGATAAAGAAGACAGCTTACTGCCAGAAGGCTTGCAGGCTTGGTTTTGTTGTTTATAAACAAGATTTCACAAATCCTGAAATCATGTTATTATCATCACTACAGCTACATAAATATTTACTAGCCTTACACTTCCGTTTGTAAAAAAAACCCTGAAGCAACAAAGGAGCTTGAAATGAACCAGCCTTGTTAACCACAAAAATAGAAAAGTTAGGAGGTTACCTTGAACAAAACTGCATCCTTGCATGTGTCTGTCAAACTCTTAAACTTTAGAAGGAAAAAAACCCCACAGTCATGTTTTCTAAAAGGATATTATTTCATAGCTATGAAATCAGCAGTATTTTAGTTATTCAGAAAGTCCTGGCAGACGTAAGGACAGCTAATCAATAGTCGGGCAGAACATGAGAAATACGGGGGATCTACCCACCCCTTTTGTTATTCAAGATGAAATTCAGCTGTAACAGGGGAGGGTTCATTTCCCTTCAGCCAGTAACCTGGGGGAGGAGTAACCAGGCTGCTCCTTAACTTCCATCAACCCTAGCAATACAGGAAACCATATATTTTTGGGGAGAGGTTACCTGGTTTTCTCTGAAGGTTCAAGGAAATAAGGAACACAGATTTCCAATCTAAAAAAACCCCAAACAAACAAAAAACCACAAAAATAATCCCACAAAAACCCCAAAAAACCCACAAAGAATCCACACCAAGAAAAATACAAAAACCCAAAATATACAAAGCTGAACATCCCTAAATATAAGGAGGTAATGGTGTCTGCTGTACTACAGCCAGGAACTAAGGCTTAAGGTTCTGAATGCCAGCTGACATTCATGTGATTTCCCCGGTGCTTGTCCTGGCTGCAGCTGCAGAAGGATGCCTGCATGAGGATCCCAGGGTTTCTCTCCTTACAGCTGTCAGTGTGTGACAGACATAAAGATCGCTCACAGGACTCTGTTTTTCTTGTCTAGCGAGGAACAGAGCATCCATGGAAAGTTCCATCACTTTGTATTTTCAGCAATTGTACAGCCTTTGACAAAGGATGTTGCCTCAACCATTTGCACATAAGCACAAATCCACTCATCTGCTCCCTCCCATGCATCAGCCCTTGAGCTCCGTGGCTTCCTCTGGGTGAATGACGCAATGCAGTCTTTGCATCCCTCCAGTGTGTCGTACAAGAGAACAGAAAATGCAGGAATGGGGAGGATATTCACTCAGTGGTCCAAGATGGATTGTGGTTTTATAGCTGATTAGTATTGCTGTGCCGTTGCATTTCTCATTAAAATCCCTTTCTTAAAGCTAGGTACAATTTGCACCATGTTTTCCACTTGTTTAAGCTTCAAGCTGTCGCTCAAAAAAATTAATTTTAGCTGGGTTCATCTTTCCATCACAATCTTTTTGTCACAGTGGTTGATTAATTCTATGTCATTGTTTGCTCTTTTAGAAGATTAATTGCAGGATGAGAGAATATATGACATTCTGGTGAGGGATTACATCAAGTTATTGTAACTCCACAATACTGGAATGCAACTTTTTTCCCCCTCGTCTAAAATCAAGCAACAATCAAATAATGTAGGGAAATTGCTTTGGCCTGTTGTTGGATGAAGGAAAGACATTATTTAGCTGTTTGGTTAAGGTTTGCTGCCATAATGCTCACCCCTACGGGTTCATTCTAGCAATGTCCAGAAGGTCTGAAATGTATCTCCCAAGCTTTTGAAGGAGGCGAGATGCCTTCACAGTCCTGATAGACCGACCAACAACAGACCACTGTAGAGAAAGGGCTGGCATTAAACCAGTAATCCCTCCGGAACTTTATGCTCACACCTAAACCAGCCAAGACCAAATTTACTGGTTGGGAAGAGACTGGCCTATGCTCAGTGCACTCCACAGTGCTCTTACTCAAGGCTTATACATCCCGTGTTTTGCTCCCTTAAATTTGGTTTGGTTTTTAGGAATTTTACTCAAAGATGTGAGCCACTGATAAATCACAGAACGGTCACCCATGAGCTGCACGTTTCCTGATGGGAAACACTGTGACAATGGTTTTCCCCAGGTGAGGCTTGTCCTGTTCCAGTCCAGGTGAGCTGACACCTCCAGTTTTAGTGTCCTCAGGATGTGAAGTAAGGCCTGGGAGGGGGCTTTTGGACCTTCTTTCTTTAGTCTCTTATGGCATAAGAAAAACAACACTTTGTATTCAGTCAGCCTTTCATTGGCTTACTTTAATATACATTCATTTCCCCCCAGAGTTGCTTTGCAAAGCATATTTTCAGTGTTGTACTGCTGTTTGCAATACCATATGATGCAGTCATACACATCTTTTCTATGCAGACTTTATTTATTCAGCTTTTATTCTATTCATTCTGCCCACTGATTGTTCAGAAGAAACATTGTCCCCAAGTTAGACAACGGAATTGATATGTCTCTACTGGATTTTCATTTAAGCTTGAACGTGGTCTTTCTGTTCCTCAATTACTCCACTGCATAGAGAAGTAAAAGTTTTTCCAGTTGCATAATACTGTAAGGGGTTGTTTTGTCCTGCATTGAAACCAAGGAGACTATTCTGTATGATTCCTATGAGAGCAGGTTTAGGCAACGCTTGTATCAGCTACTTTCATTAATATGCTTGTAAAATTACTTTCATTAATAAAGCAAAATTAGTTGTTTTGCATCATGATAAGTTTAGGCATTTAACCCAAAAAGACTTATCACTGCATAAATGCAATAATGCTCTCCCTAAACAGTGAGATTTTCACTGTTTGAATAAAAACAATAAATACAGATACAGAGAGGGAGTTTCATAGCCTGTAGCAAAATTATATTAGAAGAAAAATGCTTTATATTTTTACCTTTTTGTTATTTTTCCTCATCCAGCTGTAACTTTGTATGAACAAAGTGAGTTTTTAGTATTATGGTGTTTGATAATCAGTGCTCATTAGTCACCATTACACTGGATTTTCAGTGGTTTTCTTCTTTCTCTTTTACAGGTTCTCTACCTGTACTTCTCTTCCTCTTCTTGTGAACTAATTGAGCACATTCCATTAATGGAAATTCCTCTTCAAATTTCAGTTTAGCTCCAGTTGTATCAATGTCAATAAATAAAGACAAACACAACACAAATTAATTGGGTCAGAGATGTATCAAAGTCCTGTTGAGCTTTGTAGGGATGGGGTTGGTTGCGCAATGCCAGGAATACTTGGGTTTTTGTAAGCAGTGGGGACTATTCACGTAAGAAAGGTAATAAGGCATATTCCTTAGTTGATGTTAAACTCTGTAACAGAAAACAGCCCTGAAATGACATCTACTCCAAACAGTCTTGTTTTGCCTGAATATACAAATACAATCTGAATGTTACTCTGAGTTTTACAACTGTCATTGAAATAGATAATAGGCATTGAAAATACCTCACTTCTACAAGGAGATAATTACAGCTTTATTAATTAAGTCTATTAATTCTTAATTAATTAATTCTACTTTTGTCTGACTTACCCACAGCTTTAAAAAAAAATTAATATTCTATAGGAATGTATTTCAGCGGAGTACATACATTTTTAGTCAGTGAAATCTGTGCTGCTTATTTTTTCTTGGAAAAGAACAGTCTAGTTTATCCCAGAAAAATATTCTACAGTGTTGGAAAGACGTTCTAGTCTATTATAGTTACAGCTGACTATAAAGAAAATCCACCTCTCCCCAAAGCAAAGATATAATAAAACATTTAGAGTTTCTGTAAATTACATGAACCTGCTCCTGAAACGTTGCAGCAATAAGGGAAACCTGCTGGAGTGACTGGATTGAGCTACTGGAACAAGTTTTTGGTTGCTGCTCGTATTGGCCATATTTAAAGTCTTCCCATAATGAATTCTGCTTGCAGAGGAGTGCTGCACACAGAGTGAATGCATAACCGACCACCCGAAACTGCTGTGTCTAGAAAACTGGGGGGAGTAAAAGCCTATAAACAGACATTGTAAACATGTTGTCACCTTAACAGCATACAATTGCTTCTTGATTTATGCATCAGTATTGCTTTAGGAATAGGGAATACGTGCCAAAGACCAAAACCCAGCAGCCTGCCCAATTTCTTCTGTTTACTGCTTTCAGTATTCAAATTTTTCCAATGTGTCATGTCCTGTCTTGTGCTCTCTAGAATTCAGCCCACAGAGGAAAGTAAACCTCATTTGCCTTTTCCAGGTAAGAAAAACATATGCTGTGTGGGGAACTGATGTACCCAGTTGAGTGAAATCTTTATTGACATTAGAGCATTGAGCCTGTGATTTTGGAAGTCATCCAATGACTTTGGGGACTTACTTTGTAACTTAGCAGAAACTACATGACTAAATTCCGTCAGGAAAATCCCATGAGTAACTTGGAAAATTTCAGTATAAAAATTGAAACTCAGTGAATTAGTCTGGGAAAAATCTCTGTGCTCCTTATATCCAGGTAGCAATGGTGAAATCATGCCCTGTGCGGAAGAGGCAAAAGAAATATGTGAGATGTAGTAAATGATGAAGAATGAGCCCTTTCTAGAGCTGTTTTCCCATGGGAATATTCAATATATCCCTTCATCATGATCACTCCAACGCCGCTCTGCAATGCTCAAGGTGGTTGAGTAATTTCTACAATTCCTCTTCCATCTCAGCTCTTCCAGCCTTCCTGAGGAATCATCAGAGGAACACATTCGGGGGAGAATTTACAATTTCTTATTACAAGGCAGCACCTAATAATCCAAACATCGTCTGTGCTGTAGTCTGCAAGTAAGGAGAGGAATTAATGAGGTACAACATGTACGTAAAGAAAAATTTGCACTTCATTTTAAAAAGCTCACATTTTTCTCCTTCAATTAAAAGCTTAAGTATTCACCTTAAAGAGTGAATGCTCAGATGCTTGAAGCTTGTTATTTGTTTAAATATCCCATATAAACTAAAGTTAATGCACGCATTGCTCTCACGTTCACAATGCACAATATTTTCCTAGTCCTGAGGCTCTTGGGTATTATACTGAACATTGTTTGAGAGCATTAATAATTAGGTAGAATTGCATCCAGGAAGCCTATCTGGATATATCAAGTAGTGTAGGATTTTACAGGGGTTTTTTCCTCCCTCCAGGCCGTAATGCTCACTTAGTAAAAATGGGCAAAAGTGAAATAAGCATTAGTAAATCTGAAGTGTAAATTAGAAAGCTCTCCAAACAATTTACATTTTCATATACCTCCGAGGAATTAGGCCACTTTTATTAGCTACTGTCAGGCAACACATAAATAACTGCGGATCCAATTGCCTGAATTTCTGGAACTTGTCAAAGAGCTTAATAGAAAGATTTATGAGAAAGCTTAAGATTTCAAATCCTTGGTATCTGTCAAGCTACAGTCTTAATACTAAACTTCTCATTCCCAAAACTGTCTGTAAATTCAAAATGAAGCTATAAAGAGTTGTTAAAGGCTTTTATTTTGCATCTTAAATTCTTTTCTCATGTTCTGTTCAATATGCATTATTGCTGGGAAGTCCTTTGTGCTTTGAAGTAATCTTATAGACCATACCAGACCAACCTGCCTTACTTTTCCCTAATACGTTTTTAACTTTTTTTTTTTTCAGTAAAATGATGCTGACATTTGCTTGTATTATTTAATGTCAGTAATTGAAATGACTAGGTTATTTTCCTTCTGAAAAGGGCTGTTTGGTTCCTGTATTGGGTCACTTTGCAGGGGAGGTGTCCCCTCCTTTGGGTTACAGGACTGTGATCTCATGACAGGGAACTGGAGATGGCGAGAAATATAATTTGATAGGAGACAGCAAATTCCTGTCCGTGCAGCTAACACTGGAATTAGGTAAACAACATGGATATATTAGTCCTAGTGATGACATAGTCCAAGAGGGATGTAAAGGGAGGAGAGAAGGGAGCTAACAAAGTTGTTCAGCTTTTAGGTTTCTGGTGTTGTGGTTTTTTTCCTTGGACTTTGATCAAGATTTGCAGCTGTGGGAATCACATCCTGCTTTCTGGATAGCATCACTATTCTTAGGCTGTAATCTAACTTAAGAGACACCATCATGCAGACAGTTTGTTTACTCTTCAGCAATTTATTCTTTATACTTTCCTATGAAATGCTTTGGTTACTTGCCTGTGTGTAACAGCGGTGTTGAGACATATTTAAGAGGTTCTTCAGAGGAGTTTATGTCTCAATATTCATCAGTAATTGGTCAACTGCAGCAAAGCTCTTGAGCTTAGTCTGAGCTTCTCCAACGTGACCCACATCATCAGCTTCTACACCAAG
>WKFP01014840.1:2391054-2417384 GCA_011057875.1 Pterocles orientalis | reverse complement strand
GAAACTCAGTGAATTAGTCTGGGAAAAATCTCTGTGCTCCTTATATCCAGGTAGCAATGGTGAAATCATGCCCTGTGCGGAAGAGGCAAAAGAAATATGTGAGATGTAGTAAATGATGAAGAATGATCCCTTTCTAGAGCTGTTTTCCCATGGGAATATTCAATATATCCCTTCATCGTGATCACTCCAACGCCGCTCTGCAATGCTCAAGGTGGTTGAGTAATTTCTACAATTCCTCTTCCATCTCAGCTCTTCCAGCCTTCCTGAGGAATCATCAAAGGAACACATTTGGGGGAGAATTTGCAATTTCTTGTTACAAGGCAGCACCTAATAATCCAAACATCGTCTGTGCTGTAGTCTGCAAGTAAGGAGAGGAATTAATGAGGTACAACATGTACGTAAAGAAAAATGTGTTCTTCATTTTATAAAGCTCACATTTTTCTCCTTCAATTAAAAGCTTTTCTTAAGTATTCACCTTAAAGAGTGAATGCTCAGACGCTTGAAGCTTGTTATTTGTTTAAATATCCCATATAAACTAAAGTTAATGCACGCATTGCTCTCACGTTCACAATGCACAATATTTTCCTAGTCCTGAGGCTCTTGGGTATTATACTGAACATTGTTAGAGAGTATTAATAATTAGGTAGAATTGCATCCAGGAAGCCTATCTGGATATATCAAGTAGTGTAGGATTTTACAGGGGTTTTTTCCTCCCTCCAGGCCATAATGCTCACTTAGTAAAAATGGGCAAAAGTGAAATAAGCATTAGTAAATCTGATGTGTAAATTAGAAAGCTCTCCAAACAATTTACATTTTCATATACTTCTGAGGAATTAGGCCACTTTTATTAGCTACTGTCAGGCAACACATAAATAACTGCGGATCCAATTGCCTGAATTTCTGGAACTTGTCAAAGAGCTTAATAGAAAGATTTATGAGAAAGCTTAAGATTTCAAATCCTTGGTATCTGTCAAGCTACAGTCTTAATGCTAAACTTCTCATTCCCAAAACTGTCTGTAAATTCAAAATGAAGCTATAAAGAGTTAAAGGCTTTTATTTTGCATCTTAAATTCTTTTCTCATGTTCTGTTCAATATGCATTATTGCTGGGAAGTCCTTTGTGCTCTGAAGTAATCTTACAGATCATACCAGACCAACCTGCCTTACTTTTCCCTAATATGTTTTTAACTTTTTTTTTTCCAGTAGAATGATGCTGACATTTACTTGTATTATTTGATGTCAGTAATTGGAATGACTAGGTTATTTTCCTTCTGAAAAAGGCTGTTCGGAGATTTTGGTTCCTGTATTGGGTCACTTTGCAGGGGAGGTGTCCCCTCCTTTGGGTTACAGGACTGTGATCTCATGACAGGGAACTGGAGATGGCGAGAAATATCATTTGATAGGAGACAGCAAATTCCTGTCCATGCAGCTAACACTGGAATTAGGTAAACAACATGGATATATTAGTCCTAGTGATGACATAGTCCAAGAGGGATGTAAAGGGAGGAGAGAAGGGAGCTAACAAAGTTGTTCAGCTTTTAGGTTTCTGGTGTTGTGGTTTTTTTCCTTGGACTTTGATCAAGATTTGCAGCTGTGGGAACCACATCCTGCTTTCTGGATAGCATCACTATTCTTAGGCTGTACTCTGAATTAAAAGACACCATCATGCAGACAGTTTGTTTACTCTTCAGCAATTTATTCTTTATACTTTCCTATGAAATGCTTTGGTTACTTGCCTGTGTGTAACAGTGGTGTTGAGACAAATTTAAGAGGTTCTTCAGAGGAGTTTATGTCTCAATATTCATCAGTAATTGGTCAACTGCAGCAAAGCTCTTGAGCTTAGTCTGAGCTTCTCCAACGTGACCCACATCATCAGCTTCTACACCAAGTCTGCAATTGCCCTGGACACTCCTACCTCTGCCTTTTTTCACCCTGTTCCCATAATTCTGGTCCAAAGATTTTCTTTTTTTTTTTTTCCCCTCAGAAAGCCTTAAAAATAACCATGTGCCTCTGGCAACTTTGGGGAAAGAAAACAAGACAAGCCAGACAGAATATTGAGATTTCAAGTTATTCATAAATAACTTCAAAATAAGCTTTCCATTATTTGTTTTAGAAATGACAAAAAACCCTCTAAGTAGAAACTGGTTTACATATACTCATAAAAATATATATTTATAATATCATCATCTTTTTATTTAATGCCATATATCTTTTGTCCAGAAGATGGCTTTTCCCTACAACCATCATTTCCCCCATAAAGACATAGTGCACACTGATCCTCTCCCCAGTATGGGATTTGAGAAGGAACTGGGTCCCCCTTTAGCTACAGCAAAGTAAATGCAAACTCACTCCCACTTGCTTGGGCTTGAAGCAAAAGACATGTTTTGGCACAGCCAAGATTTTGCTAAAGAAAGTATTACCATCCAGAAATGAAGTATTACCTTCCCTCAAGATGAGGCCAGCAGTGCGATTGCTTCCCTGGTTAAGTCCTCCCTGTGGAGTGCTGGAGAATGAACCAGCCACGCCTCCGTAGCTCATCGGACCAGCACTGGCCATAGTTCTTGTGGTTTCTTCCTTGTGAAACTTCACAAAGAAACTTTAAATTGTGGAAGAAACAAGAGCACTGAACTTCTCTGTCCTGCCCTTGTTATCCAGGAGTTGATTTTTTTTTCCCCCTGCAAACACCTGTGGGTAGCACTAATTAGTAGTCATGATTTGGTATTCCTGGAAAAATAATAACTCAAACAGCTCTTTATCAAGCCTTTTAAAAACAGTGTTTTTTCCTTAAATCTTTTGCTTTTTTCTACCTGTATGTAATTATCTACATACTCAGATCAGATTATTACCCTATGCATAAGCACATTGTCTCATTTTTCTTTCCCCATAGGACCTTTACATTAAGATGACTCCAACCACTGAAATTGCCCAATTGCCAATGCCCTTTGATCAAATGATGACTCAAGGAGACTCCAAGATTACTTCTGCAGGGAAAGACAAAGCAAATTGATCAGTGCTGTCAGTGGAGAGAAACAGCTCCTGAAGGAATAGCTCTAAACCGCATTATCTTTAATGTAATCAAAGGAACGTTTCATTTAATTTTAAAATGCCTTGCAACATTCGTTAGTGCTACCACTTTAGGGGGTTAAGGGGACAAAAGTTAATCACACTGGCTAGACAAAAACCAAATTATTTAATTAAGGCTATCCCACTTTGTGTAATATTTTTTCTAACTTGGTGTATGCTTAGATTATTTTTAAAATAGTAAGAGCATAGGTGTAAATAATCATTCAGAATAGAGGTGCTAAGACTGAAGATGTAAGAGGAGTGGTGGTCTAGGAATCAAAAAAATAAAAAGATTATTTTCTTACCACCTCATGACAAATTTCAGATTGAAATGAGACTAGGCATGCCCGTGGCATGGTTTTTCCAGAAGGCACAAAGTAGATCATAATCCACCCATGGCAGCATGAGTGAAAATTTGGTGTATTGCCTAGTCACTGCTCCCAGAGCCAGTGATTAGGAGGAGTTTGCAGCTTTCTGCCTATTTTCCTATTTTGGCTTTGCAATTCTATAGGAAGGAGATGTAGCAGCAGCAAGGGAGGGGGAGAGGGTCTCCAGGGGCAAAGCCATAACTTCACCAAGCAGCAAGAGGTTCTGCTAACAGAGGGAGCTGGAAACCCTTAAATCCAGGCAATCCACACCTGGACCTCACCCAGGCACGGTGGCAGATGTAGGTGACATCTGCAGAGCTGACACACTGCACACACCAGAGAAAGCCCTGCATCCACACGGGATGTGAGGCACGTCCACAAGCTACGGCTGGCTTTTAGCAGCCTGATGGAAGGGAAGGTTTGAACGCTTGGGCTGAACCAAAAGAATGTGTTTCCTCTATTCTTAGGTATTCCCAGAGGCTCTAGAAAGCAAGTTAGCATCCAAGCTGGCTCTTCCTTGTGACTTTCCTTTCTGTGGCAGTGATTCATTATCCTTCTGTTTTAACTCACTCTGAGATGATGATGGTATTCACTTGTTAAAGAAGTTTATGAATCAGTGGAAAGTTTTGTTTACAGCCAGCCTTTACTCTGTTCTGATTTGTCTTCTGTGAAATTTGCCCCAACCTTCTCAAGAGCCAGACTTTAAATTAAGTGAATTTTAGTGGAGAAAAAAAAAAAAGCCTGTTAAATACAGCACTTATTCACTAGCAAAATATCAAACCATCAGCAAGATCCAGGATTTAGGTGACCGATATAAATATTTTCTACTGTTCCTATCTTGGTTTTCCTACAATAATACTGTGCTTGAAAGTTCTCTTCAGTAATATGGGCAAAGAAACAGTTATTTTTCCAAGAGGTCAACTCTTGTTCCACCATTGCTCACCTTCACACAAATTGTCTTCTCACTCAAGCAGAAAAGTGAAAATGGAAGTAGCGCTTCAAGTCAAGAAAAATGGAAAAAAAAGAAGTGTGGCAATTTGAATAAAAGCATTTCTGTGCATCCTTACTCTTTGTCGGAGGAACAAGGAAGCCGACACTTTGGGTCTGCTTCTCATTTACAGCTACAGCTGTGTGTGCAGCTGCAAGCAAGAGCTGCTCCCAGAGAAAGTATTTGCACGGGATGAAGAGCAGAAGAGGTATTCTTTTAAGAAAAATCACAAAATAAAACAAACAAAATAAACCGGACTAAAATTCACAGAAAACATGTCAGGTGAAAATGCAGTTTAAGGGTAAGTAAATAACACTGCAATGCTGAGTTCCCCCTTCCCCTCAGCTCATATTGTCCACTGGCAAAAAAAAAAAAAAAAATCATGTTGCATGATATATTTTCATGGGAAGATAGGGAAAATGACAGAGAATGCTCATGGTTACAGTCCTTGGTTCATGAAAACACCATTTAATGAGTTGCAAGCCTATTACATATGATTAGACTCTGACATATGTGCAGGAACAGTGTTCCCAGCTACAGCTGGCTGCTAGGAAATATTTAGTCCACTCCCAAAATCTGTTAGAGAGAAATGTTTTTTTCCTGATTCACCTAACTGTAGCTCTACAATTTTTCCCAGAAAGCTATGCTCTAATGGATGTCTTCTGTCAAACAGCACTAACCAGGTTCAACCTGAACTGATTCTTGAGGTCGCTGAGGTGGAAAAATGCGTGGAACTGCTTTAATATTCTCGAGCTTGATTACAGGTTTGCGAGTAGTCATGCCATTTGACTTGCAATGCAATTCCCTTCCACCACACACACAGTCTATAATGAAAAAGGGATTAAATTTTCTTATTTCAAATAGGTGCATAATATTATGAGAAAATCTGGTTTGCAGAAAAAAAAAATGAGGGCATGCTTACATTAATTTGCCTTCAAGATTTCATTAAATTTAACAATAGCAGCTGCATTTGCAAACTCACTTCCCCAGGACAGCTACTCCAGCTCAGAGAATATACTTATGGCTCAACATCGTGATCATTTTGAGTGTAAGCCGATTTTAGGGGCCCTCTTCCTGGCATGGAAATAAAACAAGAAGAAAGAACATATACAAACAACCTTTTTTTTGCTCTTTTAAATGCATTAAAACATTCTAACTTTCGCCAAGGTATTTTTTTAATATCTTGTAGTTGATGCTACAGAAAAAAAAAAAAGTGAAAAAATAGTGCAAGAATTTAATCCCCTCTGTGCTGGCCACAATGAGGGGCAAGTAACAAGAAACCAGGTTCCAGGATTTATTTGCAATAATCCTGGTTTAGTGCCACTAGCCACCAAAAAAAGCTATCTGCAGGATGTATTTCATGCATTTTCTACTCAAAGCAAGTACATTGCTGGTTCTTCAAAGCTGCACCCGATAAGTTAGGCTGGAAAGAGAAGCTGAGAAAATCAGTCCTGGAGGCTGGTGATTTACAGGTGAGCAGCAGCAAGGCAGTTACGGGGGATGGAAACAAGAAATGAGCCGAGGATTTGAGACAGAGAAAGTAAAGGGTAAGGAGAGGGAAACAAAACACATCCTCAGTGGGAACAGGCAGAATTTCAGCAAAAATATGGGCTACCGAGAAAAGACCTTCTCAGAGCAAAGCAAGGAGACCCCACGGCACATAAATTTTTGTCCCCAGTCCCATTGCTAACTCCCTCCCCAGTCTCTCCAGATGAGGCGAGTATCACCCCACCTTGGCAATGGGGCTCTAAAATTGGGTATGGGTTCCCACTCTTATTTCCCCTGCTTCCTGGGGAAAGTTTGCAGTCCACTGGTCAAGGCTTATTGCAGCACAGACCTGCTCCCTGCCACCCCATCAGCCAGGCTGTCAGGGCCATTAGGTACTTCTGAAAAAATAAGATGGATGGCAGCAGTGCAGGAACAGGCAAGCCAGCTCTGAATCGGGACTGAAAGCAGAGCTAATTTAGGCGTCTCTTGCACCGTGCTGCGAAAAAGCTTGGGAGAGAAGATGCAATGATCAACCTCCCAAGAACCTGGGGTGAGCTAGACCTAGAGAGGTCAGATTGGAGGAACCTGGCTGGAACTCTTCTCAAAGGTAAGTTATGGTTAAAAAAAAAGTATAGGAGACAACAGGACAAAGGGAACAGTGGAAAAAGGAGTTTAAGAAAGTTCCAGGCAAGTAAAATATGTCATCAGTAATGAATCATACACTATTTGCTCTATACTATGGTATCTTGGACTGCTACTGAGTAGCCCTGGCTCTATTTAAGCAGCAGATTCTCTGAAAGTTCAGGAAGGTGGCCTGTGGATGTATCCAACACATAGAAAAGAATGTAAAATTAAAAAAAAAAATGAGGAAGCCTCCCTTCAGGTAGGCAAGTACCTTTCTGTCTAACATAACTGGTAACCTTCCAAATAGCATCCATCGAAGAACACTTTCATCACATATGAACCATTGAAATAATGGATTGTCTCTGCATCAGACTTGTCCTCTCCATGTCACCAGTTACAGTTCAGGGTTAAAAGTAAACCCACCATCGGGGCTTTTTCCCTTTGTTTTACACAGTTTCTGCCACAAGAGCATCAAGATTTAGGATGCATCAAGTTTATTCCAGCTCTAATTTTCTTCACAAATTCTTCATCTCCATAGCAAATTAAAGGAGCAGATGCCTCCCTGGGAAGGTTTCCAGACTGATTTTGAAGGAAGGGAGACATCCAACACTTCCTAAGCAGAGCTGGCTTTTCAGATCAATGCTAATACCACGCACAGGATCAAAGAAAAGCTTGGAGTAAACTCCTGATGTGTAGAGTTGTACACAATGCTTAGAATGCAGATGGTTTCTGTACCTCCCTGTGGACTCCTGCTGAAGACACAAACTGCTGATCCCCATCTTTGATTGTCACACAGATCAGCTATATTGCTTTATCCTTTGATGCAGCTGAACGCTCTGCTTCCCTATATGGGTAACTCTTATGTTTATGCTTACTTCCAAAGATTAGGGAAAGCTTTTCAAAAAAATAAATATGCATGTAAATGTTCCATGACTAATATTGTTAAACTAGTATGTTCTGACCCAAAGTTTTTTCTACGCAGACCTGGCTTTTCTCTCCAGCAAATCCTGATACTTCATCTCTGCTTCCCTGAGCACAGCAAAGGAGAATCTCAGCTCTTTTCCTCTTAGTGCGGCTCCAAACAAACTGTTGCAGAGCGCTTCAACCACTTGGGTTATTCATCTGTTCAGCTGATTGTGTGTTAGCTCCCACTCATTCTCGTGGGGTTAATGAGCATAGAAAGTGCATCTGAGAAAATGTAATCACAAAATTAGGCTGACCATGGTACATCTGACTATGTAAAGTAAGTTTAATCCTTTATGCATAAGCAAACAAAATTCAGGCAGGGATGTGGATTAACCTCAGAGGGGGTATGTGAAAGGTGATGGAGATGGCACAGAACTGCAATTTTCAGAACAAAGCTCAGATGAATTAAGTACATCAGGTAGAATACTACACACAGATGCTTCAAACGCTACTAAATTACTATTTAACTAATGCAAACAAGCATAAATTTAGAATAAGGAGCCAAACAGACTCTAATTTCTAATGCATAGAGGAATATCTTGCTTCAGTCGCCAACTGCCCTTTTCTCAACAGGAATCCTTGTCCTTCATTGGAAAAATGCATTTCTTGAGAAGATTGTTTTGGTTTTAATCATGTGAATAAAGCCTGTGAGGAAACTGTAATGTAAGTTGTAATTCACTCATTTTCTTTCAGCTCTTGAATTTATTCTAGCTGAGAGATTGGCTCAGACAGCTTTCATTTCATGCTTATAACTTTATATTTCCCCTAGTATGGAGTAAAGCAACATTTTTGTTGCTCATGTTGAAGTTATTACTCTTGTTTTAAGATCAAAATTGCAAATACAAAGAGAATTGTTTCATTTATAATAAAAGAAACCATAAAAACACATTTTTCTCTGAATTATTGCGTTAGAAATGTGTATTCATTCCCTCAAAAGTACAGTTCATTATGCAGTATAAAGCAATATTACTGAACCACATCGTTAGAGCCTTCAGCAGAGCCCTGAAGACCAGATCTTGCAGCTCTACCACATAGCTGCTGAATGAAAAAAAAAAGGGAAATGCTGCAGCTCTGTTAGGAAAAAGAAGGATCTACTAGGCTCATGCGCAAAACTTGTATCCAGAAAATCTAAGTTCATACCCAGTGAAATGTTTTCAATACTGGCTTTTGGAAACAGCCATCAACTGACAAAGTCAATGTGCAGAAGAGAGATAGAGCTCTCAGAGCTGTTACAGGGGACCCTGCTGGTCATGGCAGTGCAGGTACATATTTCAATGTAAAAAGTGATTTCAGTATCAGAGGATTTCCCCTTTTGGATTTGCAGAACAAAAGCAAGAACCTCAGACATTGAAAATCCATGTAAAGAAAGATTTGTCCCAAAATATGTATCACAGCTGGACATCAAGGCATTTGACTGTCTCAGGGTAGAAGAGCAGATCAGCATAAGGATATAGGTCCTGATGTTCCTCATCTTCTGTCTCTCTGGTTTTGACTGTCTCCAAAGTGAGAAATGCCCAATTTTAACTCCTAATTACATTTCCTCAAAAAAGGTACCATTCTACTATATATTTCAGTCTGGGCTATAAAAATCATAACTATTTCTAGTTCCACGTAGATAATTTTGTCCCCAACACTTGAAGGTTCACAAATTTGGAAAGCTTCTGAAACTGGGTTTTATCAGGGAAAGTACTGGCAGCTCCAGCTAGCACTGCATGGACTGCCTGGAGTGCTTATTAGTGATGGCAACCTACTATGGAGAAAGAAATTAATAGACTAAGTAGTTCTTACCACAGTTAGTATTTCTGCAGTGATTAAAATTCAATTCTTCACGGAGGGAGAGGAAGGCCATATGACATTAAACTAACTGCATGGATGCTCTCTGTTAAAGTGACAAATGGAACAGAACATGGGAGACACTACACTAATATATAGCTCAAAGTCTGGCTGCTCTGCTCCCCATAAAAGTCTTTGAATATGTGGTTTCCTATCCAACCAATGCCTTTAATTCAATGACTTAAAGGAAAGTCTCAGTGCTGTTTGATTTCATTCTATTAAGTTGAGCTCTTTCTCTTGCAGTGTCCTCAAGGAAGCAGCCTCATTGCAATGCATTCCCATGTTAATACCAGATGGAAAAGTCTCCCACCATTGCTCATTCCAGGCAAGGTGAAGAAAATAATCAAGAAATACTGTAGGCACATTTTTATTACTTATTGAAACCAACAGAAAGCAGCTTTTGTCCCTGCATTTTGTGTTTTCCTTCCAACACCTAGGGGAATAAGAAAGATTATTTTCCTCCAAGTTGTGTTTTCCCCAAAATTTTTCATTTTTGGTTTGGATTTTTTGAGCTTTGAGATTTGCTTTCCCACGTAATGTCTCGCCCACCAGAAACCAACCTGTGGGAAGCGTCCATGGTTCATGCAAAGCAGCATCATTCCCACAGGAGCTTCCCCTCCCCAGGGAGCCAGAGCACCTCCTGCACCGTCACCCACAAATCAGCATCATGATCTTGTCAGGTGGGGAAAAGCAAAACTGCTTCTGGAAAACACTTTCTGCTTTGGGAACCATAGCTGGACACTCATAGCATATTCTAACAAGTTAATAGATGTACGTTTTTTCAAAAATAGTTCAGTAGCATCCTGTAATGCACCAAGTCAAAGGCCAGGAAGAGGAGCCTGGTTTGCTGTTTGCATTCTGAGCAACAAGATAAAGGCTCAGGAGATGCACAGGTGTTCTCAGATCATCTCTGCCATTCTCTTTGCGGATCTCTTCAACAGTTTCTTTTCTTTCAGAGAAGCAATCTCCCAGGATGAAGTTGCATTTTCCTTTTAATTCTCCTGTACACATTTGTTTGCCAAAGACTAAATAAGATCCAACTATTCTTCACGCAGAGCCGTAGCTCTGCAGAGGGGCAGGGTAAGTGCTCTCTGGCAGCTACCTGGAGACAGCATGAAAACCCCTTGCAAAGGCACTGCGGTTTTTCTCTGGTTGTTCAATGGCAAAAATCTAGACAGCAAGGAAAAGTTAAAACTTACAGGTTGATTTTTTTGTTGTTTTTGGTTTTTTAAAAAATTTTTAAATTATTTTTAATATTGCATACAGGCCTCAGTCTGAATTATAGATCTCAATATGGAGAGGCTCAGAACGGTAGAATAACAGGAGCTGCTTTTTCAGGGCAATTGAGAAACTTCATTTTAAAATGAGGGAGATGGATGCCAAAAGCAGCATTGAAAGGCATATCTTTGTTTCTGAGAGCAAGGGGTTTTTGTGTCCAGTGGGTTAAAAAGGCTGCATTTCACAGTCCTCAAACTGAAAGCATTTTAAAATTTGAACCAATAAAAAAAAGAAAAAAGGTCAAAATACCCCAGTAGCGCCAAAGTAAAACCAGAACAAATGATTCAGCTTGTCTGCAAATTAAATTTTTAGGGAAGAAGGAAGGAGCATTTTAGCTAACTGCAAACAAAGCAGCAATAAAAAAACCTCAAGAAGTTATTTTTGTCCCTCAAAACTAAGTAGTTTTTCCATTTTTACTTTCCTCTTGGACAAACTTTTTTGTTTGGCATCTGAACAGACACATCTGTTTAGCCCTGGAGGGGAGGGAGTGTGAGTGGGGATGGAGAAGAAGCAGCAGGACACAGCACAGCCAAAAAACCCCATCACTTACTGCAGGGACACAAACCCATGCCAAGGGGGGGCAAAAGCTACCCGCTAATGAATCCCAGCCTCTCTTGTCAGCTCTAAAGCACTTCCGAAGACATTATCCACTACCATTGCCACACTATTCTGTAGGACTAGGGATGTTCAAGGGAATGTGAATGTTAAAGTACAAATAAGGTATCGTCATGTAGCTCATTTTATGCATTATTTGGAAGAAAACTTAATGAACAGCTTTCCATCCACACAGAAGACCAGCAGGCACTTCCAGAAGAGCAGTTCCTTTTTGAGCTTGTGTACTGAGCCCCAAAAAAAGTCATCTCAGTTCCACTAGTGGGTTTTTTTTTCTTTTCTGGGATGAGAGATTTTACAAGATGAGCATCAAGCAACTATACTTGTGCTTCATCTTCACAGCGCTACTGATGCCTTTCCAAGGCAATTCAAGCTATTTGTTGAGCATTACTGAACCAGAAACCAAGTCTGCCTCACCCTCCCTTCCCAGAAGGGATCCCAGCTCTAGGGACAGTGTTGCACGCTGCCCTGTCCCCTGCACCAAGGAGCTGCTGCTTTCCCCAGCTCCCAGCCATCTGCTCTCCCACCGCTCCTGCTGCAGTGGAAAATTCCTCTTTGTCTGAAAGGTGAATTGCATGCTAAATCTAGACAACAGGATCAGGAAACATCCTAAAACAAATTAGCAAGACAGCAAAGCAGAGTGAACAAGTTATAAATTGCATTAGCCATTCTAAGTGTCCCTCTGGCCTCAACTCTTGCTCTTTGCTTTTAATTTTACAAAAGAATAGTTACACAATTAGTTTCCTAATGCTTTTCTTGCTCTTTTTAGGAGCAGTGGATTTTGAGCAGTGGTGTCTCCATCCAGATTTGGTGTTGTGACCCAATCAAAACTCCAGCAGGACCCAGGGCATTGAAATTACTTGCAGATAAATCCAGGTATGGTTATCAGCTCTGTGTAACAATTTCTTCCAGAAAAAACACACCCACCCGTCACAAGAGCAGTATCAAGTCCTTTGCAAACCTGGAGAAAAAAAAAACAACCCATGAGCAGACTGATTATTTACAGCTCCCTTTCAAACACATATGTGATTTTGCCTCTCTGCTCCACTGCCTCGTCTTTTCCTGCCTTCCTCTAATTATTTTTCTTACTTAGTTTGTTGGACGCTAACATCTTTCCCGTTATATTGTAAATACACAAAACTCAACCACGGGTTCAATGATGCACTTAATACAATGTGATGACAAAGACAAGACCTTATTTACAATGGCTGCTCGATGCCACATCAGCACAACAGGAGGATAATTCGACACCAAATGAAATATTTCATGAAAATGAAGGGTGTTTTTTTAACATGAATTGTCACATGAGTTGGAAGTTGGTAATCTGGTCTTTTATTGCCATCCTGAACAGAAAATGAAAGATGAGTTTTTGAGACTCTTCCTATCCTGGGACTGCAGAGGGACCCGAGTGATCTGCTCCTCCCTGACTTTGACTCTGGCATTTTTTAACAAGAACAGCATTGAAAAGATTAAAAGACATTTCTTGTCACTTGAGCTTAACTTGCACTTTGTCAGCAGCTACATAAAGGCATCAAGGACACTTTGTTCATGAAAAAAATAATCCCAAACTGCATCTACCAGTGTATTTGAAATTATTTTCTATTTTTCAGGCCAAAACGTTGTTTTCACCTAAAATTTAAAAGGATTTTGTCAGGACTCTGCTGATGTTCTCCCAGATATAAAAAATGAAGTCTTAATAACTCCAAGGGAGGTTCTTGGAAATCTGAGGAACACAAAGATGTGAATCGTATCCTAGCACTTCTTAAACAGCAGAATGTATTTCAGAGCTGCAAATATCCTGGAAATGGCCATTGCAAGAACAATAAAACAATCTTCCTGACCCAGCTAACTTTGAAATATTGAAATTCCATATCAAGGATTCCAATTATTGTCCTGTGATTGATTCTCAGAGCTGCTTAATTCTAACAGTGAGATATGGAAATATCATTTAGACGATAAAAAAACCTCATGAGAGAGGTAAGCACCCTATAAGTTAAAAATCCCATACATTTTCCTGCTCCAGCTGCTTCAGCTATTCTTTTTGTATAAATACTGGATTGAACTAAGAAGTACAATGAGGCACTCAGCATTTATCCTCTGATTTTCACTGCAGATCTATTTAATGAAATATAATGAAGTATGACTAATGGTATAAACAAACATTTTCTTGTCAGTAGTTTGTTTTGTGACTACAGCTTTCACAAGTTATGAAAGTTCCCAGTTGCTCCACAGCAGAATGGTGGAATAGCTTGCATAAAGAAGAAATTCCAGAATAATGAATGACCAGCTGAAACGGCCAGAGATTTCAGCACCCAAGCAGCAGAACATGGGAAATAGAAGCAAGGGACATTCCTTAAACTTCCGTGTTAAACTGATGTTGGAAAATACCTACCTCCTGATTTACTATCCAAATTGTCATACTCTACAGCTATGAATAGTGGTGGGACTAGTAAGTGATGGCTTGAATTTTTCTTTAGGATCTTTATTTTCATTGTAAAAATGAGTTTACACTGAAAATGAAGCATATTACCAACATATCCCATTCAATTACCTTCTGACCTGCTCTTTCCCACTTCTTCTGCAAGCACGTATTTTAGTTTCCACCAATGCTCAAGTGCATCTGGGATGCCTGAAGTTTTAATCTGATAAAGCCATAAGCACTGTACAGATAACTGTACTGTGACCACGGCTAAAATCCTAACAAAGAGCACATCTGCTACAGATGAACCATAGATACATCCTGTGTCATTGATCTGAACTTGCATCCGTTCCTATGTGACTGAAAATGCATCACCGAGTGCCCTGCATCCGAACGCTGGGCTCATTTGTCCACCCCCGTCATCTTTGCTTGCTGAAGAGGCTTCTCCTTCCTCACCATTAGGCAGGCTGAGCAATAGCACACTGCAGCCTCTAAAGCTGTATCTGCCATCTATAAATTATCTTCTGTCAAAAACTTCTGTTTAACTCAGGATGCTGATAGCCAGCTCGACAGACGAGGCCAAATTTTAAAAGGTAGATATGGAAAAAAAGCTGTGGTATGGATTGCAAAGAGAGCAAACATTTCAAAGTTTATTTCCTTTGATATGATGGTTAAAGGGACTTTCAAGGCAGTTTTTACTCCTGACAGCTCATATTCAGTGCTAAAGATTTGTTCCCTCTCAAATACAACTTTTATATGAAGATCAAAACAGCTTTATTTATGGTTGCTCGAAATCAAGAGCAGCTCTCCAAACCTCACCTCTGCTTTAGTGTGTGCCTCACTGCATCGCCTGGGAGCAGGGCTCAAGGATGAGGGATACAAGGGCATGAGGCTTTACACGACCACAGAGCAAAAAAAGAACTTGTCCCTGCTCCAAAGGGCATCCAGCCACTTCTGTTCCCAACACAGACCTATGCAGAGCTTTGGAACAAACACAGTAGAGATAGCTTAGAAGGACCTTGAAATAATTTTGCAGAAACCCTTAGTTTACATTTAATATGAGGCCAAAGAGGGAGCAAGTGTGAGTTTACAAAGAGAACCACAGCAGTGCTTCAGAGCTGTAAACAGGGAAAGACTTCATCACTCACAGCCAGAGCAGAAGGACGTTGGGGGAAAAGAACTGGAAAATTGCAGAAGGCAGAAAAGGCAATTAGAGGGGGAAGGCCGTTCTTGGAGATACACTGAAGACCTTTACTGATCATGGAGTTCAAGACAACGTCCAGATCGCCAACAGCTGGAGTTTGAGATGGCAACCCGACCTCGGGGTGAGGGTTAGACTTTGGGCAGCCTTGTCAGAGCTGGAGCTTTTGGTCCTTGTTAGATGAAAGAGGCAGAGAGAGGCACCGCTAGCTCACGATGAAGAACAGGACACTAGAGCAGGGCTCAGGGGCTGTGACCACCAAAACTCTGTCTTTGCCATCTCCTAAATGCACCAAACAAGACTGCTCAGCATTGGCCATGAGAAACATGTTTGTGAGTAGTTCAGCTTCCACATGTCCACAATGGCTGCTTCAGCTGGGGCTGTTCACTAGGGCAAGGAGTCACCCTCCCTATGGTATATTTGCCTTCCTCCCGTGAAAATTGCTTTGGAATTTAATGCTTCGAACAAGACCACTCTTTTCAGAAACACACCCACCCACACAGCACACGCTGAGTTTGCCAACAACTAACCAGTCAATCTGGCTGTAAAATAACAACATATGTTTTAAGGAGAAAAAAATATTTCTATTTAAATGAAAAAATTACAGACTAAACAGCATGATTTGTTGCCATGTACCGTACACTTTTCTTTGAAGACAACATGACCTGTACCTTGTGAGGATCAATTATATGAAAGCTGTGGTTAAGACTTAACAGAAAAGAGCTGGTTCTCACAGTCCCTCTTACATACCTCCAAAAGTAACATTCTTTTCAAAAGCACTCAGCAAGGTTGAACAGTCTCTTGCTTCTGTTGATAGCAGCCTGAAACATGGGAGCTTTCAAATATAATGGACCTGTTGCTTTTTGATTCTGGCCATTCACTTCTGTGTAAATTTCCCAAAAACATAAATTTAAGAACTTAAATTAGGTTCCACCTCAGTCATCAGCCACCATACATATTGGGCCAATTTCCTTAAATATATTCTGCTTTCTAGCTTTTATTTGCAACACAGAGAGAAATCAGCTTAAGGATCCACATCAAATTCCAGGAGGTATCGCCACCCAGGATGGTGTTTGCAGAACATATAGTACTGTAATCTTGTTACCGTGGCTGCTCTCTTTTGGGTTGTTCTTGCATTTACTTTCTTCAACTTCTTTTGTGACATTTGCACTTCCTGAATCCACACCTGAATAAATCTCCGTGCCCTTTCCAGTTGCTATAACTAATCACCTGCCTGCAAAACTGGAGAAGAAGTCTTGAAAGTATTGAAAAATCTTCAAAACTAGACATTTGGAGAATACCAAAGGTCTTCTGAAAAACCCCAATACAATACAGTTGCAGCATGCTTGTAGTTCTGTGCTGTAGATATTCCTGGGATGAAGGACTTGGCCCCTCAAGGTGCTAAACACTCTGGCTGCAGTTCAGCATTTCATAGCCTCAGGGCTCAGCAGATCAGCAGCCCCACAGTCTCACTTATCCCCCAGCACTACACACATGCTCAGGAGCTGGGGTGGATCAGAAGGAAATTTCAAGATCATTATGTGATTCAGAAGTATCAGCTCAAATTATTGTTAAAGAAAGCATAGAACAGTATGATATGTTTCTAGCAGTTCTTATATTTATTGTATCAAAAAGTCATCCTCATATTTCTAGCATATAAAACACATGATACAGGTTGGAGACCTCAGAATTGCTTCAATCAAAATTAATTTTTATGTTTGCTGCAATTCCTGAATGATCAGCAACTATGTTATTCGAGTAATTTGTTAGTCCTCCAACAGCGTATGGGCACAAACACGCAAGACAGAATATGCCTATTATACTGCCAAGCAGAATTTTTCTTGGTACAGCACATTTTGATTTTGAAGACTAAAACATATTGGTGTAAGAGAAGAACAAATTAAGTTCCAAAATGCAGGATAACATCACATAATAAATTAATGATCTGCAATATCATACCATGCATGCTCCATTTCTCTTCTTTCTCCCTCCAAATGATATTTATCTGGTTAAAAATGAAAGAAGAATAAATGCAAGCTGAGTGGGGAGCTGTATATTTTGACAAACTGTCATGACCTTTCCCATTGAAATTTACATATAAATATTTCCAAGACTTTATTCAATTGAGAAAATGAATTAGCATTTTGAAGGTAAACATAACATTTCTGGAAAAGCTTGACCCCAAAGAAAGACAAAAAAGCCCCAGTTAAAATTATATAATCAAAATTACATTTAGAATGCAATTTTCATTTATAGAATTGACCCTAGCCAAAAGTCAGGTCCTATATATCATGAATACAGGCAACATAAACACCACGATGAGAGATGTAAATCCAGTGTGCAGCAAAGGTCTCTGGTACAGCACCCTGAATTCTGAATGAAGCCAATCCACATATTCTGTGAGCAGGAAAACATTACACAAATCTATCCTCAGAGAGGGGGAAGAGAAGCAAGGCAAAGGCCCCAGTTTGATCTTTATTCAGAAAACGTAAATGCTTTAGCTAAGTCACACAGTTTTTAATATTATGTAACATTTTTTGCATCCTTGGGCTTCCTTTCAACCCATATTTATGCTACATTTAAGTTATTTAAATCATTTAAACCTCAATCAGTGCTGCTCCACGTCTGAAGTACTCCATTGTTTTTTGAAAAGACAACATTCCTATTTAAATCCCACCTTCCTCATGCCAGTAGAGATTAAAAATTTCCCAACTGGGTGTAAAATACTGTGGCTTATGCCAGTTCCATTCTACCAGGAGCAGTGCAAGGTGTGTGGGAAGGAGAAAGCTCTAGCGCAGAAATGAGCAACTCTCACATTGATTTACTGAATCTCACAATACTTATCAAATAGGTTGCTCATCACTTTGCTCTTCCTTTTACTCAGATCCTTTTAAACCTCCCCAATCTAGGTTTGTGTCCTGATTTCTTTCTCAAGTTCTGAGAAAGAAACCTGCAGCCTGATGAATTTCAGCTCAAGTTGCAGATTCTCAAGAGCTGTGACTGTCAAGTGCACGAATCCTCAATGCCTTGATTTTCTCTCTTTGATGCCAATAGGAGGCAAAATCCTTAACAGCTTTAAGTAGTCAGAGCTGCTTGATTTCTGAAGAGCATATCCCACAAACATGCCCATCTCTCAGGCAGTGCAGTGAAACTTGATTATCATCTGTGCGCATTGCTTTAGGAACACTAGGTGGAAGCTCCTTTGATCAAATATGTAGTCAGAGCAAGATTTTCCAAAATATGTGACTCCCACTGAAATCCAAATTCTACCCACTAGCTTTAAAGAAAAACAGATTTAGGCCACCACTGAACATTTTCGAAAATCCGAATCTGAAGTAGAAGAACTGCTTGTGGGTCTCGCTTCCTAGGTGAAAAAGACGCAGGCAAATCAGGTCTGGCCAAGTGTAGAACTATTGGAATTTACCTAAAACCATACTTGAACCTTTGCTGAGCTTTGAACAGTTTGTTTTCAATTAATTTGCCATTTTTCCTCCACTCCCAAAGGCTGAGTGCTGGTAGCAGTCAGGAGCTGGACTGCCACAAGAGTTGTTTCCATGGCATTTCCAGTCTGACTGGAAGCCAGAAACATTAGAAAGCTCATGAGACAGCCTGTTTTCAAGAGTTTTCAAGAAAAATTTGGCTGATCCAGGATGTTTTGATGAGTTCAGAACAGCATCCAAACTGGGGCATATCTCAGAGCCAAGCTAAGCCCAAACCCTGGAGAAGTTTGCCTGCAATGAGATATGATTTGGGGAAGGCAGGGGTGGGCAAATATTTTCTAAGGTTTACTCAAAGCATTTAAAGGCAGACAGAGCAGAGACAATAAAAAGAAAGAGATATCCAGAAATACACCATCCACCTGTGTTTTTCCAATTCAAGTTTTCAAACTTAAATCCGGCTCTTCTGCCACAGAGAAGCATTCATCTGGATGAAATTAGTAGGGCTTGAAAATAGGGATACTGTGTGCTGGGATCTCAGCTCTGGACAGGGTACATTTCTATATGTGAGAGAACAACTGTCATTTTCCCCATTTTATCCAACGTAAGCATGGGCTCTAAGTTCCTGACAAGATGCCAATACAATTTGCAGCGACACAGGCATTTCCTTCCATATACTAGAGAGAGCAAAGCTGAAAATCTACAGTCAGGCTTTGGAACTGTAATTCACATTTTCATTCCTGTGACAGACCCTGTCCTTCAGCAAGTTGGATATTAGCTTGTTATCAAGTTTTCCTTGAGTGCCAAATTGAAACCACAAAAAAAATAGTTCATTCCTCCTGAATACTTGCAGCTGAGGTGCCAAGTTAAGAGAAATTTGTTACGGTGATGACTTATAGCTTGAGCAGTCAGGTACGTAATGACTTTTCCTGGAGTTGGAGTGATGTTGGAAAAGCCCACAGCCTGACCTGAGAGAAATGAGTTTATAGAAAACTTAAAGTTCACCCTAACTGATTGTTGTGAAGCCATTCACATGTCTGGCTCTGAGCAATCTGTCAGCCAGAGGCAAGGATGCAGATGTGCTTGGTTGGTACCCTCACCTGCTGCACACACACTCCTGACCAAGCTTTCCCTGCCACTTCCTCATGCTTTCTGCAATCCAGTGCCAATGCTGCTAGAAATAACCCCCAACTAGTGGTAACGCATTTGGGCGAGAGCCCATGAGTATCCTTTCTAGCCAATGGATTCTGTGCTGGCCACCACAGCTGGTCACCCAGCAGAAGCGCTTGGGCTCCAACGCAAACCCGCTGCAGCTCCTCTTTTTGTAAAAAGGAAAATTTCAAGACTCTGCTCAGCACCTATTCCTGCACAGCCAAATTTTTCTGTGAAGGATCAGTTTCTGACATAGCTTTACTGCACGGTGTGGACAGTGAGCCTGTCCCAGGACCCTGAACACCTCGTTGAGTGCTTCTCCTCTTCCATGGCTCAGCCAAGCAAGAGCCATGAGACTCCAGGGCAGCCTACAGCTCTCTCTCAAATCCCTAAACCACCTGGTGCCTCAATATGATGTGTCCTACTTTTCTGACCCCCAAGACTGCTTCCTTTCCTTAGCGAAGCATTCTTCTTTCTGAACAGAAAGCGTACAGCTTCAAATACAGATTTTTCTGCATGTTTGTGGTGGAAGCAGAACTGCCTGCTATAGTTAGTGCCTCAAACAGGGGAAAAAAATCCCCAAACAAATAAAAAACTGAATGCATTCATCTACCCTTCTCTCCATGAAGTACTGAGTTCATCATTTTCTGTAAATCAAAGAGGAGATGAATGCTAAGTGTGATTCCAACTTCTCAGTGCAGATATAACAAACTATTTCCCGGCTTCAAATCTCAATCAACCACCATGCAAGAAAATACATATGCATGTTTATGTTTCTTATTTGATCAATGTCAAGATGGCTTACATTTTTTTTTATTTCAAAAGAAACCAAGAAAACACATTTTTAAAATTCGCTGAAAAGGGTAGATTCAGCTAGAAGAACAAACTCCCAATTGAGTGCATTATTCAGGGTCACTGCAGCAAATTCAGGGTATCAACGGTTTCAGTTATTTTTTAGAAATCAGGCACAGAATATTACTAGATCTTTAGTTTTATTAGCTGCACCACAGATCCCAAAGAGACCTCAGCTCGGTTTGTTTTTCTTTCTGCTGCATATAATGCCCCTGGCTTCTGCTGTATGTGCTGCTTCATTCTGCATTTGAATTTCTTATTTTGAATTCAGAAACATGTCCCTCTCTCCTGAATGGACTTCAAAGCTCATAGAACAGGCCAATCCTTTCATGATTTTAAGAGCACACTTGTAGTTAGGAAGAACAACTTGGCTTCAGAGCAATATTTTCTGCTAATGTCTCCTTGTCTGAGCACTGAGATGAATTTTGCCGAATCTAATGCATGGTTACTCATCACAAGGTGTAGCTGCAAACTCCACGCGGCAGGACTCCTTTGTCAAAACAATCCTCTCCTGCAAGTCTCTCCACGGGGCTCTGAGTACTTTGACATTTCAATCAACTTCTCTCAGTTCACAACTTGTTTTCAGCTCTCCACACTAAGCAGGTTAGCTCTGGAATTGCTCAAGGAGAGTGGCTGTTACCACTCCACCAGCTCACAGGCATTGCTGCGGGTCTCAGTTCCCTCAATACTCTCCATGGGAAGCACTAAAGAGATTAGTGCAGAGCCAAAGACAACCTGGGAGATATTTAAAGGCAACAGTTTGATGTTTTACCTGAGCCCACTTTATTTTCTTCAAATATAAAGTACATATATAGTGTGTTCAATGCTTGGTAATCTGCATGCAAGAATTACGGAGAAAAATGTATTTTAAGCACAAAATCTAATTCTTCCGTTTCACACAGATGAACATTCCTATCTACTCTTTTTTCTTCCCCCCCCCGTTATTAAGTTCTAGACTGGATGAATGTGTTTCTTAATTTTAATTAAATATATAGTTAATGTTATGTCAAACCACAAAGGCTGGCTGCTGGCTTTTTCTGGACCAAAAAAAAGCCCCAGAAAATTCTCTCCGAGATCCATCTAATTGAGTCTTGTTTTATTGTCCCTGCAGATCAAAGATGTTTCTAGTACACCTTTTGACTTTGACAGCCACAATCTCGTTGAAGCAGTAAGAAATGGATGTGTCATTGCCAAGGACAGAAGTTCTGTGACTTGCTACAGAGCCACACACTTAGCAGTAAAGTATTATGAAAAAATGAGACTAGTAGCGTTGATTAAAGTTATTATTGAAAACTTAAATTTTGCTTTTGGTTTTTAAATGTAGAAGGAACTCAGTTATTTCTACAAGGAAATGAGAAAATTCTTTAATTTCATGGATATGTGCAATCTTGTAGCAGAAATAAGGCGAGGGATACAGAGCAATACCTAGAAAATATATTCTAACAAGTTCCTTCATGGAGGAAAGATTACTGGAAGCGACAGAGATGTTGCATTAGCTTATTTCAACAGAAAGTGTGAAGAACATGCCATGAAGGGCAAAGGATCTGTAACTTTACCCATCAAGACAATCTGTATAATTGTGCTGTACATTTTTTTAACATAAAGAACAATTGAGCCAAATATCAGAAAGACAAATACCGTACTTTCAGGGAAAAGAAAAACAGTTTCATTTTGTGAACCTTTTTAAAATATATGTTGCTACAAAAAGGATGAAGATTACATCAGACATTCAGATTTTATTTGAATAATTGGAAAAGTTCTTCTGCAAGAGTGCAACCTAGCAACAGTAGGGTGGATTTAGGTGGTGAAAGTCCAAATGAAAGTTGACCTGGAGCAAGGAAATGACGATGAAAACATCTGATCATTTTACGAGAAATGGCTCACCACAAATATAATTTTGAAAAACATTGAGTTTATCAGAGCAAATTGCTCCAAGGATGGCAATGGATATTTCCTTGTTTGAAGATGTTAAGAATTTATGAAGCATAATAATTAAATAATGACCACCACAAATTAATCTAATCATCAGTTTGTCTAGCAGAACAATGGCACACGGAGTTCATCACTAATGAATGAAGAACAATACTCATTGTTTAGAAGATGAGTGACAAGAACACTGCAAAAATCAGAGTTTTGCAAATATGTCACAGAAACATAGAATGGTTTGGGGTGGAAGGGACCTTCAAGATCACCCAGTCCCACCCCCTGCCATGGGCAGGGACCCCTCTCACCAGCCCAGGTTGCCCAAAGCCTCATCCAGCCTGGCCTTGAACCCCTCCAGGGATGGGGCATCCACAGCTTCTCTGGGCAGCCTGAGCCAGTATCTCACCACCCTCACAGGAAAACATTTCTTCCTTATATCTCATCTAAATCTGCCCTCTTTCAGCTTGAAACCATTACTCCTCATCCTATCACTATACTCCCTGATAAAGGAACATGAAGTAATAGAATATAAAGTATGGCACTTCATATGAAGTCACAGTTTATAACCAAAGACTGAAAAACACATAGCGTTAAGTCCTTTGGAGTCTCCTAGCAGTATCATGCCTTTATTTGTTATTACTTTAGTCAAGCAGGATTCTTAATGAACTGTTTTACAATAACTAAGCAGAGACACACAAGTAATAAAGTAGATTAATTTGTTCATAAGGGTTTTTTTCAATTTTCGGTATTGATTATTCAGCACTATCACTAGCAAGCACTTCTTCCCCACTAAAAAGATCATGCAACTCTCTGTGCTAAACATAATTGTGCTCTGGTTATTCAATTAATGTCTGCACATATGCAAAGATTAGGACTTCAGACTAATCCACTTTACTATAAGATTCACCTCTTTTCATCCATCACTTTAGTAAAATAAGAATCCTTACATATCCCACCTCTTCTAAGTAAAACAGATGTATTTGAAACAGAAAAGTTAATTCAGTTACTGGAACTCAGGCTTCGTTCATATTTAGTGATAAACAACATTAGACCAAACAACACTCTTCTTGAAACCCTACATGTCACCCTTCAGTAGTCAATACTCCAACACCCATACAGGCACAGACCAAATCCTTCTGTAATTCTCAAAAGCAAAGATTTACAGGTCAGGTCATTACCTGAGAATGCACCTTCTCACAGCAGCTCCTCCCTCCAGGGCTCTGAAAAGAAGCAGACCAGGGAACAGATACAACCTCCACCATCTAGAGAGCCTAGAAGATCAACACTTATCAAGGCTTGGTTCACCAGGGCTACCAATCCCTATGCATCTTGAGGCAGGTGATTCAGCTTTGCATTTTGGGATAATTTCCTAAGAATAGGTTTTATAGTTAAACACATTTCTACTTAAAACCTTAAAATACAAGAGCTTGCCCCCAAAGCCGGAGTCTTTTATTAGGTCCTTGAAGAGAAACAGTGCTAAATTCAGGGGTAGCCCCTTCATTGAAAGGAAATTAACTGAATTCATATACCAAAAATTGAGCCTGAAAGCCTTTACCTTCAAGTTACTCGTAAGAAGTTACCCCTTTCTGATTGTGAAAGTCCATTTCTAAGTGAATAATTATTTTCCAGCTACTTCTATAGAACCCAAGTTCTACAGAACCCAAGTATTAACAATTGTGGAACACAGCTTTTATACAATGAGATATATAAAGTCTGTGTATATAAATTATACGCTTATTTACATGAGCAGAAGTAGTAAAGTGAGACTGAGAAAACAAATAGAAAAATTGAGAAAATAAGCTGCTGGAGCAAAGCAGCTTCCTTTTAATTTTCTGTGGATACAATAGTTGCATCAGTTTTTCCTTTGCTTTCCATTCCCACTGTTTCGTATTCTGCACAGTAATGTGATAGTTTTTATCCTACATCCATTTCAAGATAGCTGAAAGCATGGAAAATAAAGACCAATACTGAATGTTCCGGAATATTGGAACATGAGACCATTTCAAAAGAAAGAAATAAGATTTTTTTTCTCTCCTATCCTCTGACCATTGCATGTTCTTGACTGCCAGCATTGGGATGAGGGGTCCAAATGGAAAATTCCCAGTGAATGTGATGATCCATTTTTCCTTTCTTTCCCTTGTTTGCCAAAGCCCTGAGTGTGTTGCACTGCTATCTCGCTTTTATTTAAGATCTGGAATGATCCTGAGTAAGATAGATAGGCTGTTTCCAGTGCTGTGGCATGCATCTGTTTCTGAATAATGAGCATCACAGAGAGGCTGATTAATAGTAATTTTATAATGTAGGGAGAGGCTAGAAAGAAGGACATTGTGTGGAATATTTATTAACTAATTGCAGTCAGCACCACAATGAAGAAGAACCGTGGGAGGAAAAGGAGGGAGATAAAGGGAAAACTCTGCCCAGGAGCTCCAAAGAGCATGAGAAGGAGGTGGCCAAGCAGCACAGTATAAAAGGAGGAAGAATATGAATGAAAGGCAGTGAGAGGTGAACAAGAGATTCACATAAATTAATTCATGAGCACGAAAGGCCTCTAATTAATTCTCTAATGCAGGTAAAGAACAGAGATGATCAGAGTAGTACCTCCCTGGCAAAATAGAGGGATATATTTAAAGGGGCAATCTTTGTCCTGAGCTGAACTGATGAACACACAGAGTATCGGTATCAGTAGAGACACAGTCTGAGTCTCATTCAGTCACTTAAACTCGCCATTCAAACACTGAATCGCAGTTCTCAGACTAAAGATCTGCCAAAGTGAGCACCTGCTGGGATTTCCCCGCTATCAGTATCAGGTCTAACAACGCTTTCCAAAGAGTCCCAGACTGAATTACCCCGAGGCTCAGACCGTACAGGAACTCCAGTATCTATAGCCCCAGAGTATATATTTGCAGCTTACCAGCAGTAATTTTTTCTGTTAATTCAGCCGTTCCTGACAAATAAATTGCAAGAACTTTGCAAGATTCAAAATAGCCTCTAAGACAGACGTGTTTGCATCACTCGACGCTTTTTTTTTCCTGTTTAAGAATCAGAGCACACAGGAGTTCACCTCTAGTGACAAACACTTGTCACGGACATCATGTTTTAGCTATTCACTAATAGCTTTCAAAATTCTCAGCAAACCAAAGGAAAAACCCTAGAAAAGCAAAAAACCCCTCAATTTTACCATGCATATGTGAACGCTGAAAGCACACTTTGAGACAGAAAGCAAGAAAAGAAACAAAACATACAGACCCATGCACATACAAGAGAACTTACTGCCTGTATAGGTTGTGTGGTGGTCCTTCAGCAAAACGAACAAATAAATAGACACATAATAAAAATAAATAAAAACATTTTTTGTTTTTTCTACTAGTACTCATTTCCCCACTCGTATTTTTCAGAAGTGGCAGAATAACCTTGGGATCTTTTTCTTTGAAATCCAGAAAGCTACTGTGCACATGCACATCCATGGCCAGCCAAAACGTTGCATATTGCACACCACTGACCTTTCTTAGCAAGCAGTATTTTCTTCCTTTAAAGAGGCTATAAATTAATCTGAAAGAATGCTATGCAATATCTTATGTTTAATAATTTTCTATTTATTTTTTTAAACAGCAGTAACTTTGCTGTGAAACAGCAGAGTCCCTTATGAATTCTTTCCATGTCAAACAGAAATCAGAACCAGTAGGAGACCTTCAGTTCCCATTCCCAATCATATGCTCATCCACTAAGACTGATTTCTTTAGTCCCTTCTCTATCCTTATCTCTTGTTAGGAAAACAGGGGTAATTTCTTCCTGTTACGCCACTTAGTCTTAAAAACGGAACATAATTGCAATCCTGGTTTATTGTGTTTTTCTCAAAACCCCACACTTCCCCATTCAAGGTACAATAGAGAAGTGTTATTATTGTAGTTACTTGTTGTTGTTGTTGTGTTGGCTTGTATATCAATTATTACCCTAAGGAAGATATATAGAGCTCAGCTGGGAAAAAAAAAGTCTGATGGAGCTTTACCAATCTATTTTCAAGGTTATTTGTCTTTCTGCTTATGCTTTTTTATTTTTATTTTCAACTTCTTTGTCTCAATACTTGTACAACATGATTTCTCTTTTTTTTTTTTTTTTTTTTTTTTTTT
>WKFP01014840.1:2366598-2383632 GCA_011057875.1 Pterocles orientalis | reverse complement strand
TTTTTTTTTTTTTTTTTTTTTTTTTTTTTTTTTAATTCAGTGAATAACTGCCCTGGCAATAGGTAAAGCCAGGCAAAAACCTCATTTGCAGTGTATAATTCCTGTTTCCAGTGACTAGTCCTGTCAATCAGCTGGTCTCAGGCTCCCACAAAAGTGTGTCAGAAGCTGTATTTTTCTTGCTCTTACCCATAATCAGTGTGAAAGGAGAAAGCACATTATTTCATTCACAGTTTTGTCGTGTTAAAAAAAAAAAGTCTGTTAAACCTCACCAAGTTTCAGCAGCTGCAGATAAGACAAAGCCTCAATTAATTTCTCAGCATCAAGTCTTTCCGCAGCAGATTTTTCTTACCCTGCCATTTTGAAACTACCGAGGTAGATGATCAAAGAGCCCATATGCAGCCACTGTCCCTTACAAGCAGATGAAATACCATGAGAGGAAGGAAGAATATTTTCACTCCTTCTCCTTTGCTGCCGTTTGGTCTTTTGTGCGGTGCAGGATGTTCTTCCAGCAGAAATCGCTCCCATTCAGCACCATCTTCCTGTGAGACTTTTTCTGTCCTAGATAAGGAGCTTCTCTCCTGAAATTCAGAGCATCATTAGTATAAAGAAAGATACACAGTTATATTTGTTCTATTTAAAGATATTCGGGTACAGGCATTTAGAGGTCAGGTTCCCTGTGCCAGATGCAGTAAATCATATGGAAAGTTGCCCACTTTAGGCTAGCCTAGAGAAGTCCGTGCCACCCCATAGGATTCACTGGGGAACCAGAGTGGGAACTGGTGAAGGAAGAAATGGTAGCAACAAAGACCCATAATGTTCACTTCATATTCATTTCTTTTTTTTTTTCCTTCTGGTTTTCAGCTTAAATGCACTCTGTTCCCAAAAGGCAGCCTTGCTGGATCTTCAACCCCACGCAGAGAAACATTTTTAACAATGTCCAGCCCAATGTCGAAGGGACCAGGGGTGGGTACAGCTCCAACGGGTCCCTCCTGTCTCTGGTTCTTGCACAGCAGGTATGAGGGGAACCTGCTCGTGATGGTTCTGTCCACTTTGGACCACTCCTTTCCTCCTCTGGACTTCTCTGCCATTCATTTTACCCACGTGTGTAAAGTGGGACTAGATGAAATTCAGTTATTTAAATGGTAAAAGGGCTGTAAACTCTGTCGATCTGATGTCATTTATTTTAGTCACACACTGTGAGCACAAATTCCTGTCTGTAAGAGAAGAGTATATGGATTAATAGGATGGCATGTCCTCTTGAAGAACACAGTCTCCTCAGAAATATGGGGCATTTATTGTTTGTGTTTCATGTATATATCAAAACAATAAAGTAACTCCATCCTAGTCTTTTTACCATTTATTATACTTCTGCCCATTTCAAAGTTATATCTTTGCTCCATAAAATGTAAAAGCTTCTGAAAATTGCTTGGAAGGGGAGCGTGCTAGAAATAAAAACATCACAAAACAGGATGAGATGTATTTCTTTTTAACAGTATCTCTTAAGAGAATACTTGTTTCTCTGCAAAGAAAACCACTTCAGCTAAAGCAATTCCTCAGATTTTTAATTAGTACATTCCTCTTCAGGACTCATTTTTTAAGAGCTAATTCCTTCACCTGCCTGCCTTTCTTAACTCTTGAAAACACTCCTCTCAGCAGTTCCAGCAGCGATGTGTTTTGCACGATGACATTTAAAGATGTAGCATAAAAAAACCATAAACTGACCAGCTCAGAGATTAATTTTAGAGTGTATATAGAATAAGTCCCAGCTACTTGTTAGGTCTAATTTTATTTAATTTAATATGAAAAGAGAAGAGTAGAGGCAATATTTCCCCGAAACACGGCCTTGCACAGCCTGAGAAGCAGCAAAAGGCATCTGGTACCCCAGCAAACTCTACGGCTTTTGAGGAGCATCTTCCACTGCAGACTGACGGGCTTTTCACACCACTCTGTTTTGTCTCACTAATTGCTCTCTCTCCTCCGAGTGCTGCAGACAAGCATCTCCCCGCTCCTCCCCAGTCCCCATGAGAAAACCTCGCTGTCTCCTTGCAAATAGCTTGTGACCTTTCCAGGAGCATAAAAGCGCCTGTACGCTCACAGGGCTCTGTGCTCTTTCACAGGTGCAAACCTGTCATTTTCAGTTATCATCTAGGAAACCTGAGAAAATTAAGTTGGAACAATATGAATATTTTATCTCGTGTAATCATTCCAGTTCAGTACTGGAGATCTCACGACCACTCTTCACAACATGCTTCCAAATCTCCAAGGAGAACAGTCCAAAGCTCCAACAGCTTCTTACGCACAAAGATACACATGGTGCCCAAGTAAACACACACTCTTCAAAAATATGCAAACTGTAGGTCAAAGAAAAAAGAAATTACTTAGAGCAAAATGCACGTTCCTCTTTTAAACTATTCTAGGGGTTATTTTGTTGGAAGACTTAAAATTGGAAATCAACTGGAATCTTATTTCTGCACAATATGCTGCCTGGTCTACTGCTGCTCAGTGATTATTTTAATGTGAACTTCAAGGGTCTCTGTTCTACTTACAAATACATATTTAATTTTCTCCTTCATACAGGAGTTTGTTTTATTCTCAGCAGTAGTTCCATTTGTCTCACTGCCGGTATCACTGAACATGGCTGGTCACCATCCTGCAATTTGAGGCACAAGAAGAATAAACCCAGACACCAAAGCATATCCAAGCACAGCCACACTGACACAGCCGGTCAGGGTAGTTTGGTATGATTCAGGCTCACACTCATAGTAAGAAAAAAATCAGAAACCCACTGAATGTGTACTCACAAGTGTGAGCAATTTCAGCTCCATCCTTCCAAAGTGTTCTTGTCTGTGACAGACAACATGGATATTTGGTATTATTGTAATTCCTGATTCCTCAGATGCATTCTTTATACTTTTATTTTCTCTCTGTACAAAGAGCACAACAGAAGAAAACTTGTTATATCCCAGATGCTGCAAGAGCACACTGCCCAGCATCCTGGTATCAACGCCAGCACACGCCACCTTCGCTTACACGATAGGATTGGGATAACTTTATCGACTTCACCTATTTTCAGCTGAAGCACAGAACCACATATCAGAAAATCTGGATCAGCAGCCTGATTTAGTGGTATAGAATTGTGAGCACTGTAAGACAGGGTGATTCATCACAGGGACTGATTCCCAGGGCCCTGCTTCATGAAAGGCTTGGTTGGGTGAGCACCAGACAATAGCAGGAAGGAAAAAATAGAAATATTCATCAAGAATACTTTTCACTTTTAAACCACCACTAAACTCACCAAATATTTATATTAAAAATAATGTGCTAACAGCTTCTGGAAAATGAGAAAAAAAAGCACACATTGGGTAATACCTGACTGTGTCCAAGCTGGTTGAGCACTGTTGATGAAACTGAGGACAACTGTAAAGATCAAAGTCACACAAAAATTAAAAATAAAGGTCTATGGAGGAGAATGTTCTATTTCTGGGAAAGGAGGTTTGCTTTTGAGAAGGGAGAAAAAGAAATGACAACTTCAAGCAGACCTTTCCTGCAAGAGGTGATACCATCATCTAGTTTTTGCCTGGTTTGCTGAGAAATTTGCTGCAGATGCGATGAACAGGTGAAAGCTCTGGAGTGGCCAGCTGCCCATTTCTGCCTGTAACTCTCTGCTGGAATTTGGTCTCGGTGGGGATCTCACAGGATCCTTTGGTGGCTCAGGTTTCCCAGAACTGTCACCAGCAACGGATGAGGGTGAGAACAGGAGTCAGCACAAGGTGCAGCGCATGGGGTGAGGTGTGGCGGATGGAGGTGACAAGGGGACCGGCGGGCTGGGGACTGGCACAGATCTGCAGGGCTTGCTGCAGCAGCGAGACATCCCGCTCACTTCTGGAAACTGCTGCATTTTTAATTTTTCTTCAGGCTCTGTGGTCCCAAGGAGATGGTTTCTAACTCTCAACACATTCCCATGCACTGCGCAGCAACAGGGTCTGTCTCGTGAGGATCAACAAGCACAAGCCTTCCTTTGAATTTGTGCAGAATAGATGCAGAGGAAGATTTTTATCCAGGAAAAAAAAATGTTTCATAATAGAAAAAGTTAGCAAAACACGGAGAGGAGAAAAGCAGAAAAAAAGAATTGTCAGGCGTCCAACTGACTGAGATCTTTCCAGTCCTACAGGTGCATTTTTAATCTCATGGAGAAATTACATTATTTGTTTGTCTGAGCCTTTATTTTCATTTCTGTGAGCCTTTCTGAATATTTATTCTTAATAATAACTAGAGATTAAATTTTTAACATGAGGATTCTGAAATATCTAAGCACAGTTACAGGCACAAAGTCTAGAGATTACTGCAGAATTTTGATAAAATACAACTAAGAAATAAACCCTGCTTATGAGAATTATTGTGTTGAAAATTGCCTTTTAGCTTTGCTTTTGCTGCTTGAAATGGAACCAAATATCTCAGTACTTAATAAAATAGAAGCTCTATAACTGAATAATGTTGAAGGACCTAAAAAGACCCCTAAAACATTGTTACAGATTTCTATTATCCCTGCTTTTTGCAAGTAAAGCTTTTACATTAATTAGTGTCTCTACATGCTTATAGATTTGGATATGTCCCAGAAAAGAGTTTCTAGGGATTGGAAACCTCTGGCAGACTTCAGCAAAATATAATAGACCAGAGTAGAAAAGACCATTTATTTATTCATTTATCTATCCTCCCCATTGTGAAACAGTGAAATGGCTGCTGTAAATTCATATTAAATCAAGATCCTAGGCATGTAAAACATTATGTTACTTTTTGATTCTACGCATTTATAAACATAGAGAGGAGGAAGGCAGACACCTCTGGCTTACAGACACACCATATGCATTCAAACCTCCCAAGCTGCATTTTCCAGGCAGGACCCCTTGCATTTCAGTGGGATCCGTCAGAATGAGCGTGCAAAAAAACTATGAAGTTTTCATTCTCTGGGACTTGCAGGCTTGTACCTGGCTGATGAATTCTGCCTATACCAATTCAGTAGGAATTCATCTTTTAAAGAATGCTTTCTTTTTAGGTCAGCTTTCAGAGCAGAGGTGGCTGGTGTAATCACGCCCGCTGTTGGGCTTGGCTCTGCTCGTCGCCTTTTCAGCCACTGGATAAGCAGAGCTGGACAGAAGGCATCAGGATTAAGCCATGGAGCCGGTCCAGGCAGGCAGTTCTGTTCCTGTTTTCCCAGCATTACTTTTCAAAGAGTTAGGCGACCATTCTGCTGTAGTGGAGGCTTTGAGGAGATTAATGTATCTTCTTTATACTGGGAATTATATGGTTTTGTATAGCTAAAACCCAACTGACTACAAAGAAAAAACACTAGTATTTAATATTTAATTTGAAAATTTCTTAACTGTAGCAAGTGCCATGCCAGCTTCCTCTTACAGTCAAGACCTGTCTTTACTAAAATAAATTAAAAAAAAAAAAAAGTGTTTGTCTGAGGAGCATTTTGGACCTTTTGCTTCAATTATGGTGGATTTTCTTCCATATTTGTATTATTAAGACCTAGAATACTGGCATGTTACCACCCAATGTATGTTGTGTAGAAATGGAAAGCATAAAGTAATCAAGCACACGGAGAGTAACCATCAGAAGGGAAAAAAAAAATAAAAAAAGGAAAGTGTAAACTAGACAAAACCAGTGTGCTCTGGGGCAGCACAAGATAAACATGTGTTCACCAGAAGATGACAAGCTTTGCTTTCCTTGGCAGCTCGGAAAGACACAGATATACACCAGAGGAAAGAGCCCAATTAAGGCAATTAAAGAAGCAGCAGTCAGAAGCTGACCAAGTTGAAAGCTTTTCAAAATGCAAACAGTCGTGTTTGTGATAGATGACATTCCTGTATGCTGGGGTGTTTAATGCAGTTTCTTTCCTGCTGTAGCTCCTGTTTCATCACTCAGGGAACAGTATTTAATCTTACATGTTGGTGTAATTTACTTTATACTCCATTACAAGTTAGACAAATGTATTGTCATGGTAAATTTGGGTCAAGAGAATAAATTAGAATTATACTTCTCAGCGTTCTACCTTTCTTGGTAGTAATTTGACAGTTTTGCTACTAAAACCATAAATCTGTTGGAGTTCATGATAAAGGCATCGTGAGAAAAGCAAAGCTAGCTGCGCTCTCGACTTGGAATAGTTTTTAATTTAGAAGCAAGAATTACTACCCTGCCCAGAATCAGGACTGGTTTTGTTACTCATAGTTGCCTCTGGGTAAATACTGCATTTTCCCCCCTCCTAAGATCTGTACAGGATGATAACCTGAGTGCAACCACAATGGAGAAAATCCTTGAAAACACAGTAAAAAAAAGCCCAATTCGGGCTGTATTCCAGCTTTTCCTTTTCCTTCTGCACACAGAAGCTTGGATGAAATTTGTTTACATCTTATTCTGGTAATTTCACCACGGCATAACCATCTGTTTCCAGCCTGCTGGCTCTAATTGTCCAGCAGGAAAATGCCAACCCCACAGGTTCCTTGTGCCTGCCAGTCAGATGGAGGCAGAGTGGGCTCGGGCTTTGTGTGCTCCGTGTGCCATGGAGCTTTACTGCGTTAGCAGTACTGGAAGGACACAACGTGAAAAAGCCCAGAACTGAATGTCCTAGTTTACCTCCGTAGATAAAGAAAGGCAAGGCAGCATTGCAGTCTCTAAACATATAGCAAACTCTGTGGGAAAACCTTTCTGATTATTTATTGTGACATACAGAAAGTTTAATTCATTTATTCATTTATCTGCTTTTATCACAGCTTATTGTCCTCCTCCTATTCTCTCCACCAAAATTCCCCCTGCCCCAGAAAAAAAAAATCTAACCACCAAAGCTGTATGAAAATCCTTCACCACATCCTCCTTCTAGAGCTCACATTGAATTATAAAGGATAGAGTCAGGTGTCCCAAACTAAACAGCACATGCTTAATTAAAAGATTAAGTATTGGGATTTAAATATATCTTTAAATGCTCTGTTGAATTAGGCCATAAAGCAGAATGTCACTTTCCAGTCTCATTTTCAGCTATCATTTATTTTTCCTACGGCAACGTGAGCAGTCTCCATCCAAGCTGCTGCACTGGTTGCTCAGAGCACGTCAGGACTCGATTACCTGCCAGCTGCAGCTACTAAACAGCCTGCTGCAGCTTAGAAAATGCCTTCGACTCACATGCTAGCCTCCAAATAGCTTTTCCTGCCCCAGGGCCCTCTTCCCTCTAATAAAATCTAGAAAAAAAAAATTAATGGCAAAACCCTGTAATTTATCAGGCTTAAGAAACTGTAGGAATAAGATCTAGCATTTAAGTTTTGGAGCAGCCATTTGCTGTATTGCAGCACCCTGCTATATTGGATGGTGTGCCATGGAGTTTTCAGAACGAAATTGTGCCTTTTTCTTTATGAACTCACACGCTCTAATGTTTATTGTAAAGTTTCCTTCAGAGCACCGGCACTTCTGCAGATTGGTGGGTCTCTAAATAAACTCTCAGAGTTGTAAAACAAACGGTCTGTGCTCCTTAACCACGTTGCAGCTTCAGTACTCAGGAAGGGGAGGACTGAACTAGCTGATGCTCAATGGGTTTGGGGTTTCTTTCTCCTTTGAAAGAGCACATTTATTTTTCAGAATAACTACATTGCCCTATCTTTCTGCTCAACGAGCTTTCTGAAGCCTCAGCATAAGCAGAGTAAGAAGCACAGCTATATGCTTTACCTGTGCCATAGGTACTGCCAGGATGTTTCAATAACAGTTCCCAAGACACTTTTCAACACTTCTTTGAGCACATTATGCTCAGAAGGACACACACAGCTTTTAAGTATTTCCATTAACCTCATCTAGCAAGAAACAAACTACTAAAATCTGGCTTATCCACAGGAAAAATAAATCCAACATACATATATTGCTGAAAGCAAAATGTTAAAATATGCTTTTTGATATTTTGAATCACAGATTTTAAAGGGGAAAAAAAAACACCCCCAAAGAAACTTCTATAAAATCTCCTTCAGCTGTGGAGAAGACACCTGTGACTAATTCTGGCAAGGCAGCTGTGCTGGGCTTGTGGTTGTTTTTTCTGGATGATGTTGCTTTAAAAGGGCCCTTAGGGGGAAAAAAACTTGGTCTTGGGTTGTGCAGGATGGGGCTGGTCCTTTTGCTCCCTTAGATGCTCAGCATGTCACCAAGCCTGGAGACACAAACCTGCTCCCATGGACCAGGTAAGCAGGCTGGTTTTGGTTGGGAACTCTTTTTCTTCTCATCTAGATGCTTTTGAGTTTCTCTCCTTGAGAACGTGAATTATCCTGATTTGTATTTCAATAAAGCCTCAGTTTAGTCTGAAGCTATTTTGATCTTTGCAGGGAGCTTGCTGGAGAGAAAGGCTTGCCTCTCGCAAAGTGCTGGCCTGGGGTCCTCTCCCATTAGGAAGCAGTGGCTGAGTGAGAGTTGCTTTTGAACAGAAGCATTGCCAGACTTTATTTTAAATGTTGGGGGAGGAAAGGGGGTAATGCAATACTGTAATTTGACAAATTTTCCAACTAGATGCAAAATTTTCTTAGTTCTGCAGGTTCTCATGGGTGTGAATGTATTGTATGTTGTAGACCTTAATGTTCCTGAGCTATTTCAAGCACCGACAGGAATACAAAAGTATTTTTCACAAAAAAAAAGGTGTTTTATTCTGTTGTTTGGTTGATGTTTTGCTCTTTTGCCTGGTGTTTAGCACTGCCAGTGTTGCTGAAAATTGCTGATAATTTCTCATGTATTTCCAAGGTGGAAGCATATGTTTAACAGTAAGAAGGAATGTTGATTAGTGATAAAAAGATTTACCATGTACTTGGTTGTTAATCTGTACGAATGTTTGGGTATCGCAAAGGAGTGAATGAAGAAATTGGAAGCTGGCTTAATTTCAGGCTTTTGTTGTGTTTTCTTAACTAACAATGTGACTTTAAAGATGCAAAGTGTTGTGTTGGGGGAAAAAATGGCAGTAAAGATGTCTGTACACCTGCTACTTTAGCACATGAGCAGTTAGAAGCTGAACAAGCAAAGGTTTGATGGCTGAAATACAAAACTGTCTTTGACTTGAAGCCAAGGGCTGGTGTGGGGCGGACGATGCTGCCCAGCTCCTCCGGGTGATTGCAGGAGTCTCCATGAAGCTGTTGTAGCTGCACATCTGCTTGTTGATCAGTTAAATGTAGTTTGGGGTTTCTGAAAGAAGAAATATGTTTTGGGGAATGAGGTTCTGTGATAAGATTCCGCAACAGGAATTTTAATGTAAACTTAATTTATAGAAGTAGTAACACAAGCTGACTGCTGAGGGCTGGACTTCAGGGCCTGGGAGGTCCCCCTCAGCCCTGTGTTCCCACATTTTCTCAGGTGGAGGGAGCATGTAAGAGCTGCTGGAGCCAGAATAAAACTGGGACAAAGTTAATAACAATAATAACATTCTTATATTTGCCTGTGTTAAGAGGGCTCCTCTAAAAGGAGCATTCCGAAAGGCTTTTTTTTTTGCTTTCTTTTTTACTTACTTTCTGGATGAAGGGGGGGAATTATAATCATAGAGTAATTTATTAATTTCTCGAAGTAATATGTTCCAGCATTCATCAATGATGCTCAGATGAGTAGATAAATCAGAGGGTTAACAGCCTGAGAAGCGTTACAATATCTGCAATGTATAGCCAGTTCTAAGAACTACTTCACAGGGCAGCTGGTGATGATACAATGATGCTGCACCAAAAGAGATTATTATCCACCTGTCAACTGTCTTATGTGTTTTCATCCATCAAGTGTTTCAGAGGGCCACCTTCCCATGTTGTCATAATTTAGGCCTCCTAGCTGTGGCATCCTCGGACTATTTTATGCAAATATAAATTATCTGTATGCCAAAAGAAAGTCTTGACTCCCTCAATTAAAAAAAAAAAAATTCAGTATGTCTTTCTATTCGAAATACACAGATGAAAATAGAAGAACATTTCCTGGCTTAAAAGTTCCCCTGAGTAGGCAGTATCTACTGTTCTTTTTTTACGTTTTTGTTCCTTGCTTTTGCTTTTATGGCTTTTTGTCAGAGTTCTTGCAATAAATCATGTGTGCACATGCAGCAATAGCTGCAGAAAAACTGGTTGCTCCCTACTTTCCAGCTATTTCAAATAGTCAGCAGTGGATTTTTCATAGTTAAGAGTAGGAACACAGACATATGAAGCATATTTTTTTCTGCTGTTCCTGCCGTTAAAAAGTTGGAATGTTTTCTTTTCTCAAAGCTTACCTCTGAAAGGCATACTTTTAAGAGTAAATATCTACTTTCATTAAGTTATGCTTTTTATGCTTAAACATAAATCTAGGAATCTGAACTGACCTCACTCTAAAGACTCAAAGCTTGTTCAGTCTCTCATAGTTCATGATACTCAGTCAATCTGCAGATGCTTCAATAGGAATCAGTGAATATAGTCCCAAGCCAGTTTTCAGTGACCCTTACAAATGTTTTTAGTTGTATGTAAGTATTTGGATGTTTTAATATGTGAAGGATAACAGCCATAATTTCTGACAGAGACCTGATGATTATTCATAGAACTTACTGTGTTCCTTCATGGTAAATATTCATGAAGTAGTGGCAACCTGCATTCATGTTGTAAGATGAAAATTAGTTTCAAAAGTAGGATGTTGCATTGTTGGAAAAGTTGTGTGGAGTTGTTCTCTGCCCTTTTCCAAGCTGAGTGATGGAGTAGAGCTGAGGCAGTGAGGACTGAGCTCTGTTCTGGCCTTTAATCTATAACCATGGGTCTGGCATTTTCAAACACGAATTAGCTGCAGGAGCCTGAGTTGGACTGAAAATAACCGTGCAATGCAAACTGCTGTTCAAGGCTCTTGCTACAGCACTCCTGGGCTTTCTGCTGCTGCTTCTCTGGGATTTGCTGGGTCTCTGTCCCTGCGGGGTTCATTGGGACTGTGGGCTGTGAAGGAGAAGAGCAGGACACTGGCCCCAGCTCCATCTCTGGCTCATGGCAATGATGTGCCTGCCAGTGTGCTCAGGGCTCTCCCCAGTCTTTTATGTAGTAGTCCTGTGTATGTGTACCTGCTGTGTGTCCCCAGGGGCTGGTACACTGAGACAACCATAAACTTTTGTTTGTGTCTTAAATTTGACTTCAGTCTTAAGGCCTACAGTACATACTACTGAGTGTAATAGTACTGACCTGGCTGCGTGTTCAGTGCATGTTGGGAATGATACTTGGACAAATCTGTGTGGCCCTGCATGTATTTCATAATATAATGTCTAATAAGCTGTTCATTCTGCTCGTTGCAACTGTGTAAAACCAACTGAACAAAATAGACTGTGTCTGTTCCCAGAATAGACAAACGCTGGGGCTTTTTCTCCCCCTAGATGATACTGCCTAATGCTTGTAATCTTTCTAAACTTCCAGGCTCACTGTCATGGTGTGTGCATGGGTCCTCCAGTCTAACATGTTGCCTCATGCACTGTACTGTTTCTTAATGTTTTCTGTGTCGTATTTGATTTCTTGTAGATGGTGTCCATGCTGACACAGGCTGGTGCAAGGAGCACCAATTTATCTGTTTTGCTGTTCATTATTTTATATATCTCTACTGCAATTCACAAACCCATGCCAATGCCATTTTCCCCCAAAGTCAGTTCTTCCTGGGTTCCCTTGCCAATTAATTGGAAGTACTCTTGACAGAAATGACAGATATGCCTGAGGAAGAACTAGTGTCTAGGGGAGGGTGTTAAGATAACTTATAAAGCTGAAATTAATAAGTAGATGAGTTTCTGATGATGCTCTTGAATAAAGTGGCTAATCAATAAAGCACACTCCGAACAAAAACACTCATTCATTATAAGTGCAGGGGATTGTCTATGGCTAGAAAAGATAAAATATGAGCAAAACTTGCTTTTGTGATGTTAACAGGGCTCTTACAGATAAGTGTAAGGTTTTAGTGTGGCTGTGGATATGTATTTTCCAGAAACACCTTGTAAATACTTTGTAGTTGGGACAAGAATAAGTAGGGATGATTACAGGACATGTTGGTTGAGGAGTCTCTTTTCTGCTACTGGTGCAGGGCAGTTCTATGCCTTGGTCTTTTGTTTTATGTAAAACAGCCTTAAGGACCACAGCTGCCACCTATTTGCCAATTGGACGGGCTGGCATTATAAAGCCTACACTGGTAAAATGGTTTTTCTCCTTTTGCACATTTTTCTGGTTGTACTTTCAGTACCATTTTTAGGGCCCCCTAAGCAGTCTCTGTTGGTGTGGGTAATATGGGTTTCCCTGCGGCTGGCCTATCAATGAAGACTTTGACTTCTTAAGCATCCATCAAGCCCAAGGGATGCCAGGCCATGCAGGCTCTGCCATACCTCTTAAATGCCATCTTGTTGTCTTTTTCTCACTTAATATTTATATTCTAACTGTTTTATTCCTTGCAGCCAAGTGAGGCAGGTTACTTGTTATTCAGAACCTATCAACAAACTAACCCCTTCTGTGACTCTATCCTTCATCCTGTCTGTCCTGGATTTCTTTTTCATTTGTGATAAAACTGATTCTGTTTTTCTTTCACACTGTTGGCTTTGGTTTTGACTCTGAGATTCAAAACCATGCTCTTCAATACTGGTGATAGCTGCTAAAAAAAAAAAAATATTTGAAGTGTCTCCAAGCAAAGTGCTTTTCATTGCTTGCCTGGGGGATGTGCTGCGCTTCCCAGGAGGTTCTCCTGATATTGGGAGAAAGTTCCTGTGTCTAAATTATGGAATTTTCCCTGATAGTTTTTCAAACCCCAACTCTTGTTAAACTACGAGAGTAAATTGTGCAGAATCACTTGCATATGCTGTTTAGTCAGGATAACTTCTGTCAGGAAACATGTTTCTCATCCTTTTTTCTTTTCCATATATTTCCTGAAATGAGGTCTTAATCCAGGATGGCAGTTCTGGGCAAATAGCTTCAAAACGGGAGTTTGTGGCATCAAGGACAGATTCATAAAACCTCATTATTACATGTTTTTAGCAGAGTGACTGTGGCAAGTGGGTGTATTTGGGCTTTGGGGAAGCAGGGCTTTGGTTTTTCACTTGCCTTTCGTTTTTATCTCCCCACGGAATAACTGTTACACCCTGCGAGTCTGAAATCAGCCATCTCCGGCAGGGGTTCTCTTCATGGAGCCATCTGGTGGATTTTCTCTGCAAAAGCAGGACTGGCCAACTCAGAAAGCAGCTGCCTTGTTGGTCCTGTCCCTCTGCCCTCATCGTTTGTTTTATATTCACATGGTGTCTTTTCACACTGGTTTAAATTGTGTGACATGGGACACGTTTGAAAACCAGATTATAATGGCAGTACAATTTGGATTCCATCCTAAAAGTACTTGGTTTTCACTGTTCCTCAAGGATGCTGACTCTGTTCTGATTTGTGTGTGTGTCCCTGGGTTTTAGATTCAGTCTGGGTGGAAGAATTCCTTATGCAGACAGTCTGGCAGTAGGAGATCCCTTTAGGTTGAGATTATGTGGCCTCAGAGTAACATGACTCAAGGCAAAACCGAAGGTGGGATGCATTTCTTTTGTCATAATACAACGTGTTTTCTGCTGTACCTGTTGTTCATACTCTAAGCAATGAACCTGCAGTAACAGCCGTATGGGGAAAGCAGCTTGAGCGCCTTTTGTGCTCATTTCCCCCCTCCCCTTCCCAGTCGCTAATGAACACCCTCCAAGGAGCTTTTATTCCTGTGGGCACTACGGAATTACTCATGTATGACTTGGAGAGAAATTTCCCCAATGTCTCCCTGAGCTCCATAGGTGTTCATCTGTGCCTCAGTGGAATAATGTACGTCAGCGAGTTACCTTGGTTTGCCTTAATGTTGGTAAGGGGGGGATCCATGCAGTGTTATTCTGCAAATCTTGCCTGTGGGAAGGACCCATTAGGAAAAACAGATTTGTGTAATCCTGGTGAATTTTGAAGCAAGGGGGAAAAAGTGACTGCAGCAGTGTCAGATAGAACTCTTTGTTTTCAGTAGGATCAATATTTCGATAATTGAATTCTTCATAGACTGAGAAGGGAAGGAAAATACTCCTGGGTCAGCAAAGCAGGATGGTCATCCAAGGAGAGATATATGTACACACAGTCTAGGTGATATTTTTTAGATTGATTTTAAAAATGTCTGAGAATCTTATTTTCAGAAGTATAGTCTTGGTGAAAGCAGGAGGTTTCACAGGAATTTTCTGATTTTATTGCATGTTTTAATTTGATTTTATCAAAACAGGTCATTTTTAGTATTGTTGAAGGTGTGTAGGAGCACAAGCTAATCCAATCTGAAGCTGTATTTTAATGTTTTATAGTAGTTCAGTAGGTTTATGTTGCTGAAAATTTGAGATTTTTATTTCACTGCTATTCTGGTATTTGGATGTGTTTCAAAAAAAAATCTGAGATTCCCTTGCATAGATTATTTAAACTAACTTTGCTAATTTTCCTTCTGGGACTGGGGCAAGACCTGTGGGTTTGGTGCAGTCAAGCCTGTCTCTGTGTACTCACATCCTGAGCATTGCTGGAAAAGGGAATGTATTTTTTTGTCCCTTTGATGCAGTAGCTAAAATGACTTTTCTCAGCCTGTTGTAAGAGGCACAGGCTTTTATCACATCTCCTCTTGACCCTGCACATTCCCACAGGGCTGCAGTTTCTTCTCATAGATGTCTCTGTTGCACAGAGCTATAAAATCACACACGGGCAAAGTGCCACTGGAGCAATGTGTGTTTCCACCATGGGATGCTCTTAGGTGAACCTGGAAAAGTTGAATTTCTACTAAATCACCCTCTTTGCTTAAACCAAGCATATTTCCAATTTTGGTGGCTAATGGGTGTTCACCGAGCTGGAAAAAATACATGGCTCTGTAAACTGTGTATATGAATATAAGGTGTTTGCAGAGTACCTACTACAGCAATTTAAAGTGAATATATGTAGGAAATGTTCATCTACACCTGCTGCATAGGAATGAGCTCGTTGGCCCGATAAAGCAGGCAGACTGCAATCACCCCTGTGATTGCTGGGAACAAATTATGGATGGGTTCTGTCTCAGTTTTCTTAATTGCAAAAACAAGCCTGGGTTCTGTGGTTATTGATTTTGCTATTTACTTCACTAGTCATTTAAATGAGTGTGGAAGGGAACTCTTAAGCATCTCATTGCCAAGTAATCATTTCCATACAGTAATTGTGGTTGTGTCTTTACTAGGCATCCTGACAGCATTTCTCTACATGGGAACTCAGGGTAGTCAGAGGTTCAGAATCGGTGTGCATGTTAACCTCCTGGCTTTCAAATCTATTATTTTCCAAACATTGTTTTATATGATACTTTATGTAATTAGTGCAAATCCTCTTACAATGGCAGCTCTCCTTACAACCAGATAATCTGAGCCTGAAAGAAGCAATTTGCTGCTTCTTTTCCCAAGACACTACTCCCAAGATGGAGAAATTGCAGGAATCAGATTGAGCTGAAGCCGAGAGTATCTGCCAGGTGACTAACAGCCCTTGGGGCGCATCCCCAGGGGCCGCACTTCTCTTCCTTTTTATTTTTCCCTCATAAGAACTATTTTATTTTATCACCTGACCAGGGTTTGAAATATTTGACTATAACTGGCTTTTATACAGCTTCTGTCAAGAGTCAGGTCTGCCACTGTAAAAAGCACAAGTTTGCAGGATCTGTGCTAAGGTCAAATCTTTCCCACCAGCAAAGGATGCCTGGTGATGTGCAGCAGAGAATATTGAAATGATAAATGAAACTCAGAAGAATAAACCAGCTGAGCAAGAAAGCTCTTGAAAACATTTGCAGAGATCTTTCCCAATGGGTCACAGTGTGCTTGTGGGGCTTGTAGTGTGCAATGAGACAAACAGAGGCTGTGTTGTTCAAGGAGATGCATAGATGATCCAGTTAATGTATGTGTGTATATGTATACAAATACCTTTACGTGTATTTGCTTAGAGATTTTTTTAATTGCAAAGAAGTGTTTTCCTTGCATACACCTCCTGGCAGTTTAAATGGGCTGCTGGAGGTCTGCCAGCCCTGAGAATATTTAAATTAGTGGTGTGGGCTCTTTGAACTGTTCCTGTGCCAGAGGTGGAATTGGGTGTTCTGTCACATCCAGGAGTTATTTCACCCTCTAGTTTAGCAGTCTATTTTGCTTTGAGTGGTGGTTGCAGTCTGGAGGCAGGGTGTGAGCCAGCAGAGTGCCACTGTGCAGGACATGAGGCTCACTCCTGGCCTCTCAAGTGCTCCAGTGTCAGAAAGCAAAGGCTGACCAAACATCTTCCCAGCCTTCTCCGTTTTGCTGCTTTAAACAATATCCTTAAAAAATAAATTAAAAAGCCCAAACTTCATGGCTTTCTTCCTTGAGCAAAACTTTGTACAACTTCTGAGACATTTTTTTGGTGTTTTCAGCTAGTTAGTAAAAGGTAATTTTACTTTTTTTAGTAGATGGGGGTTTTCTGCATGTGTGTATGTAGAATGAAAGGATATGACCCTGGTCTTGGGTTGGTACAGTAACAACAAAAAGGCACGTTTATTTATTCATTAAAACTGCTGGCAAGGATTTTAAATCCAGTGGTTTAGCCTTGTCTCCATCTTTAAAAAGAGTATTACATCTTCTAGCAGTTTCTCAAAAATAAGTCCGTTTCTGGACTAGTTTTTGCGTGTCTTGAGAACACAAGCATGCAAGAGATACCCAAAATGTTCATCTTCCTCTTGCTTGGGAAACTGCAAGGAGGCCACCCTGGTAGATGTGCTGCTCAAGTACATCAGATGTTCTTTATGAACACATTTTCACTGATTTTTTTAGCCACATATTCAAATATATTAAAATTTACTATCCTGAACTGCCTTGCTGTATTTTACTGGCTTATCATTGTACACAGTCCTGAAAGAAGACCTTACATTTTTTTTCCCCTGTAAACTATTACAGGAATTAGTGTTGATGGTTTTCCTATATCTCAAAAACACAAGATAGAATCTCACCTTTATTTTGTGAGTGAAATATGTTTGAATGTTGGAAGAAAGCAAAGGCTTGTG
>WKFP01014840.1:2340036-2360768 GCA_011057875.1 Pterocles orientalis | reverse complement strand
TGCAATCACCCCTGTGATTGCTGGGAACAAATTATGGATGGGTTCTGTCTCAGTTTTCTTAATTGCAAAAACAAGCCTGGGTTCTGTGGTTATTGATTTTGCTATTTACTTCACTAGTCATTTAAACGAGTGTGGAAGGGAACTCTTAAGCATCTCATTGCCAAGTAATCATTTCCATACAGTAATTGTGGTTGTGTCTTTACTAGGCATCCTGACAGCATTTCTCTACATGGGAACTCAGGGTAGTCATAGGTTCAGAATCAGTGTGCATGTTAACCTCCTGGCTTTCAAATCTATTATTTTCCAAACACTGTTTTATATTATACTTTATGTAATTAGTGCAAATCCTCTTACAATGGCAGCTCTCCTTACAACCAGATAATCTGAGCCTGAAAAAAGCAATTTGCTGCTTCTTTTCCCAAGACATTACTGCCAGGATGGAGAAACTGCAGGAATCAGATTGAGCTGAAGCTGAGAGTATCTGCCAGGTGACTAACAGCCCTTGGGGCGCATCCCCAGGGGCCGCACTTCTCTTCCTTTTTATTTTTCCCTCATAAGAACTATTTTATTTTATCACCTGACCAGGGTTTGAAATATTTGACTATAACTGCCTTTTATACAGCTTCTGTCAAGAGTCAGGTCTGCCACTGTAAAAAGCACAAGTTTGCAGGATCTGTGCTAAGGTCAAATCTTTCCCACCAGCAAAGGATGCCTGGTGATGTGCAGCAGAGGATATTGAAATGATAAATGAAACTCAGAAGAATAAACCAGCTGAGCAAGAAAGCTCTTGAAAACATTTGCAGAGGTCTTTCCCAATGGGTCACAGTGTGCTTGTGGGGCTTGTAGTGTGCAATGAGACAAACAGGCTGTGTGGTTCAAGGAGATGCATAGATGATCCAGTTAATGTATATGCATGTGTATATGTATACAAATACCTTTACGTATATTTGCTTAGATTTTTTTAATTGCAAAGAAGTGTTTTCCTTGCATATACCTCCTGGCAGTTTAAATGGGCTGCTGGAGGTCTGCCAGCCCTGAGAATATTTAAATTAGTGGTGTGGGCTCTTTGAACTGTTCCTGTGCCAGAGGTGGAGTTGGGTGTTCCGTCACATCCAGGAGTTATTTCACCCTCTAGTTTAGCAGTCTATTTTGCTTTGGGTGGTGGTTACAGTCTGGAGGCAGGGTGTGAGCCAGTGGAGTGCCACTGTGCAGGACATGAGGCTCACTCCTGGCCTCTCAAGTGCTCCAGTGTCAGAAAGCAAAGGCTGACCAAACATCTTCCTAGCCTTCTCCGTTTTGCTGCTTTAAACAATTAAAAAAAAATAAATTAAAAAGCCCAAACTTCATGGCTTTCCTCCTTGAGCAAAACTTTGTACAACTTCTGAGACAATTTGTTGGTGTTTTCAGCTAGTTAGTAAAAGGTAATTTTACTTTTTTTTTCAGTAGATGGGGGTTTTCTGCATGTCCTTATGTAGAATGAAAGGATATGATCCTGGTCTTGGGTTGGTACGGTAACAATAAAAAGGCACGTTTATTTATTCATTAAAACTGCTGGCAAGGATTTTAAATCCAGTGGTTTAGCCTTGTCTCCATCTTTAAAAAGAGTATTAAATCTTCTAGCAGTTTCTCAAAAATAAGTCAGTTTCTGGACTAGTTTTTGGGTGTCTTGAGAACACAAGCATGCAAGAGATATCCAAAATGTTCATCTTCCTCTTGCTTGGGAAACTGCAAGGAGGCCACCCTGGTAGATGTGCTGCTCAAGTACATCAGATGTTCTTTATGAACACATTTTCACTGATTTTTTTAGCCACATATTCAAATATATTAAAATTTACTATCCTGAACTGCCTTGCTGTATTTTACTGGCTTATCATTGTACACAGTCCTGAAAGAAGACCTTACATTTTTTTCCCCCTGTAAACTATTACAGGAATTAGTGTTGATGGTTTTCCTATATCTCAAAAACACAAGATAGAATCTCACCTTTATTTTGTGAGTGAAATATGTTTGAATGTTGGAAGAAAGCAAAGGCTTGTGTTTCCTTAATCACATTGTATAAATGGGTTTTAGAAAACCTGAATGAGCATCAGTGTAAGCAGCACAAGCTTTGTTATCAAAGTTTCATCTGTCTCGTGGGACCAACTTATCTATTCGTGCAGGTTTTTGCCTGAGGAGGGAAGATTAGAAAAAAAACTTTAGTGGGAGCTAGTCTCCTTTGATCACACGTTTTATGATAGATGATATACACTGTGGTGTGTTAATGTCAGAAGTCTGCTAAAAGCTCAATAAATGGGCTCAATTTATAAATGGCAAAGCAGGCAATCTTTCTGTAGAAGAGACCAGTAAACTGATAGCGGTGGTGTTCTTAAAGGTAACGGATGCACTAAAAATGAATACTTGATTATGCAGGCTTGCTGTGAATTTGAGACATGTTCTGAAGGCTGGCTTGTTATCATTTTGGAATCATTTGTCTGAGATTTTAGTGTTAAAAGTGGAATTGTGCTGACCTCCAGAAAAAAAAAGAAATAAACAGGTAAATGGCTCTTGCAGTCACCTCCAGGCTGTTAGATTAGCTTGTAAGAAATGGCCTTACAGCCTAACTCAAACTCAGTGAGTGACACAAGCTTTTGTTTAAAAGGGCTTTGATCCAAACCTTCGTAAATTGTACAAGAAATGCTTGGAATAGAGCCAGTTATGATTTTTTTATGGACAGCTAAAACCACTGAAATAAAAAGGAGAAGTAGACAGGAAGGCACTAAGCCAAACCTCAGGTGAGAAGTAAAATGTTGAATCTGTCAGGAAACCAGGAATTGCTTTAGGTCAGATGCCCAATGACATATACTGTATTGTTTTCTTTACCTACAAGATATCTATACTTCCATGTTCAGCAGCTGTTTTACCAAGTAACATAAAAAGATGCTTTTTATGCAGTGTTAAAATTGTTCTTTGTTGTAGCTTTTCTGAAGGCTAAATTCATCGGTGTACTGTGGTGTAATCGGTAAATACATCTGCAGTAGAGTCAGACCTTGTTTTGTACAAACTCTGAACTGGCAGAACAATTCCTTGAGTCTCTTTATTTTTCCCCTCTCACTTGGTCTAGTTCCACACATTCTTCTTACAATCTAAAGCCTGTTATTATTCATTTTTATGCTCTAAAAATCTTTATAGTTAGCGTCTGTGCTCCCTTGGTGCCACCACTGAACCAAGCTACACAGCTTTAGCTCTTTTAATCTTCTCTAAGAAGTCAGTCCCCCTCCATCTGCCTCAATTTTTGTTGCTCTTTGAACTACCTCCAGATTGTCCATCTCCTGCTAGTGAGGTGAACTACCCCCAAAGCTCTGGGGAATGAGACTAATTCCTCCCTGGCTGGTGTGCACTGTGCTGGGAATGGAAAGGGTTTGGGAAGAGTACACAAGTGGAGGAGCTCAGACAGCAAAATATGTTAGTTGCTGTTAATCTGAGTTCCGAGAACTGATGATTCATGGCAGACTTTCCTTGTTGGTCCTCTTTCTAATCTGAACTTGGCAACACCTACCAAGGTTTACTGGACTTCCCTTCTCCCAGCTGCAAGTTTCCCTATTTCACCTCTGGCTCTTTCTCCTCTCCTGCCCATATGCTCTTCATCATGGAGCTATGCTTTCCTCTGCATGCCCAGCTCAAACCTGCTGGGATGGGTCATCCTCTCTTTCAGCCTGTTCCCACAAGGAGGAATTTGGCACATAGCAGAGTGCTATGTACTCTTAACATGATCAGCCTGCCCCGTGATTTTTGCAGGCCAGTGTGTTCTGCTGCATTAGAGCATGAGGTGGTGGGAAGAGGTCCAGCAGCCCTTTGCTCCTGTGGGACTTGCTCTGCTGCCTGTGGAGCATTCCTGAGAAAGCTCTGCTCTTCAGGGATGAGATTGGCTTTTATGGCTGAAACTGTGCTGTGACTGAGAAGCAGGACTCTCTTGGAGCATTAGGCAGTCATCTTTTATGTACTCTACACCCACCTGCAAGATAAGGATTGAGATATGAAATTTAACTTGATGGTTTGACGGGAAGCCAGCCAGGTTGTTACAGTCCCTGGTGCTGAGGAGATTCTTGATTGCACCTGTGCTTACAGCAATACTGTATTTCCTTTCCTTCTCTAGGAAAATTGTCCTAGAGAAGAGGGGCGATTTTTTTTTCTATTGTTGCTGGGAAAATTATACTTCTTAAGGCTGCTTCCTTGCTGCTCCTACACTTGGACTTTGGTAGACTATTTACCAGTAATATCTAGTAATTCCTTAAAATTTCCTTCTTTCTGTCACCAAGTTCAGTCATGGCACATGCTGAGAGCCTGAATGCTGCTGGGTCCATCAGCTGCTGCTCTCTCCAGGTATCTCACCAGCATGTCAAGAGCACCCTGAGAGAGGGTAGACAGCAGAGTGTTCTGCAACCCACAGGTGCCAAAAAAAAGGGAAAAATTAAACTACCTGGATGATGAAAATCCTGACATCCCCCTCTGAACTCTAAGTTCACTCTGAAGGTTTGGGGAATTGTCTGTATGTATATTTATAAAGAGGAGAGGAAAAAAATCCAACATGAGTGTCGTCTTGCATGCTGGTGCTGTCTGCTCCTGCATTAGCATAGCCCTGACGGGCTGGCAAGCTGCCTGTTGATCCTCCTGCAGCCTCCACGCTGGGCAGGGGCCATGCCTGGAGCAAAACCTCAGCGGCTGTGGCAAACCATGCATTGCTTCAGCATTGTAATGAAGCAGAATTCATGTTTAAACATATCTTACTGTTGAGTTATAGTTCATTTAAATTAGACAAAGTCTAGCTGATCTCTTCTTGTTCCTGCTAGCCTGGGAGAGGCAGATCATGTGCCTTTGAGTGCTGCTCTGTGTAGCAGAGCTCAGCTCAGAATAAAGATTGAAATCTGGCTCTTTTCCTGCATTTTGGATCATTTTATTCTTTGCTGTACCCATATCACTTGAGAGATTTACCGTCCCATCAATGTGAGTTTGCTGTACAAAGGGAAAGCACATGCCTATTTAATTTTCATCATCTGAATTTCTAGCACTACTACTCTAGAGATGTTTTTTTGCTAGACAAAACAGTGATTTAAAACATAAAGCAGCATTTATGGCCTATTTTCCACTATTTATAAGATTTAGTAAACATACATACATGATGAGTCATGATAGCATCTTCTGCAGTCAAAGCTCCCTGGGACAAGTGTTTCATGCACAGGCAAGCAGAGTTATGTTTATGCAAAGGAGAAATTACACATACAAGACTTTGTCTTAAGTGGTAACCCTGAGTTCAAACTTCTTTGTGGTTTTTCTTTGTAGCAGGAGGGAAATAAAAGCTATGATTACTTTTTTTTTAAGGAACACAAAGCAAATCCACACAGGCTTTGTGTTTATGTTCAGTAATAACACTGATTGTATATTTTGGGGTTGCGAAAAGTGCTTTAAAAAAATCTTGTCTTACCAAATCAGCCTGAATAAATGTTGCATACGAAGCTGTAATAACACCTGAAATAACACTTGATGTTACTTCACCAGACTGCCTTAAAGGGTACATGCTCCATCGATTCTTTCAGAGCTTATTGCTTGTAATATTTCTGCCAGCGCACTCATTACAACTCCTTGCTATTATCAGGCTGGGAGCAGGCAGCTGAGAGCTGACAATAACACCTGACATGTTGCATACCTCGGGCTGATGGAGATTTATCCTTTTCAGAGTGATTATGGAGATCAAAACAGCACCTTTCCCACTTGGAATTCTCTTGTGGTGCTCTCGTATAATGTTTGTACAGTATCTCATTGCTCATCTGAAAAGCTGCTTGTTCCAGTCATAAAGGCTCACATCTGTGCTGCCTTCATCAGGAACAGCCATGGGGAGGGTGAGAACATAATTAGTACTGTCAGGAATATTCTACCAGTATAGTCCGCAACCTAAGAGAGTTACCTGGATGTTTGTTTATCCTGCACTTGGGTAAATAGTGGCAGGGTTGATTTTTTTTTTTTTTTTTTTCCACATTCTGGACAGTGCACCAGTGATTGACTTGTTTCCCTACAGCAATGGGATCTCAACAATGATCTGTTCAGCACTTGTGAGACGAAATCTCTTCTTTTCTGTAAGAAAAAAAGTTTCCCTGAAAATACAGCTGCTACCTTAGTTCACTCCTCCAGTTTGCCAATTTAACCTAAGTTTTTCTTTTTAATAAGGTTACAAAAAAATCAGTTAAGATTGGGATAAGCCCATAAAGCAAAACAGGGTTTTGGTCTTAAATCTGTGACCCAGTGCTGGGGGTTGTGTATCCTTTGAAGGAAAACAGGCACATGAAATATCTGAAGTCTAACATTTCTGAAGCACAGCTGCAACTCCTGTTTGTACTGATCTAGGCTCAGTTGGTGTGATTCAGCTTAGACAGCTAAAACAGATTGGTTTAGAATGCCCTGAATCAAAATAATGGAGTTTTTATGTATTCTAAGAGTGAAAAGTAAAAATAAAAGAAGTCTAAATTTTTTCTGGTGCTTTTTTCCTGTTGTTGCAGGTACATTTTACATAAAATAATGCTGTCAGTAACAAATTACTGTTTAGATTTAGGATGCCATAAAACATATCTGACACAAATACCAAGGTCATAAACAGTGTCCTCAACAGGGAAAACTATAATGAAGTGGAAACTTTCTTCCAAAGGGCTGTCATTGAGCAGGCTCAGTTCTGAATACACAAATGTAGCCACTGCCAGAATCATTCCTTAGAGATTGGTAAAACATGTGGCACCTCTAGGCTGAGAGGCTTGTGCTGGATGACATCCCAAGACTGGTAGTCTCAGGCTGTTGTTTGCATGGAAGGAAAGATTTTTTTATTTTTTTAGCCCTGGACAGAAATCTCTATTTCCTCCCACAAAAACATTCTTGTTCATGTGCCTTGAAGTGCCTTGTAGAGTGAGAGGCAGCAGTTGTTCATCAGGGAGGCAGCTGCCTGCAGGACACAACATCAAGTTGTTGTTGCTCCCAGCTCTTAATGCCATGTTTTAAAAAAAAAAGTTGAAGATTGATGCAAGCTGCCAAATCAAGGTGATGTAAGAGCAGCTATTTTGCCTAATTCCCCCCGTGTTGTTCAGTTACTGAATTTCAATCCTGCCTTTTGCTTTCTCAGTCTTGAATTCCCCTTATTGTACTCACCTGGTTCTTCCCTGCTGCAGTGCTGGACTGTCTGCTTTGCACACTCTGGTAACACAGTCATGCTTTCTCACGCCACTTTTTCGGCAATGGTTGTAAAATGGTGTTACCAGACACTTGGGGAGGGGAGGCCACAAGCTATTGAGTTAATCCATTATTGCCAAGGCTTCTCAAAATCCTCTTGAGACAGGAGGAGCTTGAGTGCAGCCCTCAAAGACCCAGCTCACCCTGGCTGTGGTCAGTGATGGGTAGGTGACAAGTAGGGGGCATATCACTAGTGCTGCACCTGTGGGATTTGAAAAATGCTCTTGGATGCTCCAGAACTGGCTGACAGAGCTGCTTCTGTGAGCTGCTCGGTGGGATTGCTTACCCCTACTAACATCACTGTGCGAGCAATTGTGTGATGGTTTTTATTGAGAGGAGTGGTTTTTATAGCATTGCTGATGTTACGGTGAGAGTTGGCATAACTACACCTGTGGGAGGATGTGCTGCATCTGTCAGAAAGGGGTTTGCAAGGAGATACACCAGCAGAAAGAGACCCTTGGCTGTGTTGCAGCCCTGTCCTGTGCTGCTCCCCTCGGAGCCAGCTGCAGCAATGCTGCTCTTCACCTCTGGTTCGTGTTTTGCTTTTTCCTGAAGGAATGCGCGGGCTCTTCACTGATGTGGAGGAATGTCACACTTGCAAAACCAGATTTGTGCACCTCCAGGTGTGTACAAAAAGACTGATCTCAGCTGCCTATGCAAGGCTTTGTGCTGGGAGGAATTGCACACATAGCTGTGCTTATCTCATTGCCTACATGGGCTATCCCTGTACACCTACAAGTGATGAAGGGTTTGTTTGCACCCCCACAAATATACACTTATCTGTGTTTATACTTATGCAAATTCGTAACATATGTTCTTCAAAACTGTAGCAGCCAGATTATACCCAGGAAAAAAACTTTCTCCTATTAGATGTCACTTGATTTCTTGAGAGGAAAGAATCAAAATGTGAACAACTTGGATACTAAATATAACTGTCTCAGAATGCACAGTTTGCAATAGCACAGAAAAGCTGTATGTCAGGCTCCAGAGCTGTAAACTATTGCAGTAATTTAAGTAAATAAGTGGGTTTTATCATTATAGAAAGTTTCCTTGCTGAGCTAGATGCACTGATACATTTGGTTTTTCATGAATATAAATGTCTGCTGCTGATGGAAACAGTCAGCTGTCACTACAGTACAAATGCAAATTGCAAACTAATGGTTGAACAATTAAGATCTAGTGCACAGAGCTTATTGCCACTGGAGGACTGTAATTGAATTCCTATTGCTGTCAGACAGGTTGAAAATTACTGTAATGAAGAGCATCAGTTTCCTACTCTACATCTCATTGTTTCCCAGCCAAGGAGCATTACTTCTAAAGAGTTTCCCACAAATAGATCAAAAGGCATTGGAAAAAAGAGGATAACAAATGACAGAGGAATGTTACCTGTCATTAAAGGGGAAAGTAATTAACCCTCTTCAGTTTGATTCCCCCATGCCCATGAAATCCATGAATCTGAGATCATGGCTCTTCCCCAAGAAATCCTGGTTGTGTTATTGTGTATGTGGGGTGAAATTAGTGATGAGACAGCAACGTACCCAAACACTGGGCAATGCAGTCAATAATCCAATAACTTGATACAATCTCAAATGCCCAAAAGCCTGTCAAAGTATAGTAGACAGCTCTACTGTCTGCTCCAACATATTTGTACGTGTTCTTTGGCTATATGTGTGAAGGGGGCATTTTTTTCTAGTGTCTTCCTTAAAATATATATGGTGTGTTTACACACATATATAGTGTCCTAATGACAAGTATCCTGTTTGAATAATCTCTAAATTAGCAAGTTTATAGGTGATAATGTCTGAAAGATACAAACAAGGAAAGATTAACCCATTAATCCCAAAACACACTTGTTGCTGTCAGCTCCTGCTGCTGATATTGATATTCCTGCTGCTAATGTTGCAGGGAAAGGCATGAAACGGGGATTTGTCCAAGATTTGAGTTTCTCATTTGGGGTGGTTATAGCCCATAACAAGAGCAACCCCATATTCTGGGTTACTCTGCAAAGGGAGCTTCCATCCCATCTCAGATCTGAGAAATCAGTTTTGTAGTCCCTGAAGATGAGTGGGATGTCCCAGCACCCTGCCCTTTCTGCTGTCTGTGAGCGAGGTGTTTGCATCAGCCAGGCTGGGTCTCTGCATCGGGAGCTGGAAAGGGCCAATCTGAACCACCTCCAGAAACTGTGCAGTACAGAAGAACTTGCTGTTCCAAACTTTTGCACATATAATATGTCTACCATGAGGCTGTAGTAGTACTTTGCCTGCTCAGTATTTGGATGACACTTAAACTGTCTGATTACAGTAATTCTCACACTTGGAAATGCCCAAGAGGTATTGTACCCTGCAAGAAAAAAAATGAAATTTGCTCTGACAGTAACACTCACACCACTTCTTCAAGGTGTGTCATCCTTTCTACTTAACCTAATGACTAAATAGATGCATGTATAGAGAACTTGTCTGCAGCTGCTCTATAAATCCAGAGAACAGTTTCCTTTGGAGACACCAGCTTTCCTGTAAAAAAGAGCAGTTTAAAATTTTTCAGCATCTAAGAGGAATTGGAGAATATCAAGAGGATAAGGCTATTGATGAAGCATTTAGATGTGAAATCTGCTTGGCCAGGCCTGTCCCTGATGTAGCAGCATCACTGAGATGTGCCTCAGACCATACAGGTGCAGATCCAGCAGTACCATAAGAAAGCACCTGCTTCATCTCAGACTACAAAATGTTTTGTTAGACTAGGTCATAAACACCATATGTTGTGAAACTTATTTGAATTTAAAATACTGCTTTTGTGATTAATTCTATCTGTTTCATTTTCAATTACCCTGCTCAGCGTGATTGTGCATATATTTCAGTATATTAAATGTGAAAAGAGAACAAATGTTCTGGAATACGAACAAGCAACATGCTGTAATTGTCTGAATAGTCACTTAACAATTTAAAACAGGGCACTAGAAAAACAAAATAGAGGGTTCTGCACAGCATTTGTCTTTTTTTCTACTCCTCAGAAGTCCTGCATGTACTCAGTACGACTGTGTGTACTCCACCGTAAAAACGAAGTGGTGAGTTTCCTGCTTGCTCTATAAGCTGCCTAGCTCAGATGGTGCCTAAGGAAAAGGACTCCTTTACCCATGGGCTTCCTGACTGTCAGTTATCCAGTCTTGCACAGTATGAACTTTCTGCTCTTGTGATCCTCAGTAAGTGCTCAGAGCTCATTAGTAAAGGGATTCAGCTCCAGACCGGGTTACTTTGGACCAGCAGTGAATTCTCAACAGAAAACTACCTGATTGACTGTTGTGAACTTTGGTTTCCATATGGGAAGTGTAAATCTGTGTGGATGCTGCACAGTAATTCTTGTCGCATTGAACAGTTAGTACTCTTTAACAGAATTCAGAGCAGTATGTATTTTTTTTTTGCACTTAACTAGCAGTTGATGGGACTATCTATAGCTTTTCTTGCTTCACAAACCATTAGATGAAAGCAGAAGAGAGGCAGTTCAAAACAGCAGCAGTTTTCTTTAGAGCATTCCAGTGCTGTAAACTCTGCTAACCCAGGGCTGGCCATGACAAACAGCTTCCTTTTGGCAAAAGCAAACCAATTGCAATCTAATAAATGTGCTACACCCCAGCAGCTAAATAAGTCATGGTATTGGCAGAAGGTCTCTGCCCTATAAGTCTTTTCAGTCCCATATAATGAGAAGTTAATGTCAGAGGAGAGAACCATCTCCCCCCTTATGAAGATGTTATTGTGTGTTAATAGAAAACACCCTCAGTACAGGGGTTTCCAGTGCATTGTGTGACATCCTTGAAAAGCAAAAGCCACATAATCAAGTGCCTCAGATTAAAATGCTCTTACTTTTATAGGATGGCTTCATCCTTGATGAATGCTGAAAGTCTAAGCTTTGTTTGGAGTAACAAAAACTGTTTCTGTGCAATGATGAATGATGTATTCCAAGTGTGACATTTAACAAGGAGCTACACAAAGGCTGGATGCTTTTCCAGTAATCACCTGATTTTGGCACCTGACATCTCTCATTAAAAAGATCTTTGCTTATGCTGAAAGAACACCAGGTTATCTGGAAAGCTCATCACTTTCTGTCATCCTCTCAGCTGTGCAATATATTCCAGGGTGGTGTCCCCCACCTTGGTGGGAATGGTTGGGGGAATTTAAGACATGGACCCCTCTTGGGAGGATTCAGCCCATTTGATAAAGGCATGTATCCTGTTATGCTTAATTTGAAAAGGCAGTATGCTATACCGAAATTATAATAGACTACAAATAGTAGGAAAGACATCAAGTGAGAATTCTACTTGATCCCCAAAATATTCATTCTTGCTTATAGTGTTGATTTTAAAGTAAAAATTGGAGCAGACACCTTGTGGTACACTGTACATTTATGTACACATATAACCTTCTGCTTTCCTGGAGACTTTCACGTTATCTGGTGTTTTCATCCATTTTTTCCTCGTTCCTGAGGTCTAGAATTATGCACCCAGCTCCACCACAGCAGCCACACAGGAGAAACTATCTGATGACACCAGAGAGTAGGTTTGGTACAGAAAGTATTTTAAAGAGCTAATTTCCATGTTCTTCACCCTATTTCTAGCACTAAAAGCTATTCTAGTACCTGCCTGACCTTCATACTTCATGCTCCTGTGTTGCTTGCTTCCTAGGGAACACCAGAAAACCAAAGAGGTAGCAACTGGGGGCTAATTGGTGTAACCTGAAGACTGTCCAGTTCCCCCTGGGTGGCCCAATCTCTGTGAATAAGAATAGGAAATAATCCCTCCTATGAAAGGATTTCTTATAACTCATTGGATTAGTTCCACATTGAAATGACATTTCTTGTGGCCAATTTACATCAGCACTAAGCCAAGCGTGACTGCCTGCTGCCTTACCAGAAAACATCTTCCGTGGGATGTGAGGTGTGTTTATCAGATGCAATGCTGGCTGCTACCTGAGGCAAAATCTGGCACCAGAATAAGAGGGCTTGTTCCTGAATATGATGTCTTAAATGCCAAAATCTTCTGGTTTAATTCATCTTTTTATTCTAGGCCTAATGACATTATGTTTTCTTATAATTCATAAAGATGCCTCAGTTTTGGCAAACTCAGTTCTCATTTTCTTGAAGGTATTTATACCTCCTAAAAGGAGGGGGGGGGGGGGAAACCTCCTTTCAGAACATCTCTTTGTAAAGGAGGGGGAAAAAAAAAGCTTGTGTGGATTATCCTTACTTCGGCTAGAAAAAAGCCATTAATACTTCTCAGATGCCTTTTTCTTCATCAGATCTTTTTTTCTGTAAAGGGGACTACATCATTGTTTAAAACAAGAACAGTGACAGTTTTCAACTGCTATGGGTGCAATTCTTCTATAAATGTAAAAAAAAAAATAAAATATTTACTGAGTTGCTCTTAATGTCTACAGCAAGAGCCCCAGGATGAAAATGCCAGATCAAATAAACAGATTCAGCTGTCAGTTCTGGATGAACTCGTGCTTGTTAACATAACTTGATGTTGACCTCAAGAGAACAATTAATTACAAGGTTTCAGCAGTGAGTGTTAAACTTTGGCTGCTATGGATTTGTCCTTGTTCTGCGTTTGGTCTCACCAGCCCAAAGAACAGCAAAGTAAATATTGCTGACTTCACCTCCTTTGTCTCAATTTAAAAATGCGTGAAAAGCTCTGCTCCAGTTTCCTCCATCCTCAGGAAGATTTAAAAATTCTTCTCTGGAGCCAAATTTGCTTCTGTCATCTGTGCAAAGCCACTTGCATCATTGCTAGTGCTGATGAGAAGAAACGAGTGAGTGTTTCTGCTGTTCATGGCTTTGTCCATCTCTTCTGTGGCCAGGAAAACAAACATTCAGCTTGTTTAATTTTTATCTTGTGATTTAATTCTCCAAATACTTCCTTATTAATGGCATATAGAAATGCATGTGCTTCCCACTTACGTGGCCTAAAATTATGCTCTTTCTCCAGCCACTGCAGAACTGGGACTTGAACAAAAACATGACATAGGAGTTAAACCTCTTTCTTCTGCAATAAACACTTAGCAAAGTAAGGTAATGCTTGCTATAAGGCAATATTAGGCTCCCTAGCCTGCTCACAGAAGATAACAATTTGAGGTCTTTAATGTCTTCATCAGACTTTTCATTTCTCAGAGACCAGTAGATGTGTCCTAGTGGTAGGAACAGTGTGACACCTACTAGTGTTTGGTTAATTATATCATTTGCACACAAAAGCTAATTAGTTGAAGGCACTGACATGATTTTTATTTGATTTTCCTGCCCATGAATGTTACTTGGCTTTTTAAAGCTTTTTTTCCCCTCCCTCCTCTGAATATCACCATCACTGTGTCTGAATTTCCTTAAGGCACTGTATTTTCATATTTAAAGGCTTTTTGAATAGTGGGGTATTTTATTTTCTTTTAAGTGGGAAGGAATTTGGTTTCCTTCTAGGAGAGTCTGTAACTTTAGGTAAGAGTCAATAGCAAATGGGTCTCTGAGGCAGCAGCTAAGTGTAACTTTTATATTGATGAAGCTCATCACAGGTTGGATTTATTAACATGATTCCTTAAAATGGGAGTGTGTCCTTGTTATCCAGTTCCTACACCAATATATGCCACACTATGGTGGTGATATTTCCAGGTGTGGTCATGATTTCTTTTTAGGTAAAGCAAATTGTAGTATCCAGTATAAAATTTGTGTTATGTCAAAAAGATCCAGTATGGATTTATAGTGGGCAGAAATAAAAACAGTCTGTGGAGCTATTTGGGGTGATGGAGGCACTGGGGATGCTGTGCTGAGTCCTGCCTGGGAACACTGGGAGATCTGGTGACACTTCTGTCACTGCAGTTAGCTCCATAAGGTAGAGGCTGCTGTTAAAGGCAGTTCCTCAGCCTGGCAGCAAGCTGTACAAGTGTTTCAGAGGCAATTAAATCCTTGCAGTGATCCTGTGTCTGCATCCTTCCCTGGAGGGGAGCAGGGCTGGAGTATGTGGAGGCTCTTGTTCTGGGGGTGACAGTAATGTATCATGTGCCAAAAGCATCGTTACCTTTGGGGTAAGTGCCAGGAATAACGGAGCAGATGTGTTTTTCAGCCACCGATCTCTTTCTCTCCTGCCAGGCTCTGTTAGTCACTGTGTGTGCCACTGGGCAGTCCTGTTTCTTTGCCCCAGCAATAACTGCAAAATTAACTCCCAGATATTCAAAACAGCTTGCAGGGTTTTAGCCATGTAACTTCTTCTGACATGAGTGGGGTATATGTGATTAAAACTTAGCTCAGTGGCCTGAAATTATCCCTGCTGCTGTTGTTTTCACCTTATACTGGCACCAGCGAAGCCCCAGTGTAGCTGGGGCTGTCGGAGGCAGATGGGCTGGAAGGCAGGGAGGTGACCTGCCACTTCTGCCTGTCACAGACATTTCTCATCCTGCTAGGTCTGGACACGCTGAGCCAGGGAATCTCCTTTGCAAAAGGATGATTAATGAAGCAGGAGGTGGTGTGGGAAGGAAGATGGATGAAGGGGAAGGTGGTGGAGGGAGGACTGGCAGAGCGGGAGTTGGTTTTCCTTGATTTTGTTCTGTCCCAGCTTAGTCCTGACTTCTCTAGAGTAAATCTCCAAGGGATTGTAACTTATACCTGTGTGGGCACCTCCTCCACTGGCTGTAGTTAGCCAGAAAAAAAGTTAACTTCTAAGGCTTTAAACTTATATTCTTCATAAAAAATATAGATCGTGCAGTCAAAAGGGAATTCAGAAACACCAGGACAAACTTTTAGGAAAAAGTGTCCCCCAGTATAGCTCCTCTTCCCACTCATGAAAAGTGCATATATATTTCTTTGGGGGAAATAAACCTAATTCAGCTGCTCATTATTCCTGCAAACTGTGCTGCTATTGCCCCAGGGGCTGTTCACAGCAGTTTCCAGTCATTACAGATAACAGGCAACAAAACTCTGAGGAAAACTCTGAAAGGATGCATGCTCTTTGCTCTCTGGCTAGAAAAAAAAAAAACAGGACTTGGAAATACCTTGTTCCCAAGAAGCATTTTGATTTAAAGTTTTGCCCTTTTGGTGTAATTCAAATTTCAGCAAGCCAAAAGAATATGGGAGAAAAAGCCCGCAAGGAATTTCTTTCTCTTCATTCAGTAATAAAAATTAATGTTATCCTTGTTCTTCATTTGGAATTAGAGTTCTGAATCTATAGTTATGAATGTTGCAAGCCTGTATACATTATTAATTCTCTGTAATAGACATAGTCTATTTTATATTTTTATAATACAGTCCCTCCTCACCCATCACACCATCATAGTAAAAGTAATTTCAGAGTTAGTATTTGTAGTTCCAGGAGAATGAGAAACAGGAGGTCTTCCCTTGTGGCTTTGAACCCTACAATACATCTTCCTGAAGAAAAGGCACTTAGTGCCTGCAGCAGCTCAGGAGGCTTAGCTCAGATGACTTCAAGAGTTATTTTTGGTTTTCTCCCATGCTGGAGAGCATTCAGCTGCTCCCTGTCTTCAAGGCTCTCTGCATTAGCTGCCTGGAGACATTAGTGACAAAAATCCACATGTCCTGGGGACATCAGTGTGCCCTGGCCACCCTTGTCCTCCAGCAGTGGTGGCTGTCACCTCCAGCTGCCTTCTGCCAGCACTCAGGGCTCTCAAATTCTTCTCTGTTCTAGCTGGTTCCTTTTGATGTCTTAGCTAAAATGGGAGGAAGAGGAGGGTGCAGTTTGTAGTGCAAAGCGAGGCATTCACTTTTAGAATAATGCTTCAGAATATTTTCAGTGAATTGGTTGTTCTGTTCTTACTGCACAAAATCATTCAACATAGCCATGTTGATTCATCAGGGAACCAATGAAAGCAGTAAAAATGTAAAAAAAAGAATACTGAATAAGAATAATTATCTAAGGACACAACAGATTTCATTATTTAGAGACAAAGTTTTTGTCAGAATATCTCCATGGCATTTTTCCTCAAATATAATAGAACATTTGTGTTTAATTATCTGTGGTAAGTGAGATCTGTGAGAGCTATTAGAGACATTATTAAATTTTACATCTACCTGGTAAAGAGATAATGATATCAATTACCATGTACAAGTTCCAGTTTTGTAAAGGATTCTCACCAGAACAATAACCTGGCAGGACTTCAGGATCTTCCTTTACCTTTACACCACCAAGTGCAACATGCTAACTGAGCAATCATTTACTGTGATAAATTATACACCATAAACTGCTGTGGCAGAACAAAGCATCTGCAGTGGTGTTCTAGCTGGTTAAACAAAGGACAGGTTGAAATGTTAGAGCAGAAGAATGCTATTTAAAATGCACTCGGAGCATCACAACTGTTGTAACTCTCATGGACTTTTAACTATTCATGATTACTTTCTTTCCTAACAGCAAAGCTATGCCCTTAAGTCACTCCTTGCTTCTCTGACAGCATGCAACTTGATTTTTCTCATTGTGCAGTGGTCCCTCAGGCAGCACTCTGGCAGCTCCATGTCATAGCAAGTTGGTTCCTTTGCTTGAAAGTCAAAAATCAGGTAGTTCCTGGGCATGCACAGGGTGCAACTGAAGCTTTAAAGAATTGGGCATCCCTGTTGAGGAGGCAGCTATCAAAGGTTGGGGTCTCACTTGTGCTGCCTTGTTTCAGTGCAGGTAAGAATGTCTTTGAGGCAAAGGCAAGGCAGGGATCATAACCCTGCTCCTAACGTGGAACTGAGCAGTGTTCTCAGGCTGGGTTATTCCCATGGTTAAAATACATCCACTTCCACAGCAGCTCTGTGGCATAAAGTAGAATTTAATTTTCTAAACTGTGAAGTAAGCTGTCACAATTTGTGTTCCTCTTACCCACACAAACACAACGCGTATTGTATCGGTTCAGGCTTGTTTCACAGGCTGAGTGTTTCTGAGCTCTGAGTACATCTTACTGAAACAAGCTTTGACAGTCGCTAAAGACTTTCAGTGGTAAAAATACATTTTCGGTGATTCAGCCTGTGCCTGTATAACCCGTGGTAAATTATAACAGGAGAGCAAAACTTGTCTCATGAGATAACCTGGGCAAGAGCTGCTTTCTTCTGAAGAAACCTACTGCAGATAAGCACCAAAACAATTAATATAATGTTTGTTTATTACCATAATTCTCACAGGAGTGAAGAACACCATCAAGAGGGTTTTTTTGTCTGAGCGACTGGTATCTTCACAGAAATTATGAACTAAAGAAAAACTCTGTCCTGAACCCAAAGGCTGATATTAAATGTTTTTGAACCCTGGGAACTCAGAAAACAGCTTTAATACAGATTGTGTTCTGGAAATTTTCTGGGCAGAAGGCTTATTTATAGCCTACTACAAGGACTTAGTTTCCTGTACCCACTTTCTTCTTCTATCAGGAACCTTTGCATTTTTTCCCCCCTGCATTGTGTCTGGCCACAGGAGGAACAGCCCAGGCCATCTGGAAAGCAACCTCAACATCGCATTTCAATTTAACAGCAAAATGTGAAGGAATCACAACTCGTGTAATTGTTGTGCTTGAGCTGTGTGTGTATATGTGTATACATAAAATCGATAGCAGTACCCATACTGAAACCACCTCTTGCTGTCACCTGTGGTGCCAATGTCCTTTTTCGGAGAGCTTGTGTCCTTCTTTCTTTCCTTATTTTTAACCAGGGAGATCTCTGGGGCAGTGGTTTTCCCGCTGCTGTGTGTTCCCAAGTACAATACAGGAGCCAAAGTTCTGCTCTCTCATAAAACACAAAAGGTGATGATGATAACAGCACTGGGGGGGACAGCAGCATTTCTTCTTAGGTCTTTGCCACGGGCTTGTGGACTTGTGGCCACCCATTGCTCTGATGCTCTTGGGAGTTTTTGCTGACAAAAGGCTGCATGGTTCAACTTGGCATCGCTGCTGTGCCCCAGCCAACCACCCTGGCTTTGAAGAGTCCCTCCAGAGCAGTGAGCTGTGGATCAAAGCAGGATAAGTCACCTGTAGAGTGTGACTCAGGCCTGAATTTGAAGAAAAATGGACACAAATGTACAAGCTGAGATGTCTGTAAAGCTCTCTAACAGCCTGATTCTCAGCTCTGTGGAGTCTCTTACATACTAACTGATGCCAAACGAGATCATCCCCTCACCTCAGATGGGTGAATTCAAGTTTGCAATTTAGTGGTACCCTCTAGCACCTCGCAGAATATTTTACACATCATGGATAAGAAATTTATTTAGCATAAATTGAAAAGTTAATCAACTGGACTTGTGATTATGGGCTGTGTCCTTCCCCTGCACAGCCATGGCCTTTGCTGTCCATTTAGGAGAAGGTTGCTCTAGCAATCAGCTCCAACAGACACCACTGGGAGTTTGCTCTGTAAAGAGCCAAAGAAATTCATTAATGTCCCATTAAAGCAGTGTCAAGGTATCCCTTCAAAACAAGCTTGGAATGCTAGTTCACTGATTCTGGTCCAAATTCATTGGTTGCTGTTTTGTTTGGTCTTAATCAAAGGTCTGCAGTGAGCTGCATGCATCAGTTACATCCATATGTGCATGCAAAGTGCATTTGCTATTTCTTGTCTAAAAGAAGTATAAGGTTTGATCTGCAAGGGGGCTTTGTTTCAGTGTTGTGGTTTCACAGCCACTGCCTGTGCTGGTTAAACTGGTGTTGACAGCTACTCGCCCCTCTGCTTTCCATGAGGCAATGTATTCTAGAACTAGAGACTGGTGGGGGGGAAGTGGATTTTTCACAGAGGTCAGCACAATAGAAGAGCTGCCAGGGAAGAGCAGGGAAGTACTATTGCGGATGTCCTATATTCAGAAATCATATTTTATATATATTTTTATTTTTATCCATGTCTCAAAACAATTAACAAAAGAAAACACTTTATGTACATGGGGAAAATGGGGCATAAAGTTCAAGTACTAAGTTGGGACTATAAACCCTGCCTTGAGTGACTTTGTGTTTGTAATAAAATTCATGTGCAGAATTGGATACCCCTCTAGCAGTGAATACTTTCCTTGGTAAAAGTCCCATTTGCTGATGTACCTGCCACTAAAGAATGAGTAGGGATCGTACAACCTGGCCCATGTCAGACTAGAAGATCTTCCCACTTGGCAAAAGAATAGCACTGTCATTATCATGTGGATCTAATAATTAATCTAAACAAAATCATGTTCTAACATCTTGGCCCCAATCCTGAAGACAAGGCTGTTCTTGTGATATGCTGAACTCTGTTTCTTGTGAAAACTCAAGTCCTACACACTTGCAGATGATAACTAATGTTGAGATTGGAGAGCTGGATTTCTCATAGCAACAATATCTCTGTCAGATCTGGTGCAAACACTTTTGGCCCAGGGAATTACTGGGTATTTCTGACCCCTGTAACCCCTGCCGACCCGTATGGAATAAGAAAAACTTGTGTCTTGCTTATTCCATAAGACACAGAGAACAGGGTAAAGAGGTGGGGAGAAAACATAAATTTTGCAGGCACCTTATTGAGTAGGTTTAACATCTGCTTTGGTCAAAAATCAGTTCTGAATCAATTGGTGTTGGCTGTATAAACACTGCATGAGCTGTTTGAGTTTTTTACAAAATGCTCAGCAATGCTCCTTTGACTTTATTCTTTCTCTTTGTAGCTAAGTGACCCTGTTACTCCCCTGAAATAATACATTCACAGTTTCAGGAAAGCAGAGACTCTGTTGAAGGGATGATGCATGTATTTGTCTTAGTGAGGGACACCTTTGCAGTTCTGCAAAGTCAGCGCTGTGTTTGGGGAGTTCAGCAGCTGCTCTTTCCCAGGGAGAGCTGTAACCAGCAATGCTCTGAAGAGGTGGGTGTTACAAAGCAGACAGCTTTGCATTTGCACCTCTTTTGGGGTGTGATGGAGAATGACAAAGTATATCATGTAATTTTATTTCAGAGTATCTTTCTTCCTCTTCCTTGTGTGAGCTTACAGAATCAGACTTGTAAGCCTCCTCCTAGCTTGGCTTTCTCCTGCTGACAATGTCCATAGTCATAAAAGATAAAAGCTTTCCTGAAACAGATTAAACCCCTCAAATCCTATTATGTTTTCTTCCCTCTAGCAGGGGAAGCACTGAACATACAAAGCATCCCAGACTGTAGGTCTGCAGTCTCTTGCTGGTGGTAAGAATGGATTGGGTTGGCTTTTCTTGGTGGAATGAGATACAACCAAGACACACAAAGGTGCAGACCAGAGTGGGCACCCTGTGTTGGAACGCTGCTGAGTACTGTTTGATGTCTCCGGGACCCCATATATAACCTATACTGATCAATGTGAAAGAAGGTTCTGGACTTTCCAATGGCAATGCTTGCACTGAGGGGCATGTGTTTGCTGGCCAGTCCCTTAGCGGGGCACCAGCCGTGAGATAAACCCACTCTGATGTAAATCCCAAACATCCTCCAGAATCAGGACATAGTGAAGCACACTGCTGCAGCCTTCTGCCAGCACATGAGGGGGCTTGTTTCCCATGTAAACGGGGGGGGGGGGGGGAA
>WKFP01014840.1:2314352-2340016 GCA_011057875.1 Pterocles orientalis | reverse complement strand
CTGTGTATAACATTGCATCTTTGTATATAGTATTATTTCTAATATTATTGTAGTTTAGTTATTAAATTGTCCTTATCTCAACCCACGAGTCCTCTTTGCCATTTACCTCTTTAATTCTCTCCCCTATCATTGGGTGGGGGCAGGGACTGTGTGAGCGGGTGTGTGTGGTTTGGCCCCCAGCCAAGGGCCAACCCATCACAGGTCCCCACATCTGAACACAGTACTCTAGGTGGGGTCTCACGAGAGCAGAGTAGAGGGGGAGAATCACCTCCTTTGACCTGCTGCTAATGCTTCTTTTGATGTTTTCTTCCCTCTAGCAGGGGAAGCACTGAACATACAAAGCACCCCAGACTGTAGGTCTGCAGTCTCTTGCTGGTGGTAAGAATGGATTGGGTTGGCTTTTCTTGGTGGAATGAGATACAACCAAGACACACAAAGGTGCAGACCAGAGTGGGTACCCTGTGTTGGCACGCTGCTGAGTACTGTTTGATGTCTCTGGGACCCCATATATAACCTATACTGATCAATGTGAAAGAAGGTTCTGGACTTTCCAATGGCAATGCTTGCACTGAAGGGCATGTGTTTGCTGGCCAGTCCCTTAGCCGGGCACCAGCCCTGAGATAAACCCACTCTGATGTAAATCCCAAACATGCTCCAGAATCAGGACTTAGTGAAGCACACTGCTGTAACCTTCTGCCAGCACATGAGGGGGCTTGTTTCCCATGTAAACGGGGGGACCCAAGCCTTGCCCACACTACTCAGCAAGCAGAGCAGCACTTGAGAACACCCCAGGCCCCTTTGATCGCTTGCCGTCCCATGTTAACCTGTTTTCCTGGAAGGCTTGTATGCACCCTGGCTAACAGTTCTTCTTCCATAAAATCGAATTCACTGCTGAGTTTCTTTGTGCTGTTGTTTCTACTTAAGGATGCCAGCCATTCAGCAGGGAAGATGTCCATATTCTCCCCCATGTGAAGGTGCTATCATTATACCTGCTTATTTTGTGCTCTTTGAGTTTTTTAATGACTACTACTTGAAAGGGACTATTGTGTGAAGTAGCATCTTGGACCAACACTAGGGAGAAAGCTCTGCAGTCCAACTCAGGAGTGCTATTGCTGATGTGCCTCTCACAGAAGGTGTTTTATCCCCCCTCCTTACACTCAGATTGATGGGTTTACTGGGATTATTCCCTCTGGGCTAATAGCTACAATTGCTTTGTACACTGAAATTTTAAAAGGAATAGTACATTTGATTGATTTGCTCAGGAACTAGGTGTGATTTTTGTGAATGTATTTGAAGTGTTAGATGTTTTAAGCTAATTGTATATTTAAGTACTGAGCTAAACTAAGCTTTAACTTTAGCACGGAGGGTCAGATGAACCAGCAAGTACACACTAATACTAAATGCTAATAAAGCAATACAACCCTGTCTATTCAACTTCTACTTGGGTTTTTTTATGGCTGTATTTTTACCATCTTTCTTTTTACCATCTTCATTGGTCAGAAAAAATGGATTGAATCCATCATCTTCCCTTGCAATAATAAGTGTTAAGATGTGAAATGTCACATGCTTATTAGAATGCCTAGACTACTATTTATTTAGATATTGTCAATGAAAGACAGACGTGGGGTAATGATTTTTTCACAACAGATGTATTTCTTACAAAAGAAACCCCCACCTTGAAAACCAGGAAAGCCTCCAGTAAGTCACTCATTACCAGTGACTTTATGCTAAAAAAATACCCTGATTCCAGTAACTCACATGGGGTATAATCTTTGGTATGTGAAGAAAGTCAGGAAAGCATGGTAAGAAGAGAAGCTGGACTGACACATTTTCCAGTTTATGCTGCAGATTTGCAGATGAGGACATAAGCAAGGGTAGGGTGCCTGCAGACACGTTATATCATGACTTGAGAATACACGTGTTTAGCATCGTTGGCTGTTGCCATCTAAATCTGCAATTACTCACCCTCCATTCCATACAGTTATTTAATTGTAATTTGTTATAGGCATGCCATGCCTACAGACAATGTTTTTTTAGCTTTTACGTAGTCCATTTTCTATGTGTAATACTAGAATAAATTACCAACTGCAGAGCTGCACAGAAGGAGCAAATGCAGAATGAACACCACTGCAGTTTTCTGTCACTGCCGCATTTCTGTCCTGATGCTTTTCTTTCAGGGTTCTACCAAATCAACATCAAAGATCCCGACTTCTTTTTATTCCTGTCCATATTTGTTCTCATTTGGGATGAATGTCATCAGTACTTTCATGGAATTCTTCTACAATATTTTTTTAGAGTTCTTCCTAGATCTTTTATTTGCTTTCTGAATTTAAAGCCACTTTAAATACCTGTATTTCAGATAGTTATGCTTTAGCAGTAAAACTCACTCTAGCTTTTGCAAATCTTTTTTCTTCTCCTTTGAAGCACTTATCTTCCTTTCTAGACTGGTACACTATCAATCTTTCACACAGTGCAGAGCCTCTCTCCCTGGAAGAAATGCCTGCTTCTCACTCAGAGAATCCATCTGGGGAGACAGAAAATGGGTTCATCAGTTTTTGGTGAGAGGTCTCAAGAGCATCCAGCTAAGTACCCCCATGCTGTTGCAAAAAGTGTGAAGACAGGTTCATCTGTCAGGGTTGTGGGGACATAGAGGTGAGCAGAGGAGGGAAGGGGAGAAATCTCATTCACCAGACCGACTGCTCCTGCTGCTCAGACATGAAGGTGTCTGGGCTGTAGATAATCAAGTACAGCCATATTCACAGCTCTGATTAAGAGGATGAAAAGGATGTTTCAGAAATCAGTCCTGTCTGCCACCTACATTTGCTCTCTCCAAATTCCAGGAAACAGATTAATTCAAACTCTGCTAATAGATAGAGTCTGTGTTTATGACACTGTACTGTGGCATAGGGGTAGCAGAAACCATCCCCTGCTTGCAGCAAGGAGAAGAATAAAAGCATCTCCACAAATTAGAAAAAATGGAAGAAAAGTCATAGGATACAAAAGCTCCTCTGATCTTGTGCTAGCCTACAAGAGATGTGGGTAGAGAGGTTGGTCTTCTTGCTGAGGATCCCCACAGCCAAGGGGAGGAACACAGAGGAAGCTGCAGAGCTGCCTGCAGGTGACATTCCCCCAGGGATGAAGACGTGTGCCCAATGTGACAGCACCAGAGCACTCCCCTTGCAAGCTGCATCCCCAGCATGCAAGGAGTAACAACTCTGTTCTGGGTCAGGCAATTTGTGTGAGAAAAATGAGATCCAAAGATTTTGTAGTTGGACAGACTTTTCTCAGTCCATCTTCCCATGGGGGTGTCCTGACCAAGAGGTGAGGGAAAGCTGAGCCCATAGGGATGAACTGTGATTGTTATAATTGTTCTCTCAGCCTTGTGCTGACCCTTCAGCTCATTGTGTATCTCTATCACTCGCGAGCCTAGCTTCTGATTTCTTAGCAGTCATCATGCTGATTACTCATTTCTTTCCTGTGTTTATACATATTTCCGAAGTCCCAAAATAAGACACCTCAGTGATGTAAATGGGAGACATGTAGGTAAGGTCTGTTCTGCATCAGGCTCCTGAATATTTAGAAGGCAATTTGAAAATGGAAAAAAAAAAGTACAGCTTGCTAATGACTTACAGCTCAATGTTTGCAAGTCACTCATGGATATATATTCTTCTTGTTGATCACTGAGGAAGCTTGTGTGTGGGGAGGATCAGAAGAGCTCTGGATTTAAAGATCCACTGCTCTGCAGAGCAAAACTGGAATGTAAATAAGAAAGGTAACTTTTAATCATCTTTTTTAAAACTTTGTTTCTAAACAGAAAAAGTTAAGCTGCTTGTTATACAAAAAAAAAACCCAACAACCCAAACGTTTTTCCCCCTGCTGTTGAGATTTCTTTTTATTTTTCTATCACAAAAGTTTGAAACCAAAACAAAGAGTGAAGCTTTTGTAGCCATTACCCTTCCTTGGCAGAGTGGTTCAGAGCAGTTTTATCACTGAGCTATTAATGAGGCTTTCTCTTCAAATTTCCTCCTCTTTCCTGGAGACGGGACAAAGTATAATTACAAAGAAAAAAAACACCAGTATTTTTTTGCTATCTCAGATATACTTTGCACAGGAGCTATCTCAGTCATGTGGCCAGGCTCCTGGTGGCAGGGGCAGTGTGACTTTAGCGATCTCTTGAGCAGTTGGAGGCATGGGGGAGTTTGCTCCTTCGTGATGGAGTAGATGAGAGAGATGATATGAAAAACTTCCCAGCAGCAGGCATCTGTTTGAGGAATAGGAGATGGAGTAAGAGCTGTCTGGCCTGTGTCTTCCCTTTTTGAGATCTTAGCTGTGCTGAAATCAGTGTTCTGCAAAACCTCTAGGCACCCTTCACCCTGCATTAAGTTTCTTGTCACTGAGTTATGTGATTTCCTTGATCTGCAGCCACGTTACGATTTCATGAGACAACCCTGGGGCTCTGCCAGCTGCCCACTGATGCTGTCCTGACATGGAACAGGTGAGCTAGCTCTCCTTAGAGCAGGAATCAGTTGCCCTCTCTGACCTTGGCATCATCATGGGGCAACACAAGAGGGACTGGTTGGATGGGAAAGGGCAAGGCACTCTTGACCCATCTACCCAACTTTGTTTCTGTTTGCGTCAAAAATTATTTCCAAGGACCGTGTTGGGGGGAGTGCTTTCTTGGTAGAGAGACAAAGAGACAAGGGTGTCTCCCCTATTCATAGCAGAGCTGAAGCAGTAGCTAAGAGCCACCTCACCCTTTTCCCATGGCAGCATGACCTTGCATGGGCTGAACATCAGCTCTTTTGATGCTGCAGTCTGCCAGTCCCAACTGGCTTGGCTACAGCCTTCCTGTGCTGGGACAGCACCGTCCTTGGGTAGAGATCATGGAATGATTTGGTTTGGAAGGGACCTTAAAGATCATCTAGTTCCAACCGCCCTGCCATGGGCAGGGACACCTCCTGCTAGCCCAGGTTGCTAGATCCTTCTGATATGCACAGCTGCACCCGCATCACTGCAAAATAAACCACTCACAGGGGGGTTTCTGGTCCTAAACTGGTCATGTGAAGCAGCACTCAAACCTGACTTCTGCTCTGGGCAGGGTGGCAATTTCTTGCTGCTTAATGCTAAGCCATACATGCTGTACAGGACTAAGTTGCTCTCTCCACACCAAGGTTTTGGCCTGGACTCAGCCTCTCCATCACTCCTTGGTACTGCTTATATTTCTTCATGGATCTCTTCTTTCCCTGTTACAGAGAAGTGGACCACCTCCCGGAGAAAATAAATAAATTTCTTACACACTCTACCTGTGCAGCAGCAGCAGCACTGTAGGAGATGTTATTTACATGAACTTCATGAATATTTATAGTAATATTTATAGCTTTGTTCAGCAGGAGGCTTGATCAAGTCAGTAGTATGTCTGGGGATCAGTCTTCAGTATACTACTTTTAATGAGAATAATTTGCATTTAATAAAGGGCCTGAAGTGGCATGTTTCAATACAGATCTTAATTTTTCTTTATTTGGGAAAATATTTGGCTTAGGGGTTTTATTCCATTTTCACTAGTGGTGATGGAACACAACCCAAGATTTCAATTCAGAGAAACAGGCTGACAAGAACAGCATGAGAATACACCAGAAATAAAGGGGAATTTTTTCATTGTAGACCCTAGAGCATGGGTGCTGCATAATCAGAGTTGGAGACTGGTCGCTTTTGGTGCCTGCCTTTCTCTCTGCCATGATCTCTGCAGATAACTAGGATGGGCAGTGGGAGAAGCCTAGGAGTCCTCCTCTGACACATTTTAAGGGTGATGTCCCTGTTAAATACACCTTTCCTTCCCCACAAATGTATGTGCCCAGGCTGCTCTGAGCATCTCATGTGCAGCTGAGCCTGGAGGAAGATGTGGGGCTGGCTGGGGGTGTCTGTGGATGCCAGGCTGGAAAGGCAGAGCTGCTCTGGGTACCAGTGGTACCAGCACAACCAGGGCTTGGTGCACAAGGGTTGGCTGCTGCCTAATTAAAACTGTACCAATGGCAGGCACCACCCTCCCTGTTACACCAGTTATCTCGTAACTGGATGTGTCTTCAACTGACCAGCTTGCTATTCAGAGTTGATCTAGTCAGAGGTGTAAAATCAGTTTTTCTCTAGACGGAGGAGTTTGTGGAGGAACCGGTGCTCTAATTTTACCTGTCCTTAGTTGTGTTGCTTCACTGAGATACTGTTGAGAACAGGTTTTGGGACCTGCCTTTCAAAGGGATCCTTCTGCCACTGTGGAAAGCACAATATTAACTTGGCTGTAACTATTTATAGGCCTAAGGCTCTTCACAAAAAGTTGAAAGGCCAAGGAGTGAAGAGATGCAGAGTGACTTCAGCTGAGGATGGTGAACAGAAATACCTCTAGGGTAAAGCACATAAGAAACCTTTCCCACTCATGACCTTTGGGTAATTTTGGGGAAGGGATTTATATTCTTTCTGGTTCTCTTCTATCAGCAAAGACAGAAATATGTTCTGTCTAGTTATGTGCAGCACTGTTTCTCATGATTTTGTAACTCTGATATTAGCCATTTTTTTTTCCCCAAAAGATTTTGAGTTCTACTGGCAACAGTATTGTACCTGGGCAGCTGGTGTGGACATGTGTGTGCAATGGGACCTTCTGGGTCGTTGTTTCTTGGGAGCACCAAACTGTGACTGCTCTAAGTGGTATTACAGAGGAATTAAATAATTCAGATGCTACAAACAACACCAAATTACTGCATGCTGTGAATAATTTCTGATGCATGCAGTTCCCATGCATTGTCTGAATCTTGTATGGCACCTTTCACAGGGAAACCTGCTGGGACAAACTGCCCACGTTCTCATCTTTTCCTTTGGTTTTGGCTGCATCATTCCATTTTTTTGACTTGCTGCTAAAGCCAGCTGCTTTGCCATAAAGTATGCTATGACAAGGGCTTGTTTGCGTTATTAGATTTAGTGTGAGCCATAAACATTTGGATCTCCAGTTACCTCCAGCCATTCACAGATGGTTGCTGAGTTGCCATTTCCTGGCATAAATGTTACAATAACTTTGCTAAAAATCATTTACAACTAAATTCAGCCTATATGCTTGTGGTTTTAGTGCTTTCAGCCAGAAAAACACAAATACAAGAATTGTACTATGGAGACTAGAATAAAGTTTTAAACAGTAGCTACAATTTCTTTTGGATAGACATTGTCTGTTGTGCTTGTTTGTATGTTTTGCAATCATTTCAAGACTGGTTTAGCAAAGATGAAATCAAGGGCTCACTGAGGTCTGACCTTGCCCAGATGAAAGGAGGAGGAATAAATAGAGGATCTGCATCTGTAGGTGCTTGCAAACTACTGAAACCTTGACCCAGGGTTACTTAGAGCCTGAGCAGGGTTTATGCAAATGCTCTGATTCTTTTACATTCATGCATCAGTGGTTATTCACCTCCTCAGGAAGATATTGTTGTGTCCCAGGTCATTAATTTCACCAACCAGTGTACAATTGTGCTCAGGATTTGTTAAAACTTTTGGCAGTCTCACTTGTTCTTAAGCATATGTTGAATATTTACACAGCAGCTATTTGTACGATTCCTGTAACATGCCAGGACAACTTCCAGTTAGTGTCGAAAATCAATTTTCTGTCTCTCTGGAAGGACTTTTTAAAAAGAAGATTTAAAAGATGTCACCAAAACATCACTTACAATTTCTTCCTCTCTTGCATTGAGATTTACCCTCTAGCTACCATGTGTACCTACTAATGTACTCACTGAGAATGTATCTTCAAGATTTGGATAGCTTGTTTTGAAATTTGGGGTCTGACCATTAGATATATTGGGGTAAAAGCCAGAGAATAATTTTAATTATGCTCTGGAGGATAATTGTGAGGTCCCTCTGACCTTCTGCAGAATTTGGCCCATTGCATTTGCAGATAACACAGAGGGTCTGGCTGCTCCCTGCTCTGTTTGTATTCCTGGAGCTGTTGGAAAAATCCAGCATAGAGCCATGCAGACTCCAGTGATCGCTTTCTGTGTTTGCTCCTCTTCTCACCCTGCTTTTGGTGCTGAAAGGGTGTTGGCTTTGTACAGTGTGGTTATGGAAAATGCAGAGTGAGATCTTGCAAGAGTGCAGGGTTGGTGCACTGGGGAGTAAAACTACCGAGGATAGGACATCTATGTGTTTCAGCCAGGTTCCTCACTAATTAACCCTCACACCCTGCTGATCATCTCTGTAAGAAGTTTCGAAATGTTAATTTTCATTGCAAATTTTCTAAGGGGTCTATTATTGCTGCTGCTTAGTTTATACTTCATAAAACAATTGGATGTTAATGGTTGCTCTGAATTTCCAACTGTACTGCAGGCAGTCCTTGCATAACAGCCAGGAACTGTTTGCAGTGTGAAAACACACTGTGAGGGGCTTCAGCTCCTGTGCAGCATAGTGGGAATCATCTGCTTTCACTAGTAAAATGCAATTAGTGGCACCACTATTCTAAACCCAAAAGCTGAACACTTTCATCATAGAATCATTAAGGTTGGAAAAGACCTCAAGGATCATCAAGTCCAACCCAACACCACCTAACTCACTAACCCATGTCCCCAAGCACCACATCTACATGTTTCTTGAACACCTCCAGGGATGGTGACTCCACCACTGCCCTGGGCAGCCTGTTCCAATGCCTGATGTGGTAAAGAAACAGTAGAAGGAAAATTTCAGACTTCCTTGTTCCAATAAGCAAAGATGAACTGGTCACAGGAGAGAGAATTGGTGGTAACATAAAAAATGCTTATAATCAAGAGGGGAAAGCTAAGAAAAGTCTTAATTGTATAGACTTTAAAGGTTTTACAAATATTGATTTTTAGGGCACTGGAAAATGGGATGCATTTGATTAGGACAAAACATTTTAGATGTAAGTGAAAATTGACTTGTAGTGTAAAAACTATATTAATAAAGGCAGATTTTGACTGCTGCACATTGCAGTACTGTTGTCCATGTTGTAAACAGGATGTTCAAAACCTGAAGTGGTTACGGGAAAGAACTGCCAGATCACTGATATGGAAGAAAAACCTCAAAGGCTCCTTCCATTTAATAGAGCGAGATGAGAGAGGATATGATTACCAAAGTTATTTCTCCAGATGTATTCTTTAATCTAGGAGAAAGGGATGAGAAGAGCTGGTGACTGGAACCTCAAACCAAACAAACTCAATTTAGGAATCTGATGAATGTTTTTATCAGTGTTCATTATTAGCTGCAGGAACAGCGTGCCAAGGATAGCAATTTTTTTAAGGGTCTTTGCATCAAGATTAGCAGAATTTCTGAAATCTGTGCTTTAGTCAAGTTACTTGGTCAAACACCAGCTGGTGAAATAGACTGTTTTATGATATAAATGTGCTCACATTAGGATATCAGATGGCCTTAAGCAATACAAATTGATCAGGAGACTGCAGGCACCTGAGCTCAGGTCAGCAGCCAGTGAGCAGAGCAGGCAGCTGGTGCACCTCCTCCACCCAGTTCTTCCTGCTGGGGTGGCACCAGAATACTTCCAATTCTTACGCTGGGATCCAAAGATACTGCTCTGAACAGGGCACTGGGAGTGTTTAAGGATCGACTGTTTAATGCACTAATTTTAGCAAGTGAGGTCTGAAGATGTCAGTCTAAATGCACATATGTACGCGGTTATCTCCATTTAATGGAATTAGCTAAGTAAAATAATTACGTCCTTAACACGCACTCCATCTATTCAGCATCCAGTTATTAATTTTAAAAAGCAATTTTCTAATACGAGTAATTACTACTTAAAGTTATGGGGATGCTCAAATGAATGTACAAATAGAGTACCCTGCAGCCTGCACGGTTTGCTTCCTATCGAAAGTGCTGCTTTGCTTGGTTTGTTCCTTAACCTCTTGCATATGTCACACAGCCGTAATTTTCTTCTATATCAAGAGAGAGAAAATGTGTGATAAGTCAGACTGAGATCTCTCTGTGTTATGGATTTAATTTCTTTCATGACATAGTTTTCCTACAGAACGCTGTATCAGGAGGTATCAAAGGTGGGAAAAACACTAAAATTAAGAGCTTTATTAGTGTGATTTGGTTTTTTAATCTGTTTAATACTGTACCTGGAGCTATTTTATATTGGAATCCAGATGAAGATAACACAGTTTATAATGCAGAACAGCTCACAATTAGATCGTTACAGGTGTTTCACTGGAAAAAAATTTGGTTTAAAAAAAAACAACAACCTGTACCAATATCAGTGGAAATTCCCAGGGAGAAATATTTCAGGAATTTTTTTCCACGCTATTTCAGCATTTTGAATTTTACAAATGGAAATATTTTAAAAGTAGTTGTATGGGGATTTTTACATCACGTATTTGTTTGTATGTTCCCTGCTACGTGTGTCCTGCTGCAGCATGTGGTTTGTGCTCATCGCAGAGATGTGATTCCAGTGCAGTGATCAAAGTGTCTTATCTTTACAAGACCATGAGTTTGATCTAGATTTGCATTGCAATAGGTTAATATTTTGGTAGTTAGACACCTATTATGCCCAACGTGACTGGAGTGAAGGGAAATGAGAGCCTCTACTAGTCAGCTCTGAAGGATGCTGAGTATGTTGTGAAGGGGATACCAAGTCCATAATAAATTTGGGAGAAACAAATGGTGAGGTACCAACAAATAATTAATCTCACTATTTTGAGGTATATCATCATTTTCAGCAGTTTTACAAAATGTGGGGGTTTTTTTCGTTTAAATGTTAGCCCATAAATCTCCAAGTAAATATTGCTTAAGAGTCTGATCTTTGCAACATCAGTGCGATTTGGAAGTGCTTCCAGTGGAGTCAGCAGCACTAACCTGGTTTGTGTAAATCTGGCCCCTGCGGGAAGAACTAGAAGATCTCAGGGCTTTCACTACAATGTCTGTCCTACGTTGAGAGGTCCCAGAAGAAAGGTGTTGTCACACAGGTACTGTAAGTTAAGGAAAATTAGCAGGTATCTGTAAAGGAAGGATGCAAAGCTGCAGAGATTTGGGAAAATGTTTCATTTGTTTCTTATCCCATAGGACTAGTTAACACAAATGGATATTTTTATAATCAGGGTTAAGAGGTGGCAAAAAGGAAGTGAGAATGCAGTGACAGGGGAGTAATCTCACCAGTGACACATGCACATGAAACCTTGAAATGCTGCTTGACTTTTACAGGAAACTGCAAATCAGGCCTCGATTGCTTGGAAAGTTCAAGAGCCTTTAGAAAACATTTGAGCTAAATGCAGCTGAGTTTTGTGATTTGTGCTTTCATGCCTCGAGCTCTGAAAATGAGCAATGCAAGGAAGTTATTTAAGAATCTCCCTAAAGCAGAACATTGAACCTGCCAAGAAGAAAAGTAAAAACCTACAATGTTCTATTTGTCACCTCTGTAGATGTAGCTGTAAGGTTCACCAAGGTGAATGCCTGCTAAAAGAAGCAGCATTCAAAGGGCTGAGATTTGTAGGCATTCCTTATGAGATTTAATGAAAAAAAAATCACAGAAAGGATATTTATCTTTTTAATCACAATTGTAGAGCTTTTAAGTGTGCTGTGCACTTTGTATTACACCAGAAAGCAGAAAGGTGCAACAACCCTGAACTAATGAACTTATTACCTATTTACAATTCAAGAATAGAATAGTAGAAAGGTCTAATATAAGAAAATGCACGTTACATTTTCTAGAGCAACACTTTAATACACACTTTTTCATGCAAATAATTCTGGTTTGGTGTAAAAGACTGTTTCCTTAGCTGCTCTCCTATTTAAATTCCTCCAAAGGCTTGTGAACCACCTGGCAGCCAGAACTGGGAAATGTGAAATGTTTCCATTACAACCTGGCAATGCACTTTCTTGGGTTTTAAGGAAACTTGAACAGAAATCAATTTAAGTGCTGAAATGTTTTGTGAATTGATACTCAATAGTAGTGTGCTGCCTGGTGGAGAACATAGAGGGAGAAAGGAGAGGTTTCCGTGCCAGCAAATGTGTCTTTGACTGTATCAGAGAACAAAGTGTACAGACCTTGAATATCATTTATATTTGCCATGAGACCCAGAGATGTCAGACTGAAGTTAGGATGATTTCAAATTGAAGGATTCCTACTGTGCTGCTTTAGCCAGAATGTCTCAACTGGGAAAAGACACATTGAATACTTCAAAAAGGAATAAAGTTAGGTTTTATTTAACTGGCTGACAACTGTGTATATCATCTGTAGAAAATCACCAGCAATGTCTTTGTTAGCTTTACTTATAATTTGAAAATCACAAATCCTTCGAAAACCCTTCATTTATTTTTTTTCTGGATCATCATTTATGTCAATAAGATATTCCCCCTTGCACAGGCTCTCTGAAGGGTGTGTTCAGAACCCACGACCTGCTGCCTGAAGATCTGCTTTCTAGTAGAAATGTGCAGATTTTACCAGTTACAGCAGCTCATAAACCAGCTAAGAGTAGCCCTAAGGAGTGGTGACCATGGTGGATGATATCCTCAGGTACCCAGAAGCAGCTTGGTCAAGAGCTCTGTAATGACCAAACACCTGGGTTGAAGCCGAGCAGCAGCAATGGGTAGGAGGCAGCAGAAAAGCTGTGCAGCCTCTAGTACAGGGGCTTGTAAAGTCAAGCTTTGGTTTAACAGGTTATAGTTGCAATTGCTTTTACAGCAGGGAGTGACAATGCCTTTCTAAGGAGCTAATGAAATAACCAGCATGTGCGCTTTACAGCAATAACCAGTTTGATTCACAGATGTGACTCAGGAAACTAGACCAAAAGGTTGGAATGATGATGACAGTCATTATTGGCTTTGACGTTAACTTGCTGGGATGCAAAAAAATCACTCTGTAGGAAGTAAATTAAAATCCGTGAATGAAATTAATTTAATTTGTACTACTTGACCAGTAGGTTTCATATTCCATCTAAATGTCATACACTACTGGGTGTACTTAGAGGTCACTGTTGTCACAGTCATTGGAAGTAGGGAGGGCAGTGACTAGAAACTGAGGAGTGGAGATGTAGGAATTAATTTGAACTCAGACTCAGCATGGTACTTCAGCAAATGTCTGATTTTAAGCAGTTGTAGACCCGAGTAACTTCCAGTTTATAGGAGATTCTGCCGAGGCATGAATTTCCCAGGTATGGAAATAAGGAGTTAGAGCTATGGAAAGTACTTCATGGCTGAGCAGAGCTAAGTTCTGATACACCTACCTGGAGGCCTGTAGACCCTCCCCTCCATCCCTGGGGCTTCCTGAGCCTCTCCAGGAGGGTTCCAGGAGAGCTGACCCCACCTTGCAGTAGGGGACTGGACAAGATATTTTGGAGGTCCCTTCTACCCCTTATTCTCTGTGATTTTTATGGGGAACTTTGGCTTTTCAAAGGAAAACCAGCTACTTCATGCTGCTGGAGACAGTCATCTATAGCCCGGGTGGGGGTGAAATGGGAGGTCAGGTTTGCTGTTTCTCTTGGTACATGTTCTGCCAGTGTGTCTGCTCAGGCAGACGGTGATTCTTCTTGTGGAAAGCTAATGCAATTAGCTGTGTGTTAATAGCCCTCTTCCCCTTACTCCTTGCATGTCTCCTGGTCTCCTTGCAGTACTCTGGCAGTACTCCAGACTAGAGATTTGATGAAAGAGCAGGGATGTGTTATGGGTGCTGGCAAGGTTTCCCATCATTGCTGCTTTGTTCTCATTCACCCTGGTGAGCAACGTAGAACCGTGTCCTTCTTTTGGGTAGTGAGTGAATGGTATCCTGCCAGAAAAAGCAGATGCTAGCCAAGCTTCTGAGCGGAGAGTATCTAATGAACAAAGGGCAGTAAGTGTGTCTCCAGACGCCTCTGAGCCTGCCCCAGGAGAAAAGTCCTGGATGTCACTATGACTTTCTGGTACTGAGGAAAACAGAGCTATTTGACATGTTCCCTGCTCCTTGTGATAGGTGATGTGCTTTTGTTTCTTGGGAATGAAAATGTCCCTTAGAATCTGAAATCAGCTATGAAACTTGACTGCCTAATGCTGTCAAACCTAATAAAAGCCAAGACTGGCTTGCAGGCTCTCTTTGCACTGAGGGTGATACAAGGAAGGAATGAGTAAATCAAGTGCACTTGCTCCCTGGGGCAAATGTATCGAATTCTCTCACTTTTTGGCCTCTGATCGTCTGTTCCTGACATCTTACCCCAAATAGTCTTCCCCGCCAGACATGAGTTTGAGGAGTAATCCAGGGTGTCCAGAGAAGCAGAAATGTGCTGTTCCCTGTTTACATCAAGGAAGTCAATGGTAAGTCACTCGCAGGCAGCAAAACTGAGAAATGCCCCAAGCTGCAGTGCTCTTTTCCCAAAGGAGAACCAACACCGTGGATGAGAACGGAACTTATAGGGCATCCTGTCCCTTTGCAAATCGGAGACTGAGCTCCCCCAGCCCTGCCCCTTTGTCTCTGCAGGCACAGATCTGCACTGCCTATAGAATTTAAACCTGACCTATGGGGAATAATTTCCCCTGACTTCTAGCAGGGGAAGACCTCATAAAGGGGAATTTTCAATTGCACCTCACCACTATCTGTCCAGGCACGTTCTGAAAAAATGCATCAGCTGTGTGCCTGGTGGTGCAGATGGGCAGAGTTTTGAGCAGCCTTCCCAGGCTGCGGTGAGGGGCAAAGGGATGCTCTGGACCAATTGCTCCCTTTAGAAAACCTGTGGTTTTTTTCTGAAGTTGGGAAGCAGATGTTCCCTTTCTGTAATAATGATGGATGTTATAGTTGTGCCCACAAGACAGCCCTGGGCAATAGGAGTGTGGGGAGAGTCAGTGTCACGGGACTTTCCATCAAGTGAGCTATTGATTGCTCTGCAGGGAGAAGGCTCCAGCACTCCACCAGGCTGACCCAGGCAGAGCAAGGCTTTTTAGCCTAACAGAATGTAACTGAAGCTTCAGCATTATTTCATGCCCACCTTAGATATCAGAGCCACTATCCAGCAAGAAGAGAAGAAAATCACCCATGCCTGAGAAGAGAGTTCTCTGATATAAACTCCAGCAGTGATTGCTGTTTATCTCAGCATTTAGGTGTTTGAAAGCCTCATTTGGGCTTTCTGATCCCTGCGAAGCGTTGTTCCCACTGTGCTGTTTCCCTAGCAGAGGCGTTAACAAGTCTCTTCTCTTCTTGGCTGTCCATTTTCACAAAGCTTGCAGAAACTTGTTACCTCTGGGATAGCAACATCTTTGTCACACATGATTCATTTGAGGGAGAAGAAAGCAAAGCCTGTAGGCTACAAGGCATAAAAAGTGAGCTGTGGGCATGGTTTCATTTTGTGATAAGACAGGTGGGGTTTTGCTTTTAAACAAATGCTCATGCATATTCCTGGCTAATTAATGCCACGAGCAACAAAAATTGGTCCAGGCATCATAGCAACAGAAATTATAAATTAGTTTTCTAAGAATATAGACCTTCACTTTATTAATAGAAGACAAAGTTCTCTTTTCAATAAATGATAGGCAGAGAAATCAGGGTAGACTTAAAGATTAATTGTAGTCTCTAGGCCACATTCTTCTGAAATGAGAATAAGAAAAAATAAATGACTCAATTTTTCATTTTTTTTCTTGGTCCTCTTCCCCCTTATACCCTGTTCCTCCAAACCTGGGCTGCTTTAACCTTCCTATTCCACAACATGCAGCCAGCCTTGTCCTCAAAACTTACCGAGAAAAGTGAAACATCACATGATGTTTCTAAAAAGATTTTGGTATTTAAAGTTTGCGTGAGCCTCAGGAATCCTGGAGAAGCAAAAGCTCATCAAGAAGTAAACAAATATGAAAATGGAAAGGTTTCTGATTTAATATTGCTCCTGTAAAGTAATGATATTATGACAAGCATGGTAACTTCTGTTCAGAAGCTTGTGTGTAACTTTCTGCAACCCAGGAAAAGGCTGGTTGAAGATTATGTATTTAAGACCTTAATGTTTTCTGTGCAAGTTTCCATACGTTTTCACTTTAATAAAGAACATCCCTTTGGAACTGAGAATTGCTCATCTTCCCCAGATTTTCAGCAAAAGACACTACAGCTGATATTAGGTTATAAGGTTAATACTTTGTTCTGGTACTGCTGTTAAACCTAAAATTTACCTTAATGTCACATCCTAAAATTTATCTTAATGTCACATCACAGCTGATATTAGGTTATAAGGTTAATACTTTGTTCTGGTACTGCTGTTAAACCTAAAATTTACCTTAATGTCACATCCCCGCAGTGTGGCTTGCAAACAATTTACTTGCTCCTTTTAGCATGGCTGAGATACAGTAGAGAGCCACCTGTACCAAAAATACAGGAAAGGCAATAATTACAATGGAGCAAAAGCAAATATCCCTGACAATCTGGTAAATCCAAGAAATCCCATGAGGATAAAAGAAGGAAAAGAAATTAAAGGGTAGCTCGAAGCTGGAATGAAATGTGAAATATGTACAGGCAGGCTTAGAGCTGGGATATAAATAGCTTTGCTGTCTGCCTTTCGAGAAATCCAAGGAAAGGTGCAGCTATAACTTTCCCTTACTGCCAACTCCAGTGCATCTGCAAAGATGGCAATATTTCTGTGTAACACTTCCAGCTAAAATGTTGCAGAAATAAAGCAGAACTGTAGACTTCCAGGCTGGCACACATGCTAGCTCCTGAGACCCATAGACACACACAAGGGTGGTACTCAGGGACTTTGGGATGCCAGCCCTGCATCTCTCAAGGCACTATTGCTCCTGCAGTAAATAGGAAGTTCCCTTATATCTCCATCTCCCAGGCAGCTCTGTCCGGGAAAGCTTTGGGGAGCACCGGCAGGTGATAAACCTTCACAGCTGATCTGTGTCCCTGCACCAAAGGGAGATCCAGAGTCCATCTCTGCAGCAGGAATCTGTAGTTTAACCTGGAAGTCTTCTAGCCCCGGGGTCCGTGCTGATGGCATCATGCTGCTGTAACACTGCAGTCTGAGCTGAATTAAAAGGTCTCAAATCACTTCTGGCTTCATACTGCAGGATTGGAAAATCTGAGTAAATTTTATCCGGAAAAAAAAACCAAAAACCCACAAACAAAAAAAAAAACCCCACCACACTACTATAGTCAGATCTCCCCCTGAAAACAGGACAAGGGAGGAAAAAAAACCTAAGACTACACTAGTCCCCTTTAACAATTGTGGGACTACCATCTCCACATTCACTGTCAAGAGGAAATAATTAGCTGAGGAAACAATTAGCTAAAGTATCTGACAATATTTTGTCACTGCTGCTTCCAGGCCTGAGACAGGAATGGCAATTCTGTCCAAAACCTGAAAGATTCACTTGCTAGAGGTGTTAGCATGTGGCAAAAATGCTGAGATCCAGCAAAAATTATTCAGGGATATTCTGCCAGGAACCCACTTACCCAGGGTTCATAACCAGCTGAAACTTTAGCCTGAAGCATACCTGTGGAAAATAAAATCATTATCAATGCTTTATATATATATATGCACAGGATTTTTCTTAACTGCAGTACTGTCAGAGGCATTGGAAGATGTTTATTCAACAATAGCTTGACAAGTTGCTGTGTAAGAGGCTGCGGTCAGACCGCAGGGTAACAGTGCAGCCCAGGGGGCACATGCAGGATGGCACAACCGTCACCTGTCCTGTCACACCTCTTTCCTTCATAAAAGAGGGAGCATTTTAGATGGATATGTTATTTGCATTAAGGAATTAATTTTCCAAACACATATCCAGCGTTCGTAAGAGCCACCTTGATTTCATTCAATGCAGAAGCTTCAGGCTGGTGTGCACTGACCGCTGCAATTAAGATCACAGTGTGACTGCTGGCCATTAAGTGCAAGATTTTCATTTGCAAAGATGTAAATTCTGTTGGTCAGACACTGCCTGGGTAATCAACATGCTGCTTTGTGTAAAAGTGTTGAAGAAAACCATTGTATGTGTGATGAGCTCTCAGTGAACCCCAAGGAATAATTTAATGCATTATTGAAAATCCCCTAATTCAGGAGAATATTAATTATGTTTGGTGCTAAAGTTGAATATTGAATGGATAGAGGGAAGCAGAACACTTTTGACTATAAAGGAATTTCTTACCATTTACTTTCATATACTTAAAAGTAATTTGAAGAATAAAGGTAAAGTTCCCTGTCTCTGCCCTCCCTTCCAGGTGGCAGCATCACCTAGTTTCAGCGGGTTTTGTGTGAACTGCCAACAAACTTTTAACTGAAATCATTTAAAATATGTCTTTAGATTAACAGGAATTCATCAATTCATTTGATTCCTAGCCAAATAACAAAAACCAATGTGTGACCTATTTGCTGCTGTATATTTTCAGATCTGTATAATTAATACACCTCTGTTTTTTCCCCCCCTTATAAAATAACATTATTATGACTAATGTGATCAGCACTTCTGTACTGTCTCCTCTTTAAGGAACATATCCATGGTCTCAGTGGCAGAAAAGGAGGGTGTAGGGAGTTTTCACCTATAGAGAGGATGTAAAAGGTGCACAGCTTAGGGGACATTAGCTGTGCAGCATCTGAGCCTGAGGCAATCACTGTACTTTGGACTATAAAAGCTCACTGAGTGCATTGGATACTGGGAAAGCAGCAGAAATACAGTCACAGTATCCTGTTCTGAAAGGTGCCATGCTCCAGAATGAATGGCTGGGACTGTCCCCGGTCCCTGGAGCAAGGGCTGTGAGCAGGTGGATGTGAGACTGGGGAGGATCAGGCAGTGACTGCTGCTGCTGCCCAGCTCTTGCACCATCCTCCCGGGGCACAGCCGGGTGGTGTTAGAGGAGCAAAGGACAGAGCCTGGCTGCTTCGCATCTCCAGGGAATGCTCTGCTCTGAAAGGTCAGGAGCTAATCAGCTCACTGCCACTGTGACACTGTTAATAGCTGGGTGCATGACTTGCTCTCACAGAGCTCGTCCAGTTTTCTCCTGTCTGTTGATTCAGTGCAAGAGAGCCCGTTTTGCTTTCACTGGTACTTATCAGGGCACCTTGAAAACATCCCCAGGTACTCCACGAGCACCCAGCAAGGTGCATGGCTGTGCTTTTTAATTCATCTCTGCTGCAGGAAACAGCCAGACTTGGTGGATGATTTTGTTGTGGAAGCTTAGGATAGGGCAAAACTGGGGGTTTGGGTGGTGAAGGAAGCATCACCCTGGAAAAGAAGCCCAGGACTTCCTAGCTTGTTATGTCCAGTAAAGAACAGAATCAAGCAGTGACAAATTCTCTGCAGTTTCATGCTTCAGGTTGTGATGGGTTGGCTTAACCCACGACACAGGTGCTAAAAGAGTAGTTTGATTAAATATATACTCCTAGACCAGCTCCTGCTGGAATTGTTCTTTTCTGTTACGTGTTTTTAGAATTGGGGAAATTGTCTTACTCAAAATACAGGAGCAGGGACAGCATGATCAGTAGACAGCACCACTTAACACCCCATTATATTTTAAGGACTCAAATCTTCCATCACAGCCACTGGCTGGGAGTAAATCAAGAAGTTTTCACGCCAGAGAAACTGACAGTTGATTTTTTTTTTTTTATATTACTATTCCCTTTGCAATACTTTTTTCCTCTGCCTTCTGAAAAACACATCAGGAGGGACTTCTGCTGCTGTTTTGTCTGTGCAGGATGCTGATGCCCTCTAGTGCTCTGCTCGGTCTGAATTCAGAGAGATTTGCCTGGAGATAACTCTCCCTTGCTGAATCCCACGGGACAGGTGCACACTGCCCTGGCAAGGAATATGTCCTTAGCAGTTGAGAAAAATGCAGCAAAACTTAGCACCTGTGAGTTTCTCCAACAAGATATTTATTTTTTTTTTAATCTTTGGGTGTGGGGGGGTGGAAATCCCCAGTAAATTAAATACTGCTGTTTTCCAGGCTGATGTATGTAGTAGTTATGTATAGACATGACCTGGCCAGGCTCCTGTGGTTATTACTGTACTCGGAAAGCCACTGTAGTGAGGTAGGTCTGCCTCAGTAGGTCTGTTTGTCCATGGGAGCAGTGTGAGTGCAAACGATGTTTGTGCGAGTCTCGGTTTGGTTGTGTCAGGCTCTGTGTCCTGGTTATGCTCATTGCCACAGGTCCCTGAGAAAGCTGTGGGATGGGATCCAGTTAAAACCAGGTGGTTCCTAAGAACTGTCCCTAAGAACTCTCCACGCCCTTGGAGAGTCCCTTTTGCAGAGTATAAAAGCCAGCTCAGAGAACTCCATTAAAGGGAATGATTCTCTGTTGTCTGATTAAGGCAATTCTGTGCTGCTGTAGAAACATGAGTGTCTTACCGCTTTATTTTTTTTTTGGACATTTCCATTAGCTCGGTAACTTTTTCACAGTGTATTTTTATCCCACTGCTGTATATTTTTAGCCACACTTTGATTTGTGAGTGACACATAGTACAGTAGCTGTCGTTACAAGAACGCCCATGTCTGGCTTTTAGCTAATCATCTGCTGGCCCCTCCAACAGCAGCACTTAATGTCTGTGTGATACCTGGAGCTAAAAATAACAGCGCCTCCTACTTGTAATGTGAAAGCTTAGTGCAGGAGCATCACCAGGTTTCAACTTCTATAGTCACCAGACATGAGGTGGTGTGTCGGGTCTGTCACCAGCATTTCATCCCACAAGCTGCTCCCCAGCGATGATCGGGAGACTGAATACGCTGGCCAGCACACATGCTGCTGACTCTGGAAAAAAGATGTGCTGTGTCATGTTAGAATCTGTAATAGCAGAGGAAATACTTCTGGTAAGGCCAAAGCTAAACTCTGTTTATTTCCTTCTGTCCCATCAGTGCCAGGAGTAGCTTGGACCTGTTTGCACTTGGATAGGTTTCTAATTAAGAGATGAAGCTGAAAAGGATTTACAAAATACTGAAAATCATGGAAGCATAGGTGGTTTTAAAACTTCCCTACTGCTGAACTTGGCTTTCTTCCCTAAGCTTAGATTTTCAGTGAGACAGAGGCTGGGTCTCAGGGGAGCTGAAAGCGCACCCTGGGATGGGGTGTCTCCTCCTTTGCAGAAGGGGGATTGGATTTGTCCTTCTAAAGTAAACTGCAAGAAATCTCTGAAATCTGTAACTTGGTCTAGCCACATCGCTTGCCTTTGTTGTGAGCTCGCAAACAGATCATAGTCTTTTGCCAGAGACAGGCTTTGTTAGCTCTTGACAAAGAACATCTGTTCCATGAGAACGGCAATTTGTGCTTTTTCATGAAACTTCAGGCAACAAGAATCTGAACAGATCACCAGCACAGATCACTGCTTCTGCCAACACGTGAATGTTCAGCTAATTGCTTGTCAGCCTCCTTGGGAGCCTAAGCAGTGACTTTCCCAGCACCCAGGCACAGTGTGGCTGCACAGTCAGCCCTGGTGGGGGAAAAAAAAAAATAGAGGCAATTAGTTCTCCTGGCTGAAGCAGGACATTCGGGGAGATCTGTATAATGCTGAAGAAAAGACAAGTCAGAACATAACCAAACAGATGCTGCTTCAGCAGAATAGTAAGTGTCCGGGAGGTATTTATTACACCTCCTCTGGCACTCCCCAGCACATGGACAGTGACTTCGTGGCTGTGAGTGCTGGAGCTGATACAGCCCATGGTACTGGTGCCATTGTATCCAGCCTGCTTGAGCTAGAGTATCAGAGCCTTTAAAATAAAAATGCTTTTATTCTGATTCTTCATAGAATAAATGTACCAGCTGTGTTTCACGACGTTTCCATGTTTTTTAGAACAGCTGATCATCCATCACTAACATGCTTTATTACAAATCAATCATTAATCCTTGATGCTGCAGTTCTTCTGTGTTAATTTTTTTTTCTTCCCATACAAGGCAAAAATCCTAAATTTCCATTTCAGCTTAATCTCCAAAACCTGAGGAAAACCCAGCCAACCCCCCTGATTCTTTTAACTCAAGCAATCTTACCTGCTCAGCTGTTTCCTCACTTTTCTTTCCTTTCCCCTTGTTAGCCTTCTGCCCTTCCTCAGACTGATTCTTGTGCAGTTCTCTGCAGTCATGGGCAAGATGCTGTTAGTATTGCTATAGAGGTTTTGTGTTTGAAAACAGGTGTCAGGATTTGTGATTTATTTTTTCTCCCTAAATTTCAGTTGTACCCATCAAATTTTATTTTCTTTCATAACTGTGCATTGTCTGTTTCTTTCACTGTCCAAGTTATCTTGCTGTTTTTTCAATTATGTTGAGTATGTGTGGAGGGTGGATACAGTTGGTTGATGATTTGTGAAAAGGCTGTCTATTGCTCTTGTGATTAATTCAGCTATGAAAAGTTTAAGAACTGAGGTCTGATTTACAGACTTGAGTATTTATAGTATTTTTAACATAGCGGGGGTTTAACCCTGATGGTGAACCTCAAATGAGTTTTGCAGAGTGGCTTCAGAAAGACCAAGAGAAACTCTCTTGAGACTTCCCACTGTTAAAGAGGAATAGAAGCGAGAGGGCTTGAGTGGCACAGTTCCAGACTGGAGCATTTAGGCAATATCTCAAGGGATGTAAATTCAAGAAGGGCTTCAGGGCTTCTGAGGTACTTTCCCAGGAGGTGGTGGGGTTGGAGCTTCTCTGAAGGAGGTTACAGTGGGGCTGATGGAAGAGCTGAAACCCTGCACACAGGGGTCCTGTGTCAGTGATGTTGCTGGCCTCAAAGAGGAGGCAGAGTGACATTTTTAGACTTTTAACCAAGTACAGAGAATTTCTGATCTATAATAATGAACCTGGACCAGCATCCCAACCAGCATCTAGTGAGTTCACTGTGTAACTTGGTTTTAGCAGGAATTTTTTCTGTCTTAATACATGCTGCAAAAATGTATAAATGTGCTGGACCAGGGTCTAGAGATCCAGATTGTCTGATAGCCAGTAACTAGTATCGAAAGTAACAATTTGCAAAACGATTTTAGAATGGTTGTTTCCCAGCTGCTGCTTAGTGTTGCACGTTATTCTTTTTAAGCACACGAAGAGTGATAAATGGCAAAAGCCACTGTTTTAAATGGGGTTTACTGGCAGAAATTCAGCAAGAACCCACAAGAGGGCACTGTTGTCTGCTTTAAATCTTCAATTTGTAAATCTCGAATATCAATGGGGGGTTGTGTTCACCGAGGAGAGGGCTCAGCATCTCCCTCCTCCTTTTTCAGGGATTCGTGTCCACAGCTGCCCCAGCTCAGGCAGGTGACACTGTTGGACGCTGTCAAACACCGTGAAACAAAGTTGAGAGCTGCATAATGCAGTTTCCACATTTCATAATTACACATTTTCCTGTAATCTAAAGGAATTGACAGTTGGATACCAAATATAAAACTGATTTTTTTCTTCTCTCAGGATGTTGTAAGCAAAGCTGAATTTTGCTCTTGGATTAATCATTGAAATAGAGGATGAGCTCACAAGAAAGGTCCAAGAATATGAACTGAATTCAAAGCATCTGCTGGATCAGTGTCCCAAGAGGTGCTTGTGAGTGGGAGGAAGGGTCAGGAGAAGCCTTTGCAAAGTGATCCAGATCAGAGCTCTCCCTTGCTGACAAATCTGGTTGCATAAAGGACAAACCCCCTTTCTAAAGTTCAGCTTCTGAAGTTGTCTTTAGTTCTGTGAAATGAAAGTCAGTTCACTGATCAAATGCCTTTAGATCCCAGCGGTTTCCAAGTCATCCCCATGACTTGGAGCACACGGTTGTGAAGGGGAGTGTCACTTTAGGTTTGCAGAGGGGAGAGAAGAGCATCCATCCCGGCAGGGCAGCCAGTGTCCTAAGCAGAGCCCTGCACTCTGTTTTGAAATGTTCTTTTATGAGCTGACCAAGCCTCAGACCTTTCTTACACAAATGTTACATTAAAAGGGTGATTTACCAGTGACTGTACCTTTGTCTTGAGATAAAAACTCCAACCCCTGTTCTGGAGAGCATGAAGAGTGTTCAGTCACGGCAGATCTCTCCTACAAACCTCCCTTGCTCTGAAATCACTGACTTTCCTAGTGCTAGTGTTTCTTTCCCCCATCAGCCCTCAGTGTGAATGGCACGAGCATCTTCCACAGGCCATGTCACATCTGGGCGCAAACTGCCACAGGGCTCCTGCAGTCCCCAGGCTCTTTAGGGGTCTTGCTGCAGTGCCTCCCGCACGCAGCCCCGGACTCCTTCCCAAGGCCATCCAGAGGTACTGATGGAATTACCTGTATGGCACCATCTTCATAAGCAGGCTAAATGTCCTTGGGGTTTTTTTCCTGTTTCTTTATTCTTTCTGTCCACATAAGAGGAAGGTAGATAAACTGTAAAAACAAGTCAGTGCTCACAACAGCCTCCTCAGCCTTTCTCTTGCACACTCAGTGTTGTATGAATGTTTGGTAAAGGACTTTTACATCCTCTGAAATGCCAAAGCCACGGAGGGAAGCCCAGTGTCAGATCTGATGGCCAGTGGCACTGGAAGCTGTACAGCATGAACTGACCTTATCATTAACAAGAGATGTGCAATGTCTGTGCAGCCAGAGGAGGGCATGCTTTGAAAAACACCTGAAGCTTGAAGCCTTGCAGATATTTAAGAAATAATTTGCAATCTCTTACGATGCTGCTGGGTGGGTAAACAAGGCACTGGGGTGTGCAGGGCTTCAGCATGGGGGATAGATGTCACCATTCTAGTGAGCAGGAAAAACAGTGAACATGTGTGACTTGGTTAGTGATTTTTGCCTGTAAATGTGCTTTTCTGACTTCTCAGTGCAGAGCACTGTGTCCACAGGACCTGCTTGTTTCCTAAGTGCTGGAAATATTTGTGCCTTACCTATGTCTTTGCTCCTGGGAGATAGATTGCTTTTGACGGTCGTCCTTTCAGAGATGCGTAACTTCTGCTGTTGCATTTTTAAAAACACGCAGAAGAAATGTGGCATCTTTGGCTTGGACGTGGCTAGTATGTTTTCAGTTTAATTTGGGCAGGACACTAGAGAGGTGTGTGAAGCAAGTACTTGTGAAAGGTGGAGGATACAAGCAGCTTTTGAAAGCTAGAGAGCAGCAGAGTTCCAGTAAAAACAAGCTGGGTAAAGGACTATCAAAGAGGGCAGTGTTAAATGGAAACCTAGCGGGATCACAGAACAAGGGAGCATCCAAAATTAACACCACAGCTCAGAATTAATGAGCCAGCAGTGCTGTCCTCAGCCTGCAGCAGTAATGCATGATGCCCACCTGGATTGCTTCTTGTGCTCTCCTGCTCACCACACCTTGTCTCCCACCGACACAGGATGATTTTGCAATTCTATATTAAAACCACAAGAGAGCACTTCATGGACAGCGTGCTAGGTCATTCCTACAGTGATGCTACTGAAGCCAATTGCAGTCTTGAAGTCTGATGCTCCCCAGATGAGACCTTGAGCTGAGTCAATGCAAGTAAAAATCTGGAGAAATGGGTAGTGTCAAGCAAGACAGGTATCTGGCATATTTGTATCTTCCCATCCTGTGTCTCTCTGATCACTGTTACCAGTGAGAGTGTTACCTGAGAGGATCAGGAGAACACACCTGATCAACACCTGGCTCAGAGGCTGGTGCCAGAGGTGTAATTTTGGTTTTTTTGATCATGGGGAGGCTTATGTGGCACCAGGCCTGCTAGCAAATGATGGAGGTCACCTGTCTTATAGGGGGGTAAGGGTGCTCGCTGGTAAGCTGGCAGGGCTCATTGAGAGGGCTTTAAACTAGGTTTGAAAGGGGGAGGGGGAATT
>WKFP01014840.1:2265740-2312165 GCA_011057875.1 Pterocles orientalis | reverse complement strand
ACACTGCCTGGGTAATCAACATGCTGCTTTGTGTAAAAGTGTTGAAGAAAACCATTGTATGTGTGATGAGCTCTCAGTGAACCCCAAGGAATAATTTAATGCATTATTGAAAATCCCCTAATTCAGAAGGAGAATATTAATTATGTTTGGTGCTAAAGTTGAATATTGAATGGATAGAGGGAAGCAGAACACTTTTGACTATAAAGGAATTTCTTACCATTTACTTTCATATACTTAAAAGTAATTTGAAGAATAAAGGTAAAGTTCCCTATCTCTGCCCTCCCTTCCAGGTGGCAGCATCACCTAGTTTCAGCGGGTTTTGTGTAAACTGCCAACAAACTTTTAATTGAAATGCATTTAAAATATGTCTTTAGATTAACAGGAATTCATCAATTCATTTGATTCCTAGCCAAATAACCAAAACCAACATGTGACCTATTTGCTGCTGTATATTTTCAGATCTGTATAATTAATACACCTCTGTTTTTTTCCCCCCTTATAAAATAACATTATTATGACTAATGTGATCAGCACTTCTGTACTGTCTCCTCTTTAAGGAACATATCCATGGTCTCAGTGGCAGAAAAGGAGGATGTAGGGAGTTTTCACCTGTAGAAAGAGGGTGTAAAAGGTGCACAGCTTAGGGGACATTAACTGTGCAGCATCTGAGCCTGAGGCAATCACTGTACTTTGGACTATAAAAGCTCACTGAGTGCATTGGATATTGGGAAAGCAGCAGAAATACAGTCACAGTATCCTGCTCTGAAATGTGCCATGCTCCAGAATGAACGTCTGGGACTGTCCCTGGTCCCTGGAGCAAGGGCTGTGAGCAGGTGGATGTGAGACTGGGGAGGATCAGACAGTGACTGCTGCTGCTGACCAGCTCTTGCACCATCCTCCCGGGGCACAGCCGGGTGGTGTTAGAGGAGCAAAGGGCAGAGCCTGGCTGCTTCGCATCTCCAGGAAATGCTCTACTCTGAAAGGTCAGGAGCTAATCAGCTCACTGCCACTGTGACACTGTTAATAGCTGGGTGCATGACTTGCTCTCACAGGGCTTGTCCAGTTTTGTCCTGTCTGTTGATTCAGTGCAAGAGAGCCCGTTTTGCTTTCACTGGTACTTATCAGAGCACCTTGAAAACCTCCCCAGGTGCTCCATGAGCACCCAGCAAGGTGCATGGCTGTGCTTTTTAATTCACCTCTCCTGCAGGAAACAGCCTGTGGATGATTTTGTTGAGGAAGCTTAGGGCAAAACTGGGGGTTTGGGTGGTGAATGAAGCATCACCCTGGAAAAGAAGCCCAGGACTTCCTAGCTTGTTATGTCCAGTAAAGAACAGAATCAAGCAGTGACAAATTCTCTGCAGTTTCATGCTTCAGGTGCTAAAAGAATAGTTTGATTAAATATATACTCCTAGACCAGCTCCTGCTGGAATTGTTCTTTTCTGTTATGTGTTTTTAGAATTGGGGAAATTGTCTTACTCAAAATACAGGAGCAGGGACAGCATGATCAGTAGACAGCACCACTTAACACCCCATTATATTTTAAGGACTCAAATCTTCCATCACAGCCACCGGCTGGGAGTAAATCAAGAAGTTTTCATGCCAGAGAAACTGACAGTTGATTTTGGTTTTTATATTACTATTCCCTTTGCAATACTTTTTTTCCTCTGCCTACTGAAAAACACATCAGGAGGGACTTCTGCTGCTGTTTTGTCTGTGCAGGATGCTGATGCCCCCTAGTGCTCTGCTCGGTCTGAATTCAGAGAAATTTACCTGGAGATAGCTCTCCCTTGCTGAATCCCATGGGACAGGTGCACACTTCCCTGGCAAGGAATATGTCCTTAGCAGTTGAGAAAAATGCAGCAAAACTTAGCACCTGTGAGTTTCTCTAACAAGAGATTTATTTTTTTTTAATCTTTAGGGGGAAAAAAATCCCTAGTAAATTAGATACTGCTGTTTTACAGGCTTATACATGTAGTTATGTATAGACATGACCTGGCCAGGCTCCTGTGGTTATTACTGTACTCAGAAAGCCACTGTAGTGAGGTAGGTCTGCCTCAGTAGGTCTGTTTGTCCATGGGAGCAGTGTGAGTGCAAACGATGTTTGTGCGAGTCTCGGTTTGGTTGTGTCAGGCTCTGTGTCCTGGTTATGCTCATTGCCACAGGTCCCTGAGAAAGCTGTGGGATGGGATCCAGTTAAAACCAGGTGGTTCCTAAGAAATGTCCTGGAGCTGCAGTGCTACCCTGCAGCCCTACCACGCCCTTGGAGAGTCCCTTTTGCAGAGTATAAAAGCCAGCTCAGAGAACTCCATTAAAGGGAATGACTCTTTGTTGTCTGATTAAGGCAATTCTGTGCTGCTGTAGAAACATGAGTGTCTTACCACTTTATTTTTTTTTGGACATTTCCATTAGCTCTGTAACTTTTTCAGAGTGTATTTTTATCCCACTGCTGTATATTTTTAGCCACACTTTGATTTGTGAGTGACACATAGTACAATAGCTGTCGTTACAAGAACGCCCATGTCTGGCTTTTAGCTAATCGTCTGCTGGCCCCTCCAACAGCAGCGTTTAGTGTCTGTGTAATACCTGGAGCCAAAAATAACAGCGCCTCCTACTTGTAATGTGAAAGCTTAGTGCAGGAGCATCACCAGGTTTTAACTTCTATAGTCACCAGACATGAGGTGGTGTGTCGGGTCTGTCAGCAGCATTTCATCCCACAAGCTGCTCCCCAGTGATGATCAGGAGACTGAATACGCTGGCCAGCACACATGCTGCTGACTCTGGATGTTTTATTCAAAAAAACATGAAAACTTTATATATATAAACTTAAAAGATGACATTGTTACTACTTCTTATAGGGTGGGAGTCTATGTGGGGGAAAAGAGCATTTATATGTAGTGTAATTCCTTCGGGGGAGTAACATTTGCATTAAAAGCAGTAGGAAAAAAGATGTGCTGTGTCATGTTAGAATCTGTGATAGCAGAGGAAATACTTCTGGTAAGGCCAAAGCTAAACTCTTTTTCTCCTTCTGTCCCATCAGTGCCAGGAGTAGCTTGGACCTGTTTGCACTTGGATAGGTTTCTAATTAAGAGATGAAGCTGGAAAGGATTTACAAAATACTGAAAATCATGGAAGCATAGGTGGTTTTAAAACTTCCCTACTGCTGAACTTGGCTTTCTTCCCTAAGCTTCGATTTTCAGTGAGACAGAGGCTGGGTCTCAGGGGAGCTGAAAGCGCACCCTGGGATGGACTGTATCCTTCTTTGCAGAAGGGGGATTGGATTTGTCCTTCTAAAGTAAACTGCAAGAAATCTCTGAAATCTGTAACTTGGTCTAGCCACATCGCTTGCCTTTGTTGTGAGCTCCCAAACAGATCATAGTCTTTTGCCAGAGACAGGCTTTGTTAGCTCTTGACAAAGAACATCTGTTCCATGAGAATGGCAATTTGTGCTTTTTCATGAAACTTCAGGCAACAAGAATCTGCACAGATCACCAGCACAGATCACTGCTTCTGCCAACACGTGAATGTTCAGCTAATTGCTTGTCAGCCTCCTCGGGAGCCTAAGCAGTGACTTTCCCAGCACCCAGGCACAGTGTGGCTGCACAGTCAGCCCTGGTGGGGGGAAAAAAAAAATAGAGGCAATTAGTTCTCCTGGCTGAAGCAGGACATTCAGGGAGATCTGTATAATGCTGAAGAAAAGACAAGTCAGAACATAACCAAACAGATGCTGCTTCAGCAGAATAGTAAGTGTCCAGGAGGTATTTACTACACCTCCTCTGGCACTCCCCAGCACATGGACAGTGACTTCGTGGCTGTGAGTGCTGGAGCTGATACAGCCCATGGTACTGGTGCTACTGTATCCAGCCTGCTTGAGCTAGAGTATCAGAGCCTTTAAAATAAAAATGCTTTTATTCTGATTCTTCATAGATTAAATGCACCAGCTGTGTTTCACGATGTTTCCATGTTTTTTAGAACAGCTGATCATCCATCACTAACATGCTTTATTACAGATCAATCATTAATCCTTGATGCTGCAGTTCTGTGTTGATTTTTTTTTTCTTCCCACACAAGGCAAAAATCCCAATTTTCCATTTCAGCTTGATCTCCAAAACCTGAAGAAAACCCAACCAACCCCCCCGATTCTTTTAACTCAAGCAATCTTACCTGCTCAGCTGTTTCCTCGCTTTTCTTTCCTTTCCCCTTGTTAGCCTTCTGCCCTTCCTCAGACTGATTCTTGTGCAGTTCTCTGCAGTCATGGGCAAGATGCTGTTAGTATTGCTATAGAGGTTTTGTGTTTGAAAACAGGTGTCAGGATTTGTGATTTATTTTTTCTCCCTAAATTTCAGTTGTACCCATCAAATTTTATTTTCTTTCATAGCTGTGCATTGTCTGTTTCTTTCACTGTCCAAGTTATCTTGCTGTTTTTTCAATTATGTTGAGTATGTGTGGAGGGTGGATACAGTTGGTTGATGATTTGTGAAAAGGCTGTCTATTGCTGTTGTGATTAATTCAGCTATGAAAAGTTTAAGAACTGAGGTCTGATTTACAAGCTTGAGTATTTATAGTATTTTTGACATAGCGGGGGTTTAACCCTGATGGTGAACCTCAAATGAGTTTTGCAGAGTGGCTCAGAAAGACCAAGAGAAACTCTCTTGGGACTTCCCACTGTTAAAGAGGAATAGAAGCGAGAGGGACTTGAGTGGCACAGTTTTAGACTAGAGCATTTAAGCAATATTTCAAGGGATGTAAATTCAAGAAAGGCTTCAGGTCTTCTGAGGTACTTTCCCAGGAGGTGGTGGGGTCGGAGCTTCTCTGAAGGAGGTTACAGTGGGGCTGATGGAAGAGCTGAAACCCTGCACACAGGGGTCCTGTGTTAGTGATGTTGCTGGCCTCAAAGAGGAGGCAAAGTGACATTTTTAGACTTTTAACCAAGTACAGAGAATTTCTGGTCTATAATAATGAACCTGGACCCAAGTATTTTAGCATCCCAACCAGCATCTAGTGAGTTCACTGTGTAACTTGGCTTTAGCAGGAATTTTTTTCTGTCTTAATACATGCTGCAAAAATGTATAAATGTGCTGTACCAGGGTCTAGAGATCCAGATTGTCCGATAGCCAGTACCTAGTATCGAAAGTAACAATTTGCAAAACTATTTTAGAATGGTTGTTTCCCAGCTGCTGCTTAGTGTTGCACGTTATTCTTTTTAAGCACACGAAGAGCGATAAAGAAATGGCAAAAGCCACTGTTTTAAATGGGTTTTACTGGCAGAAATTCAGCAAGAACCCACAAGAGGGCACTGTTGTCTGCTTTAAGTCTTCAATTTGCAACTCTCAAATATCGATAGGTTGTTCTGTTTACCGAGGAGAGGGCTCAGCATCTCCCTCCTCCTTTTTCAGGGAGTCCTGTCCACAGCTGCCCCAGCTCAGGCAGGTGACACTGTTGGATGCTGTCAAACACCGTGAAACAAAGTTGGGAGCTGCATAATGCAGTTTCCACACTTTATAATCTTAATTACAGATTTTCCTGTAATATAAAGGAATTGACAGTCAGATACAACATCTTGAGAGAAGAAAAATTGTTTTATATTTGGTAAGCAAAGCTGAATTTTGCTCTTGGATTAATCATTGAAATAGAGGATGAGCTCACAAGAAAGGTCCAAGAATATGAACTGAATTCAAAGCATCTGCTGAATCTGTGTCCCAAGAGGTGCCTGTGAGTGGGAGGAAGGGTCAGGAGAAGCCTTTGCAAAGTGATCCAGATCAAAGAGCTCTCCCTTGCTGACAAATCTGGTTGCATAAAGGACAAACCCACTTTCTAAAGTTCAGCTTCTGAAGTTGTCTTTAGTTCTGTGAAATGAAAGTCAGCTCATTGATCAAATGCCTTTAGATCCCAGCTGTTTCCAAGTCATCCCCATGACTTGGAGCACACGGTTGTGAAGGGGAGTGTCACTTTAGGTTTGCAGAGGGGAGAGAAGAGCATCCATCCCGGCAGGGCAGCCAGTGTCCTAAGCAGAGCCCTGCACTCTGTTTTGAAATGTTCTTTTATGAGCTGACCAAGCCTCAGACCTTTCTTACACAAATGTTACATTAAAAGGGTGATTTACCAGTGACTGTACCTTTGTCTTGAGATAAAAACTCCAATCCCTGTTCTGGAGAGCATGAAGAGTGTTCAGTTGCAGCAGATCTCTCCTACAGACCTCCCTTGCTCTGAAATCACTGACTCTCCTAGCACTAATGTTTCTTTCCCCCATCAGCCCTCAGTGTGAATGGCACAAGCATCTTCCACAGGCCAGGTCACATCTGGGCGCAAACTGCCACAGGGCTCCTGCAGTCCCCAGGCTCTGTAGGGGTCTTGCTGCAGTGCCTCCTGCACGCAGCCCTAGATTCCTTCCCAAGGCCGTCCAGAGGTACTGATGGAATTACCTATATGGCACCATCTTCATAAGCAGGCTAAATGTCCTTGGGGTTTTTTTTTTCTGTTTCTTTATTCTTTCTGTCCACATAAGAGGAAGGTAGATAAACTGTAAAAACAAGTCAGTGCTCACAACAGCCTCCTCAGCCTTTCTCCTGCACACTCAGTGTTGTATGAATGTTTGGTAAAGGACTTTTACATCCTCTCAAATGCCAAAGCCACGGAGGGAAGCCCAGTGACAGATCTGATGGCCAGTGGCACTGGAAGCTGTACAGCATGAACTGACCTTGTCACTAACAAGAGATGTGCAATGTCTGTGCAGCCAGAGGAGGGCATGCTTTGAAAAACACCTGAAGCTTGAAGCCTTGCAGATATTTAAGAAATAATTTGCAATCTCTTACGATGCTGCTGGGTGGGTAAACAAGGCACTGGGGTGTGCAGGGCTTCAGCATGGGGGATAGATGTCACCATTCTAGTGAGCAGGAAAAACAGTGAACATGTGTGACTTGGTTAGTGATTTTTGCCCGTAAATGTGCTTTTCTGACTTCTCAGTGCAGAGCACTGTGTCCACAGGACCTGCTTGTTTCCCAAGTGCTGGAAATATTTGTGCCTTACCTATGTCTTTGCTCCTGGGAGATAGATTGCTTTTGACGGTCGTCCTTTCAGAGATGCGTAACTTCTGCTGTTGCATTTTTAAAAACATGCAAAAGAAACGTGGCATCTTTGGCTTGGATGTGGCTAGTATGTTTTCAGCTTAATTTGGGCAGGACACTAGCGAGGTGTGTGAAGCAAGTACTTGTGAAAGGTGGAGGATACAAGCAGCTTTTGAAAGCTAGAGAGCAGCAGAGTTCCAGTAAAAACAAGCTGGGTAAAGGACTGTCAAAGAGGGCAGTGTTAAACGGAAACCTAGCGGGATCACAGAACAAGTGAGCATCCAAAATTAACACCACAGCTCAGAATTAATGAGCCAGCAGTGCTGTCCTCAGCCTGCAGCAGTAATGCATGATGCCCACCTGGATTGCTTCTTGTGCTCTCCTGCTCACCACACCTTGTCTCCCACCGACACAGGATGATTTTGCAATTCTATATTAAAACCACAAGAGAGCACTTCATGGACAGCATGCTAGGTCATTCCTACAGTGATGCTACTGAAGCCAATTACAGTCTTGAAGTCTGATGCTCCCCAGATGAGACCTTGAGCTGAGTCAATGCAAGTAAAAATCTGGAGAAATGGGTAGTGTCAAGCAAGACAGGTATCTGGTATATTTGTATCCTCCCATCCTGTGTCTCTTTGATCACTGTTACCATTTGCAGAGGAAAAGGAAAGCCCTGGAGCCATTTCAATCTGCTGTGACATTTTATATTCTATGGGGGATTAGGCCTAGTAACTACAGGGCTGCTAGTCTGGAAAAAAGTTGCAGCTCTGCTCATCACCTGGGGTGTTCAAGATTTGAACTTTTTCTATATGACAAAATTACTGAATTTTTAAAATTCTTTATTTTAAAAAATTTGAATGTGGCTTATGAGAATCCTAAATTCTTAAATGCAGTCAGCTTTAAAGAGAAGCTAAATGCTTCTCCAGTAGCAATGACTGTAGGCTTGTTTACCTGGGTATAACTGATACACAGGTTGCCATGATTCCTCGGTTACTAGTAAAATGTGTACAAACTGATTAGCGTCATGTGTGAGTTTCAGTGAGAAGATACATCTATGCCCATTTAATTCTGTCCATCAGAAATGCTTTTCTCCCATAAGCATCAGGTTTTTTGCATGTTAACTTCCCTTTGCATTAGATCTTTTTCAAAATTTCCAAGTTTTTAAAATAATTTTGCTATATCTTCTTCCTCTTTTCTCACTTCTTAAAAATTCTGACTATCCAGGCTTGTAAAGAATCTCATTCAAAGTAGATGCAGCAGTGCTTCAACCTGGGGATAATAGGGAGGATTAAAATAAAATGTGAAGGTTAAAGATATATCTGAAACAGAGAGAGACAAATACATTTATTCCAGGAGATATCTCAGTAGGTACAATAGGTGACAGTTTTTTGCATATCTATAATCAAGGGCTCCCTCTTCTTGATTTAAAGTCATAAATTTCTAGTGATTTGAATAGGAAAAACACCAGAAGCTCATTGCATAATTGTGTCATGTAAAAAAAGAAACAAACCACTTCACAATACAGAAAGTGAATCTGTTGTCCACTGTAGTCAACAAAGCACCAGAAAACAGCTAAAAACGGCAGCCCAAAAACAGTCTCTGAAAATTCATGATGTTTAAGAGTTACTTGAGTTTTCTGTAGCTTAGTGCCTTCCTCTCTCTCTGAGACCCAAGCCCAGAAAGGAGAAGAAACACAACGGCCAAACCAGCCCTCTGCCCCACACCAGATTCTCCCCAGCCCCTTCCCTCCTGTCCTCCTTCCCAGCTCCGGTTACAGATGTTCTGCAATGCACCCACTGTACTCCAGCCTTCCAGCGACTCTCATATGAGTAAGTCCTGGGTTACATCTGAAAACAGAAGAGCCATGGTGATAATCTGCTCTGATCTGTTGAAAACTTGGGACAGGAACCTTATCCCGTTTCTGTGTTAAGCTCTTACCTCCTATTCAAGATGTATCATTCAACTGTTAATTTATTTTCTACATGTGGGGACAGCTTATTTGGTGATACTGTGACTTCAGGCTGCTTATTGTAGGAAGGAAAACCAGATCCTTGCCCTCCAGCCCCAAGAGGAGCTGAAACTATAAACTTCAAGGGAGCTAGGATTTTGTCTCCAACCTTAGAAGCCTCACAAATTAATCGCCCTTCATGTTGACTCTTGGTAAAGGTTAGAATAATCCATTCCTTTCCACTGCCGTAACCCAGGCTACTGTTATCACTCCTATTAGGTTTCAAAATATGATTAAGTGGATTCTTGAGGGAAGCTAGGGTGGGTTTTCTTCCTCCTGAAAGGTTAAAATTTTCATCTGAGTATCAAGAACACAGTTTATAGGAGTATTTCAATTTTATGATGGTATATGATACCCAGAGGCATCACATATTAACAAAACCCATTGATCTCTAGATTTTGATAAACACTATATGACAGAGCTTGTTAAAAATTGTTTTCTTAATCATGAATGATTCTAACATGGTGAGAGAAGTATCCCAGTGTTTCGTCCTGCCTTTTTCAAAAAAAAGTTGCCATCATGCATAATGACTTGTTGACTCAGCTGCTAGGAGCTGTGAAGAGGACAGCAGCTCTGTCTCATTAGAGACTGCAATCATCTGAAATGGGATTTTGCTCTGAATCTGAAGAAAAGCAGAAAAGGTCAAAATTTCTGAATGAATACTCATGCATGTGCATGTTTTGCTCCAACAAAAAGGAAATGCTTTACTTGTTGACTTTGTTTTCACTTGTGGATTTAATTATCAAAGGAAATCTGGACTAAGTGGCCCAGGTGTGGTGAGAGTTAGGAGGAAGGTGGGTGGGAGATGGTGCTGTCACCTGGCATCATGTTCCATGCAAACACACATCTCACTTCCTAGCTGATGCTGACAGCACAGAGCAACTGCGAAACACCTCCTTCCTAATTACCTGAGGCTTTTTGCCTGCCCTGATTTTTTTTTTTTAATTATGGTAGTGTTTAGGTCATTTGCGTACTCTGAGAATGTAATATTTGTACTGTCTTAGGCTGAAGTTTTTCCTTGATGTTATTGAGTGGCTTTTTAAAGTGTGACAAAAATAGGAATGAAGATTATTAAGTTAGGGGAAAGAGGAGAAGCTGCTTAACCAGCATCTCCAATATATTCACAAGCTGCAAGATAGCTTCCAGAAAGAAATCATTTGGTGTCATGGGACACTAGATGAAAGGACAAGATCGGGAACATTGCTTAGGCTATCCAATGCCTGCCTTAATAGTCCGCTGGCCTCCTTCCAAGGAAACTCAGCCAGCTGTTTCATCTCAAGGCCAATTGAATGCTCAGAACAGACTCTGGTTTGAAGTATTCTCAGACCAGGGGTAACATGAGAGGATTGAGGGTATTACCAGCACTGATGCCAAACCCTGAGAACAATCTGCATGCAGCTCAGCGTGCGTATTTGAAGGCACAGTGGAAAGGTTATGTTGCTCCCTGAAGATTCTCTTATGTGACAAGATGTTTCAGATGTGCAGAAAGACACTACTCTGTGTTACAAAGGGGAAAAAAAAAAAGGGCAAGAAAGCAATTTACAGTATCTCTGCTGCTTGAGTCCTGCTGTGGTACTTTAAGCTTCTGTTTTGGAGAACATTCGATTTGAAAGTAACATATAAGGCAAAATTACAACAATTAACCATTAAGTGTGTAATTTCTGTTTACTGCACCCTGTATCTGTTCTCACTGATAAGGATGTGCCTTTGCTGCCTTTCCACCAAGCCGTAGATTTAATTTATTTAAAATATTCAGAGTTTGGAGCTATTCTGTTACTTACCAAGTTGTTTATTTTGATGTAGATTATGCCCTATCAGCAGGTGTATCTCATGGCTGCTTCAGAACTTGTTTGATCCTGTTGTTCTGGCATATCTGCCTTCTGAATAAGCCATCTGCGATATAAACTGCTATAAATCATGGACAGAAAAGCAGCATCAAGGACAGTTTCTCTAAAGCTAATAACACTGAAATCCTCTGTGTGCAGGTTTTAGATGAAGACATATTTTTAAACGAGGGTAAAATTGTGTTACTTCTAAATACAATGAGATCCCTTGATGGGAACTCTGTTTATTCCATAGCTCCAGCCCTTTATGTTAACATTAGCCTCCAAGCTTTTTATAAGGGTATAATGTCTGAGGACACACAGTGGTCATGAGTCAAAAGCTATGCTGAACTAAGAATCAAAAATCTCCAACTGGTGTATCATTGTTAATCTCTAATTTCCCATCTGGATGCTATGACAGGAGAAAAACCCTTTTTTTTTTTTTTTTTTCCTCTCTAATTAAGCTCAGGTTTAGCTGCTAGAGCTCAAACAGCAATTGTCCTTTACAAGATTACCCTGAAAAATGATTTAACAGTGTATTATACTGAGCAGACAAAAGGTGACACTAAAAACAGGCAAGTATGCAAACATTTTGGTAGGCAGGTAATCACTGTAACCAGAAAAGTATATTTGCTAGAAGTTCCGCAAATATTTAGTAATTTAAAGGTTGCTGCTGTTATTCTACGGACTTAAAATGTCTTGCCAAATTATACTCTCCAAGCCTGAAAACTAATTAATTCATTAGCAGAAGTCATGGATGCCAAAAATTACTCAGCTTGTGCATGCTGGTCCTCTGCAGCTACGTGCAGGCTTTCTTGTAAGCGAGCATCTCAAACCTTCTTGTGAACAATGTGTGACATTTTATTCCAAGTCAAAAAGGGAATTCAGAAGTTGTAGGACATTCTGTCAACACAAGCTCTCCATCTGGTAGGGTTTATATCATGACTTTTTCTAAATAATTTCATTCTAACCATTGAAACACCACCTCTTGTAATTTTGTGTGATGAGAAAATACACAGAATATTTCACACGCTGTTTCTGACTGCTTATATTGACCAGTTCCTATTTGTATCTACAGTAATGCCAATGTCCCTTCTCATATAAATCAGACCTGCAGCAGTCTTCTGACTCAGCAAGCTAGTAAGAAAACTGATTATTTATTTGAAATTTGTAAGTACATTGGGATTCCTGGTCTTATACCCCCAGATCCTTTTTCAAAACAAATTCTGTTGAAATAGATCCTCTACATCTAAAGCTGTCCTGCAGCCAGATCTTCCTTGAAAAGTGACAATTTCAAATCCATTTGTCTCAAAATCTGTATCTTATAAAAAGTTGCTGTAACACTTAATGAAACTACATCCATTACCTCTCCCACTAGGCTTCTTTTTTATAAAGGTTGTTTTTTGACAATGCTGACACCTCAGCTGCCTTAAATAAAACAACTTCTGAAGAGTGGTCAGCTGGAGGCATCACTAGGCTGTCTCAGGTTTAATTTTATGATGCTAGAGTTGACCAAAGGCTCTTGCCACCTGGATGTTCTACAGCAAAGATTCCAAAAGATGGAATTACAGATCTAGGAAAGATAAAGAGCCCGTTCTTGTTCAGCTGCTCTGGAGCATGGCAGGAGTAGCTCCACTAGCGTTAATACACTTGCATCAGTTGGGAACTGATGTGAGAATGAAGTAAACCTGTGGGTTATCTCTCTACCACTACCTGTTAATTTGTAATGACTGAGTTATCATGAAGCCCTTCTAATCACTTGATTTCCACTGAAGTTTCACACTGAGTAATAGGGTTCAAGAGAAAAGATTTTTATCCTCTTTCTCTAAGGCCTGGAGTGCTATTGGAATATTTTTCCAAATTGTGTACTCTAGAGGAAGCAGCATGGGTGATCAGAAAGGGCACCAGAACTAGGAACTCTCTTAATGAGGTTCACATTGGTCTCTTCTATAATGGAAAGGTAATTTTGGTTCACTGCCCCTGCTTCATCATCCAGACTGTCTGACATGCGGATGCTGTTTGCCTTTAGTTCAGCATCTGCTTCTCTTGTTCTGAATCTCTCTCTCCTTGTCCTTGTTACAGTTCAAGCAATGCAAATAATAATTTCTAAAATAATTTAAGAATCAAGCTCCCAAGAACTGCAATATATTTGAGGTTTTAAAAAATTATTTTCAATTAAATTTGATTTGGTTGCCTTTCTGTTTTCTGAGCTATTAGAAATTACTGGTGTGAGGTTGGGGGAATCTAAGCAATGGAGAAGACAGAAATTTGCATTTTAAAATAATGACAGCTGAGATTCTCAGGGGGTTAGGGAACCCAGACTTTAAAGAAAAGTAAGAAATATTTTGAAGCCTAAGAAGTGCTGCAAGAACTGACAATTCAAAAACTGTATTGTGCTTTTCCAAGAGACTGTGCAAGCTTTCCCTTTCTTTTCTAGGGACAGGTCTGTGTCTTCCTTGTGCTCTTACTCTTAGAGACAAAAAACATGTTGCAGACTAACACCTGAGTCTTCCCAAAGAGCCAGTTGCAAATGGGAAATGCTTCTCCACCTCCTCCACATTTCCCATCCACCGCCACTTGTGAGGCTGCAGGTGAGTCATGCAGCTGGAGGCCACCCTGTTCAGCAGCAGACAGACGTTAAATCAGCCTGAGGCTGAACTGCAGCCTTAGCAACCAGTGGCTGCTCACATTAATAATTTCCAGTAAAGGTTTCTAATACTCCTAAGGCTCTCTTCCCACTAAGAAGTCGGCTGGACTCATTCTGCTTTGTTTTCCAGTTAGCCTTTATGGGATGTTGAAGTCAACCAAAAGTTTCAGAAGAACCTTAGTCTCGTAGAAATCAGCAGCAGGTCAGCAGTGGCTTACCTCTCCCTGTGACACCCCTTTCATAGGCACGTGTGTGACTCTGGATACCCAGCATCACCAGCAATCTATTTTCAAGACATGAAAATACGAAATTCCTTGAAAAGGGACCCACCTGTGATCATTTGGATAGAGTCTCTTCTTTTCAGTAACAGTAAGGAACTGAAAAGAAAGTGGTGCTGAATAAATGGCTACAGAAGCTGTTGCATACTGAGAAAAAAAATGAAGTGTTAGTTAGATTCCATCTGTAAGTAACAACAAATAAGCGTTATAACTATTCATATGTGTGGGGAAAGAGGGAGGAGAGATGAGTATCAAGCAGAATAACAGCTCTAGACAAATGCTGAAATACAGCTTTGCACCTTGGGTCAGTGTGTAGGTAAACAGCAAATACAGAAAGGTTTGTGTAGTTTCACATCCATCAGTGGCAGATGGTATCAAAGGTTTTGATGAGGCATCAAAGTCCCAGCTGTGTTAAGGGTGGTTAATGATGGCACCGAATTTGTCTCTTTTTCTTGAAAACTGAAGAACTGAACTGGCTGAAAGGCCTCATTATTCTCTAGGCTGTAAGGAAACCAAGACTGGCAGAGCATCAGTTACAGACGTTAATTTGGGTTTGTGCAGTTCAGGGAGATTCCTCAGCCTCCCTTCTCAATGCAGAGGGATCTGTGTATGTGTGTGTACAATCCCTCAATTTAAGAGGATGGGCTTTTAGCAAAACAGTGTGGTGAACTATAGAGAGAAAAACTCCTGGGAAGCTAGAAAGTGCTGAGAAGCCTCACTGTTTTCTGCTTGGCCATCTCATAGGAAGCTCTCAGCGTTTTTCATTTGATTCTGTATTTTGAATCCCTGAAGACTTCATCAGCACACCAAAAAAAAAAAGTTCCACTGGTTGTCGTGCTCATCTTTTGCATGAGAGTCTCTGAGGGATACAGTGTGTCTGCAAAGACAAAAGCAAAACCTCTCCTTTGTTAAAAAAAAATGGTTCAGAAAGTTAATACCTTTATCTCCACACAGAGTACTCAGTATCTCTAAAAGCTTTTTAAAATTTATTTTTAAATGGAGCTATTCATTGTCAAAGACTGTCTTTTCTGTGTGTGCGTAAGGCTCTTTTTCTGTTGGTTGAATTTACCATGCATAGCCTTTCTTTCCCATAATAAACTCCCCAAGGAGAACAGGTCTCTGCATTTGCAGCCTTCAGTGCCACCAGGCAATTGAAAGGTGACCCTGTTCCTAAGGGAGAGACTTTTGGGTCTGCTCAGCTGTAGATATTCCCAGTGTGATAAAAGAAGAAAGGGCTGAGCAGACAAGTTCAGTAGGTTGTGTCACAATGTCAGAGAACATATCCCATTGTTCACAGGGAACCTTCAGCGCATAAAGGGTGCAGATTTGAAAAACAAAAATAGGTCTTGCTCTAAATTACTTAGAGGTCAATAAAGACAAATTAGGCTGTAGTCATTTCCTGCAGTCACCTGTGCTGTATCCATGACTTGGTCAGCAGGAGAGGTCCTCACCAAAGTCAGGAGTCAGCGTACCCAAGAGCTGTGTCTGAATGCGAATTTCAATTTTACAAAGTGTTCCTCCATTTTTTTAATGGATCACTAAATCCTTACATTAAAACACTGTGGTATATTAAGGTCTTGCAACTAGTTAGAGGTAGAAGACCAAAGGGTCAAGTTATTCTCCACGTGTAACAGTCCACAGAAATTTCTCCCTGGGTTTTCAGCAGTGACAGGTTCACTTGTGGAGTTTGGTATCAGAGGATGGCCCAGTGACAAGGGTTTAAGGAGCATCTACCCAAAGGGTTCAGACAGACCCAAATATGCTCCAAACTGCCAGAGTGAGCTGTCTGGTAAAGCTAGACTTGGGGCTGAGTCCAATATATCTTGGCTCTTAGTGGGGGCAGAGTGCTGTGCTTAGAGTCCCTACCTGGCTTCTGACCTCCAGCAGCCTCACGTTTTGCTGTTCTGAAGGAAGAAAGAACTCAGATCACTCCCTGCAGATGTGTCCCAAGAGAAATGGGTTTAAGTCCACTGGGAATTAAGAAAAGTTTCTTAAGCACTTGTGAAAATCTCTACTAGGCTCCTCTCTTTGCAAATGTAAACACTTTAAAGGCAAACTAAGACTGAGAAAGAGAGACACTAAGAATCAGGTTATTAAAGTGGGGAAGTCCTGTCCTCTTCAATTATATTAAAAAATAAGGAGCTCAGCTCATGTAATAAACCAGAGATTGCAGAAAAGTCCATAAGGGAGAGCACACAGATACGAATACTATAGCCTGACTAAGCTCGGTTTCAAATAGAATTTTGAATTGTGATATAATATTCAAGGGCAGTATATGAAAACATCCAGTTTTCCCACACAATAGACATCACAATGTGGCACAAGGCTCCAATACCTTTATTGTCATCCTACAAAAAACCCATAATAGGTGGTACCCAGTACTTGCTCATGCAGTGAGATGTAAGTGCATACAGCTGTTCCTAGGAAGACAGATCAAAAGAACTGAGCCAGCTGAAGGTGAACCATCTGTGCTGTTCTTGACCACCATGGCATGAGGGATGAAGTAGAAATACAGATTTCAGCAAGGATGGCCTCTTTCTGCCATCAAGATTTACCCCAATTCATCTAGAAACACTGAAGACATTACAAAATATTTAGGATCAATATTTTAACTCTTACATGAAGTTAGTTTATCAATTGTCTGCTAAAGATGGTTTGCCAAGTGAAGATTGCTTCTATTTGCATGTGAAATGTATTTTATACCTTGCTTTGCTAGCACTGGTGTACTTGTGGCTCTGCTTTCAAGCTGTTGTCACAGAGCAGAATCACTGGAAGGCAGCTTTACAGGTCACTAGTTGTTTTTCATTGAACTGAAAAATCTGCCCTCTCAGGTGGCTGGCAGATAGCTGGGATCTGAATTTATATTTCCAGTTGTCTAATGAGGATAGTGCTTAAGCAGCATATAACACCAGGCAGAATTACTTTCTGCAGGAAATATTAGGTCATGGTGATTCTCTCGTCCCACCTGAAGGACATCTCAGCTGAAACTTTTGAAGTTAGAAAGTTTGTGAATCTTTTTCTGTGAATTAAAAGTTCTCTATGGCAAATGAAAACAACTGGAAATGGAATTGGTACGTTGCCATTGCCTGCTTGCATCCGGAGATTAACGAAATGTATTTTATATAATCTGGGCTTTTCTTTCTTTCTTTCTTACTTTCCAGTGTACAATGAGATTTTATTTTTCTCTGCACTCTTGCTTTAGGGAGTTAATCAATGTAGATGTCTGGATTAGATTCTCTACGCATTGCATAACCTCTCTAGTAATCAGGGGATAGCAAGGAGTTATAATTTGACTAACAACAGGGAATGTCCAGGGGAGACCAGTCCTGCCAGGATATACGCTTGAATACACACAGCCAGCACAGCCACAGCTCAGGGACAAACATCTCATTACACCTTTCACTTCTGTTCAAGGAGACAATTAGAAACAGTGTCTAAAACAGGCAGCCAGGGAGAAGTGGGAAAGCTGGTAGTAAGGCCACACAGTTATTTGTGGAGAGAATTTAAAGATGTGGGTGGTAGAAAACCACCAAGGGAGCCTTTTGCATCCCCAGGCTGGATGCCATTGGAAAGAGACACTGCTTCTTGTCACCAGTAGAGAGAGAAACCAAGGCCCTGGAGGTAAAGCGGGGAAGGACTAGAGGTGGCCAGGTTTGGGACTATTGAGCTCTACAAACTTCAGTGAGTGACTCTAATCAAGACAAGATGTACAACAGAAGTATTTGAGAATGGCTATACGCTTGTTTTGTCATGAGGGCACCACTGCAGACAGTCAATGCTGTCCCTTGGCAGAAGGTGGGTTTGTACCTCTAAGGTCCCTTGCAGGGCAGGCTGCGTGTGGGTGAGCAGCCAGGGTGGGGAAGGATCTGACATGGTTTCTATCGCAGGCTACGTGGTGGTGGAACAAATATATGCTTTATATAGCTTGCCAGTTCAAACTTGTTTGAACAAATAGCTGTTCTTATTTTATCATCCTCCAGCTTCCCAATGGGATTCCTTTTTTATTTGGAGGCAGAGATGCACACTTCTAAACTGTAGTGAGCACATTCCTGGAATGAGGTTGGTGTGATGACCTTTCTGTAACTGGATCTTTTTTGTTGTATTTTCTGCAGATTGCAGCAGGTAGCAAATAGTTTCAGTCAAAGCTTTCAAATACCATAATTGGATGCTACAGATGGTGGTGTGTGATGTTATTTTGACTTTACCATTATACTGGTTCATGTTCTTTTTGAAAAATGAGTACATACTGTGAAAAAAATCCCATGAAATTATTCAAATATTTTCTTATGAGGCTATAATATAGGCAAAATGTGGCATGAAAAGTACTGCTGGAGATGTCCTTTTTAACCTGAGAACTATGATTTTCTAAGAAATGGACTATTTGTTGCTGAAGAAGGTATATATTTATTAAAAAGAGCTATTGTTTGCTTTTCAAGGTAATGTTTTGGACTTTTGCTTCTTCAGACTGAATGAATAATGTGTATTTACACTCACTGCATATAAAGCTGCATTATCTTTTGTTACTCTCGCAGCCTTCCTAGGGTGTTACATCAGGAAATACATCTAATTAAAAACGAGTTAGCTTTAAAAAATAGTTATCCGTTGGTGTGCCTGGGAAAGAAGCATTATTTCCTTTGTGACAAAAGAATAATAACCCTGGCAGATGGGCTGCTGCAGAGCTGGAAGAAAAGCTCTGTTAAAGTGGGACTGACAAAGCTGTCTGTGCAGAACAGGAAGCCCTGTTGTCGAGGTAATAAAAAAAGACACTATTTCAGCTCAAGTAGTTCTAAATAATCCATACTTTAAGCTTGCCTGCTGACTTGCTAGGTAAATATCATGGTGCTCAGATATTAATGACTCTGCTAGTTTATTGAAATGACCTTGTTGTTGTTACTTCGGCTAAAACTATTTGACATGTAGAGTTGTGTTGAACACAAAGCTTTAATATCCCTTGTTCTGGATGGTACAAAAGTATTCAGACATTCTGTTTGCTCTGCCTGGCTCTCCTTTTAGCAGTTTGACATAGTTGTAAGGACATTAACTAATATGTCATCACCTTGGACTTTCTGAAGTCTTTTCATCTTTGGAGAGGAGTTCTACCTCTTCCCTGTGAAGAGCTGTCCAGACGGCTGTGATGTCCCATCAAATTCTGCTTCGTGATCCCACCTGAAGGCAACAGAGACAACACGGCTAACGCCCCTGCACTGTGAACACAATACACAATTTATGAAAGAAAACATTTCTTAAAAATATTTAACCCTGTAAAGCTCATCTTTACTTTTTCCCTAATGCAATCGGCAAAAAGCCTGTCAATTTTTTAGGAAGAACTGGATCAAAGCTGAAATACCTGGCACAAGTATGGTGTCCACACACACCAGAGCAGATGTCCTAAGCAGAACTGTATTCCTGGATGTGTCCTTTCTCACATGTAGATCTACCAAACCTGCAAAGTCTGTGCTGCAGTATAGTCAAGTTAGCTTTAACTGCGGCTGTAATACCACAATTGGGCTCACTGCAGTATTGCAGGAGTCTGTATCAGCTGCAACATCAGCAAAGATTTGAGTATCTAGCTCTATTCTCTCACCTGGGTTGGTAGTTGGCAATATCACAGGTGTAGATGTATCCCACAGATATAGGAAGAGATTAAATGCTCCGGTGTTTACAGAGTAAAATGACCCTTTCAGGATTATCTGGAGCAAACTTCTCAATAGAGCCTCAAGGAAATCATTTCAATCCAACTGTTGTTTTGTTGACTGTTCAATGTTACCCGATCTCTTCCTCTCAAAACAGATTAATGGGTTTCCCACCAATCATTCCTTTTATTTCTTTTCTTTCCTTTGGAGTGATTTTCAGCTCCTTTTGCAGGGGAGGAAGGGGAACAGATTTTAGCGTTATTGGCTCTTCTGGCCTCTTGTACAAATGAGACAGATTGCTGGCCAACAGGAGCCAGATTGGATCCCTGCTATTTGCTCTTTTTATTTTTACGTTACTTTTTTTGCTAAAAAGTCCATTTAAAAGAGGTGAAGCAGAAAAGCTCCTTTCAAAGTGATTAGCTAGAGTCTTTGCAGCCATGTGAAAAGGAACAAAATCTAAAAACCTAAATCTTTGACAAAGAAACACAAACCCAACAGTAATAAGGCTTCCCTTGAAAAGGCAGAAAGGTGCAAACCAAAACATTCAGGTCTAAATCCCATGGTTTCTTCTTGAAGGGGAAGACGCAATGAAATTCCAGACTTTAGGATTCTGCTTTTACGGGTTTGGTAAAGTTGGACCTGAACAAACTGGAACTTGCTTTTTGAGTTGCAGTTGATGTCTGATCTTTCACCTAGTATTTTGGTGAAAGGCAGAATATCGGAAGGGCTTTTACTGTGTTTGGGAATAATAAGAGTCTTACAATAAAGAGCAGGTGATGTTTTTCCATTTTTGGAGGGGCTTGAACACCAGAATAACTTGCAAACATTTGCATTACAAAGCCTGACTTCTCCTGGCGTTCCCATCTCAGACCTCCTGAAGAGGTAAAGCTAGGCTTGTGCCCAAGATGCTCTCTGGAAAGCTGGTTCAGACCATGTGGTCTTCAGCATTTCCTTTATGTGAAGCTGTGTACTTTAAAGGAAAACAGCCATATGTGTTTGACTTGTACTTCATAAATTCCTAGTACCAAATGCAGACTTCTTACTGTATTTAGAAATGTGAATATTCCACATGAAACTTAGCAGGTTTCAGATTAAGCAGGGATGGTCCACTAAAACTTGCTATATGTAACAACTGTCGTTTATCTATTTTTCACTTGTCCTTCTTGGCTGAGGAATTGATACCTACAGTGTTCTCTTGGGTTGCTGTTGTCTAGAAAAAAATTTGCTGAGACAGCATCTCTCTTTGCTAAGTACTATGTATTACTGTTTACAAAATGACTTCTAGGGGAGCAATTATTACTGAAGATGATAATGGGTTGTGTGTAAAAGGGCTGATACTTGATTAATTATGCCTTTTTGCTGGTTTTGTAAGAGGGAGCTGGACAGGGAAGGAAGAACAATATTTCACAACTTAGTGTTTGTAGATGTTGCTGAGAACAAAAGAGCTCACCGATAATATGAGCCTCACTAAGCTAGGGTCAAACTTTTTGCCTATATGAAGGGAATAAATTATTCAAGTCCAAAAGCAAATTTAGTTCTTTGCTTTCTTATCTGTTTTCTAAGTCCAAACTCATGTTGCTTTGCTTTATGGACCCCAGAATTAACAATGGTAAACAGTCCAACATAAATCAACTCTCTAAGATTAAACTCTTTCACGGTCCTTCTCATAAAACATCTCTGGGGAGTCATTGCATGATTTGTTGTAGTTAAATAAGTAATAAATAGCCTTGATGCCATGGATGAACAGAAACCACAGTTATTTAACGGTGACGCTACCATATTTTTATTGCAATAGGAAAGAGAAAGTAGAGCTGACATTTCTGTCAAGAATGTGCTTAACTCAGCCACAGGCATCACAGTTGCTTTTGAGGTGTTTGACGTGTGCTGTAGCATTCAGAATTACTCTGCTTGCAGAGTTCGGATTTACAAAGAGTATGAAAAAGAATTTATAGAAAATTAGATCTGTAACCCTCTGTTCCAACTGCTGTTATCACTTCATATACAGTGAGGAATGTAAAAACCTTAAATCACTGCAAAGGACTCCTCCCCAAGTAGGTAACTGGGGAGCTCCAGATGCTTGATTCCAGTTGACTGGCTACTACGAGAAGCCTATCATAAATCAATGAAGCCTACCAGAGGTCCATCTTATGTCGTAAATGTGGAGACGCTGTCTGGGATTGAGATGAGGCATGACGAAGTTTGCACTTACACCAAGGAACAGGTAGTTCTACTGAAAAAGTTGAAAGAAACTGAAATTTAGTGAGAAAATGTCCTCAGCTGTTTAACTCTTCTCTTTCAGCAAATTGTGTTCCTGAAGGAGATGGGATCATTTTCTCTTCACACTCAAGCTGGCTGTGATCTCCCCACTGATACTAGAGACTGTGTGTTGAAGCAGATACTATCATTTCTGTTTGCTGCTTTAGGGCTGGATCTTTCTTTGCATTTAATGGGAAGTTAATGGCACTTGAAACACTCTCTGAAGATATTTGAATCTCGGGCCCTAGGTACTGGCTTAAAGCCTACTGACGTTGACCCTGGGCCTAAGACCCTCATCACCGAGTGACCAGATGGTCACTTTCTGAACACACTTCTCCTTCTGCACTAACCCTACAGTTTTCTGAGAACAGCAAGCAAAATTTCATGAAGATTTGCAAAATCTTATCATTTTGGAGCAGAATAAGAGCTGATTATCCACATCTAGGTAATGAAGTAGAAGTTTTTATTTGTATAGAGAATGTAGGACAAAACTCACTGTTAACAATTACTTCTAACTGGGGATTTATTGCTCACTATTGGAGTCTTAAGATTTTTAAGACTAAATTTGGACTCTTTAAACTCAAATGTCTTTATATTTTATCTCAGTCCTGATTAATTCTTTTATTCTCCTTGAAGGGCAGCTTAATAACAATTAAGTAGCTTTTACTCCTGGAAGATAAACCAACTTACGAAATGCTGTATCAGGGAGTCACAAACATGAAGCTGAAGTGAATCTTACTATTGAGGGACTGAAAAACAGCCTTTACGCTCAGTCTTAATAGTCTCTCTTTGCCCGTGTTGAGACCTTCTACAGTAAAACCCATTAAACTGGTGATAATGGTTTTTCAAAACAGGTCGAATTAAATGTTAAAATTTCAAACTGTGTTCAGCTTCTGTTTCTGACAGAAGAAAATTAACTGTAAGGTGAATATAAATGTTAAGAAGCTGCTTCCTATACCTGTGAAAGGGCTAGGATGTGAAAATTACTTTCCCTTGTTAGTAACCTGTCAGTGGTTCAGCTCCCTAGAAAGAGGCCATTTCATCCACTGTAAAAAGAGCAGGAAGAAATATCTCAGCATCAGAAGTGTTATTTTTGAGGGAAGGCTTTTAACTGTCTTAGGCTGAACACCCCTAACCATCTTTTGGACCAGGAAAATTATTTTCTTAGTGCCTTCACCTTTGCTGACAGAGAATATAGCACCCTCCCTCTGTTTTACTAAGCACTCACCATTATTGCACGTGAACGAAATTTATCACGTTCTGAGCGCCATAAAGTTAGAAATAATACAATTTTAAATAAATGCAATCCCAAATGTTCCCTTTAGTTATCGCTATGAAACAATGCATGAAAATATTGCATGCTACAGCTGACACAGTGACTGATGGTGACCCATTGAAGAGGCTGTTTACTTTCCTAAAATGCAAATACCTGCAGACAAAACCTGCAAACAGCTACTGAGCAATTGCCCTTGGAAACATATAAGACAGAAGATATTCCATCTTGTTCCTTTATATATTCGGAGGCATGACTTCTCAGTAATTCACCAGAGCCATCGCTCACTATATGATTCATTAGATGTAAAAAAAAAATGTTTGAAGTTGTCATATATAAGATGACAAATGTGCAAACTAGATATGCAGCTGTGATGAATCTTTAAGGTCCCTTCCAACCCAAACCATTCTGTGATTCTGTGACTTCTATGCTATTCCGAAAGTTCACTAAATGCTTTAAAAACTCCCAAACCAAAACACTCCAGAGATGTCTCAGTTTAGCAGAAGCTTTCAGATACTGTTTGTCACAACAAATGTTTCTCTTTAATTCTCAAGTAAATGTTCTACAGTCAATGGTCAGATCTTGTGACTAAAGACTAAAACAAAAGCAAAACTTCTGAATAATCATACTATATATCTTAGCTATTCTCACTAAAATGTTTTGTTTGACCAAAGGTGAAGGGTTTTTCTGACATCTTCCAAGATTCTACGAAACCATAATATATTATTAAACTACCTTAAAAAAGAAAATAATTCTGCTCCAGTTCTGTCTAGCTATACAACAAACCTTCAGACACTGTACCGCAGGTGAAAATTCTCTAAAATATGGACTGTATCTCCTGAGAACTCGGAAATGCTCCATCTTGAAGACTAAATCTGTCTGTGCGCAGTCTCTATGTAAAGCCATCATAAGCCATGCCTTCAAAACTGGTGTGTTCAGGCTTCCAGTGCTCCAGCTGAAGAGATTCCATTGCAGAAGGTCAAGTGTTTTGTTGGACAAATTCCTTCTTCTAGTCTATGGTTTGAATTTGCTCACATTCAGTTCGCCTGTGAGCTGCGCGGTACTGTCAATATTGCAAAATTAGAGGAAAGCTTACAAAGGTCTTCGAGGAACAGGAAAATATTATACTATACAAATCAAGATGATCCAAAGTCCTACAAATTTGGGTCACATCTTAGGAACAAATTAAGGACTGTAAGTTTGCTTATCAGAACCTTTCTCTGATTCCTGATCATGTTCATTGAAAACAAACATTTCAGTTTGTTTTGGGTTTGGTTTGGTTTTGGTTGTTGTTTTTTTGTTTGTTTGTTTTTGTTTTTTTTTTTTTACCATTTGCCACATTTCTATAAGGGCATTGGATTGATGTCAAATGATGATCAAAATTATGCCGTCCTAACGAAGACCAGAAGCCTCCAGCTGTATATCTAACCTGTGCTATACTTTTGGGAAGCGTGGGAAGGAATGCTAAGTAATGAACTAACCCTCTTAGTTCAACTAACAAAGGTTCAAGTTATATTTCTCTTCAGAAATGGAGCTGAAATAGTTGTGAAACAAAGAAAACAGTCAAAGGAAATGATGAGTTCTACATCAGTATCTCTTTCTTCTTCTAAGATATTCGTCATCACCGATACATATATATATTCCATGCAGTGTCTCTGCAGAGCTAAAAGGCTTGTAGATTTAACTGATGTCCACATCATGTTATGAGATTAAAGGAGACAGGGTATAAAGATAAAATACAGGAATGACTTACACACTCCGTGAAAGCATTTTGTTTCATACCATTGTAAAGAGTCTTTTGATTATGGAGAAAGGATCTAATTTCACAAGCCTTTCATGTAAATAATTCGGCTCTAAGAAACCATGCCAGCCTGCTTTCTTTTTGATGCCTTGCAATATGTGTGCAACAGCAATCCTAACAAAGCAAAACTTCTTGTGCTTTTGAAAGATGCTGATGACTTTCCAAGAATATTTATAACTTGCCAAATATCCTGAGCCTGTTAACTGTGGGTGCAGCATTTGAACATTTTGTTTTCCTAATCAAGATTTGCACATTTCTGAGGAAACAGCTGGGTTGCTTGCGCCACTGAGACTTTGTAGTTCCTTCCTTTGCTCCAAAGTGGAGACAAAAAAGACTTCAAGTTTCCCAGCAGGTAACAGGTCAATTCATACCATGACCCTGTGAGTGTGGCTCCTATTCCAAAGCGCCTTTGCTGCCCCGTGTTTAGGAATATGCTGCCTGCTGTGCCACACTACAGAAGCATGGATAGAAGGGAAAAATAAATTCACTGAACCTCATGGCTTTGCACATGGGTGCTGAGTAACCTCCTCAGTGTGACAATCCATGTCCTGTTAAGAGACCCTATACAAACAACACGTAAACATGACAGAAACCCTGAACAGTACAGAACGGAGGGAAAACAGCTCCAAGAAGAACTTGTTAGGTCACCCTGGGTTGCCAAGGAAAAGATTTGGGTTCCTCTTCTGACAGATCATTGTGTACTCTAAGAGAAAGAAGAAGAAAAAGCTATACTGTGAATAAAGAGGCAAGGAATTTAATACTCACTCTCCTCCAGGAAAGACAAGCCCTTACTGGAAGACTGCATTTATATACTGTCCAGAGATGAAATGTTCAGGGTTTGATCAGCAGATGAATGCTTTGACGCTACTTTTTTCATGACAGCTTTCACAAGGTTTTGGTCCCACTCCTGCTTACTGTGAAACAAAACTGTCTAATCTTGAAAGCTGCCACAGAACAGAATGTGCATCCTCCCAGAAGCTTTGCCTGTCGTTGACATGATTATTTCCATGCTTCATACAGGCAAAACAAAGCTGAGACATTAAAGGATTCATCTTCCCGTATATTTTAGTTTGGGTTTGTGTCCTCATGTATCCTCCACCTTTATCTCCTTCCACACGTTGTTTATCATATCATATCAATCATCAATTTGTGGCTTCTAGAGTCAGAAGTGGGCCAGAGCCTTTGGGTAATTTGCAGGCTGAGTGTCTGGGTAGCATGAACGAGTCCTGCAAGCTGTCTCTCTCCACTGCACCTCACTCAAGACTGTATAGGTGGCTTCTAACCTGAAGTCAGAAAGAGCTGTTTAAATGATGGGTGATGAAGCTTCTTGGGTTGACTTTGCACTCAAAGAGAAGAGGAAGAACAGTTCTATAGTGTGACACCAATCTTAGCTGGAGGGAAGTCCGAAGTCTACAGCTGGCATGCCAACCTGTGTCTGAATTGATGGACACAGGAAAGATGAGGCAGGAGAGCCATGAAAGCCAAACCAGAAGCTCAGGTCACAGGTGTGGATACTACTGAAAATAAATACAAAGCTAAGGTCAAAGCTGTCAACTTCTTCCCTGATGCTCATTCTGATTAACCACACCACCTTTCACTTAAACCATCTTATTTAGTTGAGCAATGAGTTATGTGAAAAGCAAATGATGCTTTGAATCAATGACTCCCTGCATGGCACTCGGAAGGTTTATTTTCTCTTACACGTTCTCCCTCTTGTTGGGAGGGTCCAAGCCAGTCTTCCCCACTCCTCTCATTCTGCTGTTGCACTTTTACTGTAATTGATTGCTGTCTCCTTCCTGCTGCTGAGGGATTCAACTTGCCTCCCTTCATTATCTCATGCCCTTTAGTTTAACTTAATGTGGACAGTTGTGTGCTGGCATCCAGGCTGTGCCTTAATACATGCGGTGAACATTCTGGTAACAGTCTGCTCCTGGGTGGCAGAACTATCTTCCTAAATACTCCTATTCTTCTGTACCACTTGTTTTCTCAGGCAGGAGCTTCTTTGTTCTGTTCTCACAAATGAATTCTTCCAGCAGAATCCTAATACAGGGATCTTCTTTTGATTTGAAATTCTCAGAATCTGAATTTTTTTCCCCAGTGCTGTGTAGTTTTGATTTCCATAAGTTAACTTTAGTGAATGCAGTACTTAAAATTCCAGTGAATGTGTTCACTCTCTTTTTTATATGCATATGAGAGAGAAATTCAGTACAATTTCATGCATAAAAAGACACAAGTACCAAATTTAAGAGTCTTTTTATTGATCTAAACACCGAGATGTACCTGCCTTACAGAAAATATCTTCAGGCATGTTAGCTCTGAGATGGGGACATGCTGAAAAGTGTAGCAGATTATCACCACATAATGTGGCTGTTGCATAGAACTCTCTTTTAATGATCGTGAACGTGACTACCCTGTAATTACATGATATTCTCTACATAGCTAACAAAATTGCTTATGAGCTGATGGGTGACTTATGTACACAATTTGCCTCACCCTCTGCAGTGAATCTAGACTCTGTTTTATAGGCCCTGGCACAGGAAAGCTATTAAAAGCTCTAGCTAGAGAACCCACAGGGGAAAGAATCTCTCCACTGCTCAGAGGGGAAAGGAAAAGAGCTGGTTCTTGCTGTGGTTTATGCAGCATATACAAGTCTTAGCTTGTATCCTGTAACATTGATCCTTGTTGACTCTAGATGGTGTGTTATGTTGTACTCTTCAGAGCTCGTTCCCTATGGGATATCTCATAAATGTTGTGTGTAATTGGACAGGAGCATTTGTTCAAGGTAAAGGCTGGAAAAAAATTACCCGATAGCCCCAGTGCAAGAGTCGGTACAAGAGTGGCCTAGGGTTGAAGAAGCAAGCCAAGCAAGCACTGCTGTACTCCTGGTTTCCTACCTGGGCACTCTTGCCCACTGGGGTAGTTCTGAATTTGTGACACTCGATCAGGAAGCGATATACCAGCTCCATAACAACTTAGCTGCTGAAACAGTCTTCTCTAAGTGCTGACATGGGAGATTTGATGGTATAGAAACTGATCTAAAAACAATTAATTTGGGGGGAATTGCCTCCAGCCACTTATTTGACCATAACGAGATTTGATTAGAACATGTGCCTGAGGTGAACAAGAGAGTGTAATGTCAATAAGCTCCAGACCCTCCTGAACTAAGTAAATAATAACCAGGTCTGTGAGATGAGTTAAAGCCTCAGTTGTTTGTTCTCTTATTAGGCAAAGCATGTCCGTCTGTCCCCTTGCACTTTCTAGCAAAGGAAAGACATGGTATATGTTCTGAGAGTTCCTGTATGGGGGGACAGGGGCGAACAGTGATGAAAATGCCTGAAAGTATAAATAGTAAATCTGAGTGACTGACAAAATATTTAAACAACTCAATTTTTACTTTTTTTTCCTTTTTTTTTAACAGGGGTTTCTAGACAATATCAAAGCTGGGTTTGTTTAGCTAATGGCAGACTGCATGAGGATAAGAGCATCTTTTAAACCCCAGAGTGGTTGTTAAGGTGTATCTTGTGCATTGGGTCCGACAGTGATGTCTTGGTTGGTTTAAATGGTGCCATTTATGGTGGGTCTCAGAACTTCTCTATGAGGGAGAGATTTGAACTGGAGCAAGAATATCATTAGATGCTGTTAGATTATGGTGATCGTATTGTAGCATTTCATGAAATGTAAGCATTCTCTTTAGACCTCTGGTTCTTGAACAGTCTGCACATAAGCCAATAGAACACTTTTAACTGTTAAAGAAACAAGCAAAAATACTGTAGGGCACAAATACTTGGGACAGGCAGATGACTGGCCTTTTGGCAAACTGTCTTGTTCATGATCCTGTGTTGTGCCATGTATCCAGATAATGATGGGATCTCTTTATTTTTTTTTCTCCTTAGAGAAATTACATCTCTTTCTGTGAATCCTAACAATGAAATTTGTATTACAATGCATGGCCTTCCTAACCTTCTGCCTGCAGTGTTCAAACTATCCTTGAACATAATAATGATCAAAAATTTCCTGAGCATACAGTATTTTCTAAGAGAAAAATCTTAAGTTAAAATCTTAAGTTAAACAGCATATGAAGATAATTAAATATAGAGGGTCCCACTTCCTTACATCTTCCTGTTTGGTGTATTGCTGCAGGTTTCATTGCTTGTGATCAAAAGATGAATACGAAGTTCAGACATGCAAACAGGTCATCCTCTCTGTATCAGTATTGTGCAGCTGTAGCTGAGGTTTGCAAGATCTTTAACAAAAGTTCATTTCCCATTCAGAACACAGGCAGATTTGTGTTGCTGAATCCTTTTCACATCCACTCACCACACAAAAAGCATGTGCTAAATTGAGTTCAGCCCATAGCAACAGTTCTTCTGATAACCTTGGAATGCTGCATGGACAGAGAACACTTTAAGTCTTTAGGAGGAATACTTATTAAATAAGCCCCTGCTTTTATAATAAAAGCCCAATTTTAATAAAATACTCTCAGGCATTCTGTTTCAAGTAACTACTGCATTTATATAGCCAGGTGCTCATCTTGCTTTTATCTCACCAGTTCCAGCAAAATCTCAATTTATGGGTTTAAATTTTTTTCTCCTGACTTTTGCCCATCTTTCTTTACAATCGGTCTTTTCTATTTAACTCAATGCTTGCCACAGAGAAATCATGAAAGTGCAGTTCCTGCAGCTGTTCAGATTTTGCTGTTTCAATTGTTTGATTACAAATGCTTCTGGGACTTTTTATCCTATTCCTTATCACTCTAATCCAGATTTCATTCTGAGAAGAAGCAGCAGCAGGGAACCATGGACTTGAGGTGAGATTTCACACTTTCTCTCTCTCTTCTCTGGCTCTGAAAGGTTGGGCGCTGTTGGAGGTGCACAAACAAATGTTTGGAATTTTCCTTCCCTTTCCTCAGTGCCTGCACCATCCAGAAAAAAATCAGACTATTGGGTTTTTGCTCAAGCTTTCAAAGAAATACAATTCAGCTTTTTGGATGCCTGCTGAAAGAATCCTGTTAGCGGGCTTACACTCTTGTTTTGTACAATACCACATGCCCTGCTCACCTTCTAAGAATTCATCTTTGTTTAACAATGGCAATGAAACAGTTATACAAAAAGAGATTAATGGGCTTTAGGAAGTATTTGTCTCTGTGTCCTCTCTGGGGCCAAATAGCTTAGCCACAGGGCTGGCCTGCAAAAGAATCCTAGAAGAAACAGATTAATGTTCTTTCAACAGATTATCATCTGCTCTGACTGCTTAGGATAATACTATATAAGTAAAATATTGTATCACATAAAACTCCCATATGATAAAAGGAAGGTAGAAAAACCCCATTAAAGTTGAGCACACATGGAATATTTTCAGAGGCTCATCTGCATCTAGTTTCATGGTGTCATGGCTGCATAGCTTTATCGTTATCCTTAGCAAAACTACTCCATGTTCAATTCCTATAGCCACTGAAAAGATTTGTTCTTAATCCTTTTAATTTAACCCTTCTGAATTTTGCCTGTCACAACAATGCATAAAAGGAAAGAGAATTTTGTTTGCCTCCCATGCAATTAAAGAAGAGTTGAACTGTCAGTGCCTTAAGCCAGTTCCTAAAGTCGTTTTTACACACTGGGTTACAGTAGTGGCTGAAAAGTGATCAAAACACAGAGTGCAATGAGGGAGTACTTCAATTGGCATCTTCCTCTAATGAAGTGAAAGCTGCGTTCCTGTTCTCTGCGGTCAACGCATGCCATGAAATATATGTATCCAATATACCGGGATCAAATCCTTAACACAATTGTTATAGACTATAGACTGAATAATGGGCTAGATTCTGCAACCTACTCTGATTATGTGCAAATTCAATGTCACATGGTCTTGACACATATAATTAAGAGTTATAGCAGCATTTCCTAATTCCAGAGATCGATTTATTTTTTTTCACCCTATTGCAGATACTTAAATAGATTTTAAGGACAATTTTATCTAGGAGAATAATCACATCATTTAAAAAACTGCTTTCAATTTGTATTTCGTCAGCAATATTCACTAAAAAGTACAGACTGACTCCAGGCAGGCTGTTTTCATGAATAAGATTGCACACCGTAAATATGAATCCTAGAATTAGGTCTGACTGGCTATTTTGTAAATGCACAGTCCTGCCCACAATGATATTCAGCCTTTGCTTTGGCCCAGGTTTATTAAATTTGTCGTACATAGCTACATCGCAGCAATTATTGTTGGGCCTGAAGACAGGCAATGGTGGATGCTGAACGGTACAGCACAGCTGAATTTTGAAGATAGCAACTGTGTGTTAGGCAGATGTTCGTTTCACAGAAAATCATCATTCCACGAGTTAGCGGCTATGCGGGGAGCGCGTGCGTAGCTGGGTAGATACGGAAGGTGCCTGCTGGGCGCTGGCTGGATATACAGCTGTGTGCTGCGAGTGTGTAACGCGTGCAGCGTGTTCTGGGGAGGAAAGTCACAGGACACTCAGAGTTGTGAAAAATCCTGTTCCTTACACGTGGTGTTTCAAATTCATGAAACCTGGGCTCCTGTTTGTTATTGCAAACAACAGTGGTTATGCAGACCACGCTTCCTGAGCCAGAAGAACCTTTCGTAACAGAATTATTCAAGCGCCTGCCTTTGCAAGGCTTGGACACGGCTAACTCATTCCATAGAGGTCTCTGAACATGTTCATTGCAGTCAGTTCCCCAGTAAAATTTTAACCCTCTTATTACAGGCTGGCACAGTATTCCACTTTCTTCCTATGGTATGAGACATAAGGAAAATGGAATCCAAGCAAGAATGCTAGCGGAAGACAAATGTTGAAAGTAATGGTGAATGAAAGCAGCTTTCTGAAAACAAAGCCCTGTAGGTAATCTCACGAGAATAGAAGAGAATATGAATTATATCTCTGGTTTGCCAATCAAGAAAAATGCATGAAAATATAGCCTGGTGGGTTTTCTGCTGCTTTTCTGAGACCCAAGTAGTCAGACCATCCTTATCTTAAGGAATAAGGTTTCTCTGAAGCTGTCTCTGAAGGTCTTTATTGAATTTTTGAGTGTGAATTACTTAACATTTTAGCTCTGCAGTAGAACTTGGAAGAAGAAAGTCACTAATGATGCGGTTAAGATACTATATCATACTTCTCTGATATTCAACCTCAGTAAAATGTTTCCAAAATAAAAAGGCAAGTAATTCTCCCTCCTGCTAAGGAACAAAGTTACTACAAAGACGACTATGTCCCCTAAATCCCTTTAACTGCCATGCCTCTCTTTTGGGTTTTTAAGCACCCTGCCAAGTTGGGGAGCAAGAGTTTTAAAAAACAATGAGGGGAAAAAAAGGGGAAAAAATAGAAGTTGCCTGTAAGTTTACTCACAAGGTCGTATCTATGTTTAAGCACTTTGCTGCAATAACTTCTGCTATTAGGGCTCTGGCAAGGACTGTCTCATATTTTATGCATGAACTCTGAAATCCCCAGATGATGTTATAATATAAACACTAGTAATTATTTTTAATATTATGGCTGAAGATAGCAGTCAGCTAGTGGATCCCATCGCTCTAAACAGATGTAGACTATGAGGCTGCCCTTGTCCTGAAACATTTACAGTCCAATTATTAGTTGAAAGTAGTCTGAGGATCAACAATCACACACCTACATGCACATATATTTTTCTCCTCAGTTCCTCAAAGAGATACACAAAACCAAATCTGTATTTCATTTAAAGCCACATTTAAACGCAATGAGATGTAGTAAAAAAACCTGAGTCGGAGGGGAGGAAAACATGTGAGCAGGATTTCCCAAGTTGCATGGAAAGTAGAGGATTAGGAAGAAATATGTGTGAAAAGTTATTATTTTATTAGGCAGAACCTGTTCACACAAATTAGACAATAATTAACGAGTATCAAAGAAGTACTTGCTTATAAATTTACATCTTTAGCAAAGATAGACTTAGAAAAATAACATCAAAGTCCCAAAAGAGTGATGTAGGCAGATGCTAGGAAAAGTACAATAAATTTGGTAGTTTCAGAACAACAGTCTTAGTGTGCTTCATCCTATACGATCAAGTCTGTGAAGTGACAGAAAAATGTTAGTTAATAAAATCAGGGTTTAGAACAAACACATGGGAGTTTTTAATGATGGCATAATATAAAATTCTTTATGTTGTTTCTATTTCATATAGAAAAATCAAGAAATTCAAGTAACCAAGTATTATAAAAACAACAGAGAATGGATCTCATGTAAGAGGTCAAAATGACATTCTCCCATCTTTAGGGTTTGCCGAAGCTGTAGTTTAAAGGTGCAATCTACATTACAAACTGTACCGCAACCTTAAATATAGAGGGGACTATATTTAGAGCAAGGCAGCATTGTTAGTGCTTTATTAAATTCTTGTCAGAGCAGACTGTTTTCGGATGCGTGAGACAGACCCACTTTGTGCGAGGAATCTCAACCACCACGTACCCACCTTGGAACTTCCATTTCAGGTGCAAATCCTCCGTGGCTGTGTGGTTCCTGCTCCTCTCTTTCTTTCCAGCAGTCCATTATTCTCAGAGCATAGTCTGTCTCACTTGTCATCTCTTCTACAGACCATATAAAAATAAAATACAGGATAAAATGAGGTACAGGATTTTTCTGCATAAGGTGATGGCTACTTTCTTTTATAGCAACAACAACAAAAATACTCCAAAGCCAAGCAGTGATGTCTTTGCTCCAATTATAAGGGAGAACAATGCCACCCCTGCCTATGAGAAGATCAAAGTCTTAGACATATAATGAATATAAACAACTTGATGTATTGGATTGCAAGTACAAAATATCACAAGAAAATGTCACATCCTCCGGAAAATTGATGAACTATTACAAAAACTTGATCCTGTTGCTTTGACTTAATACTGTCCCATTGTAAAGCTGTGCTGCCTGACTCAGGGTTGAGGAGCAGATTCAACATTTTGGGTATATACCTGGGAAACAACAAAGATGATCTAAAAGTTCCTGCTATGTGGCTTGGTAACCAATAAGTGATGCAGGAGGTGAAGCAGATGTGATCTCTCTTCATCTGTGGAACTCTGCAGGTACTTATTTGTCTGTAGTTCACCAGGAAAATCCTTTCTCTTGTAAAATGTACTTTCACAGGAATTGCTGCCATACCCATCCTGTATTAATATTCAGGATCTGCGCTCATAATCCATTGCTAAGCAACACTTAACAAAATTGATCTTGCATTAAGCAAGCTCTGGAGCTTGAATAATACATTATTTCCTCTTTCTACTTATAATAAGTGAAAACCTTTAGTTGCCTTTTGAATATCAAAATATTAAAAGTTTTTATGTTAAACACAGATTTTAATTGCCAAGAAAGTCCATTTGGACTAGGGATCAGATGTAAATTCACCCTTGGTACTGTTTAATGCTGAAAGTAAATAAATTACAAAAATTATTCAACCCTTGAAGAATGTGGAAAAGCTTAAAAACAGAAAGGAATGTAACACAGAGCAGCCATATCCCATTTTGCATTCAGATACATTGAGGGCAATACCTTGTCAGCTACTGTGTGTATATCTTAAGCATCTCTGTCACTGTTTATTTATATTCTGTATTGAGATCACACAAGTGTGCACATTTATATGCTGAATACAGGAGTTTCTGGTTCCCGTATACGAATTTTATGTACATAGGAAATAACCTCGTCTCTCTGGAGTTTTCTGAATGGCTGCTGGGGATGGAATTCTACGCCTTGAAGTTGCTAGAAATTGTCTTCTAGCCCATTTCTCTGCCACTGCAGGATAGCTCCCCAGCGTATACTCACCAATGCCTTAATGATCCTGTTCTTAAGAGTCTCAAGCAATGTCTCCATTGGGAGTTCGCTGCACAGCCTGTTAGATCTCAGTGCTAGACAACACTTATTTATATTCATCCCATATTTATTAAGTCAGAGTCCTTCCTGTTTCTATCCTTCCCCAGTCTCTCTTACACCAGTGCAAGAGAGAATGCAGGAAGTGATTTTCCTATGGTTACTGGAGGTCTGGGTGTTGGGATAATTATGTATGTTACCACCATCAAGACTTTCTTCACTTCCATGGAATTATTAGATGTCTTAAAACTCTAAAAATTGGGCCCTAGAGAATCTGAATTGATTAATTTTAACTTTCTCGAACTTAATTCAACAAGACACTTTTAAAAATCTGAAATATAATTTTAATTCAAAATTCCTGACAGGATCCAGACAAGGTGTTAATTTGTTTGACATATCCTGTGAATTATTTTTGCTTATTCTCTGTTCTTTTTTATCAAAGATTCTAGTATCCATGTTGTAGCACCTATGACTGGTGGAAGGAACTTTAATCAAAGGCTCCTCCAAGAATCTGCACTTCGCATTTAGGAAGTGTATGCGATGTTTAGATGAGTAGAGAATATAAGCTATGTGTTATTTTTCCCAAGGACTTTTTTGTTTTGTTTTGTTGTTTTTTTTAATTAACCAAAATACTCTGCATTCTTGTCTTGAGGTTGGTTTTTTTTTCTCATTTGTTTTCATCAGTGTAAAACCTTACGTTATGACTTCTCTGTATTCCATTACCCTGATCCCTCCCTGTTTAGTATCCTCTACAAAGGGTACTAAAGGACACTCAGTACTGGGCTGTGCGCTCCTTTTACCCCGGAGTTGATGAAAGTGCTGAATAAGACAATCCTAACACTAAGTAGCGTGCTTGCTGCTACTTATTTCTCACCAGCCAGTGTCTTAAATGCTTGACTAACGTAACTTACTGGTCTTCCTTCAACCATTTATTTCCATCTGGCAGGTCTAGTAACTCTACTACAGATGTAACCTGTTTGTATGTCTCAGCACAAACAGAGCAGGAGGAATATCCGGTCACAAGCTACAGTGCACCCTAAGGTTCTGCTCCTCAAAGATGCTTCCTTCCCACCTGACACAGCTGCTGGAGTCACCCAACTCTGACAAACGCTTTACATTTTTGCCTGTCTGGGATTCGTTAAGAAAAAAACTTTCAGACAGACTAACCTTTCCAAAACAAACCTTTGGCCTTGGTCTACTTGCCCTTCCAAACATCCTGTGTTAAAATAAAATTCTGGGTTTTTTTGATAATCATGCGAATAAGGGAATGAATTCTTCTAAGAAAAGTAAAACCAGACACCTTTAGGCCAATGAATGCAAAACTACCAAAACAATCTTGCTGCTTAACTCAGCATAAATTTCCAAAGCATTTTTTCATCACTTTGCCACCTACTTCTCTGAAATTCTTATACAACTTCTGCAAAAAAAAAAGTAATCTTTAATAAAAATGCATATTGAAAATTAAAACCATGAGCATCAACTCTGTAGGTTAGGAGACATTTAGGTAGGGGAGACATTTAGGCCCATGATGAGACTGAATTTGATTTCCGAAAGGTATCTGAGTCTCAACAACTCATCTCACCAGAAATTTTGCTCATTCCTTATATTTTATCCCATTTTATTCCTTCTCTTTGTTTATAAAGGCTGAAAGTTATGGGTTTTTTCTGTGACAATGCATGGTCTAATGCTGTGGTGGCAGTGGGTCTCTGTTACAAATATCCCACCATTTGGAAGAGTGGCTCTTATTTTTTCAAAGAGGGGAGGGAGTTGTATTTTTTCCATGCAGTTGAGAAAAATGCGTTACTCGGTGCTTTCCCATATGACCTTAAATAACATTTTGCTCTTGCTGAATTGTACTTCATCTGCTTTCCTGTCACTGTATGTTTATTAGGCATAAACCAGGGTGTAAACATCTGGTCTTAATTATACACTCTTTGTATTTTGCAGGGAACACAACAGTTTGCATTCATTGCTAATAGGGAAAACAGGATTATCACAGTAAACCAGAAAGAGTCAGGTTTTGGTGCCCTTATATCCTTCTTTCAGGGATTGAGAGACACAGAAGTCTTGAGTGAGAGCTGTGGGATAAATCTGGGACCCAAGCCATACTGCTGGCTTTACTCCTTCTTCTGACTTTCTAGCTCTGTGTCTCTGATGAGTACAGTTTTAGTTTTTGAACATCCAGGCAACAGGTTTTTAGTTTTCTGTTGAACAAAATGTCAGAAAGTGATGACCTCTGTTTTGCTAAAACTATTTTTTTTTTATTTCAGTGTGAAGTCTGGAAACAACTCCAGTCTGTCTGAGCAGGTTTTTTGTTTTTTTGACGCTTTCTTCCAGCAAACCTTTGGGCTACGAATAATAAGAAATGTTTGTCAGGAGTCTGAAGCCACATTTCAAAGTAATGGCTTAAAATTCCACATGCTAAGTAGCCTATTGAGCTTGTCAGTATTTACATATCTAGAAAAATAAATTGAGACATAGGATTGTCTATTTAATTGTAGCATCTTGTAAGAAAGCTGCTTGGGGGATAGAGAGTAATGTAACTTCTATATAGTTTCTAGTCGTTGTTAAATCCTTCTATTGGAGAGGACAGCAGAGGACAGGCAATTATTTTTATGTGGCATCAATGTGATGGTGATTGTCTCCTAATGTGCTCTTGCACTCTGTGTGGTCTCTGCTGCTGGCCTAGGTGACAATATTTAATAGCTCATGCTTCATTTGAGGCCAGACTTCAGACCTTTTCTTAGACTTTTCAATGTCTAAAGTCACCTTTGTGTATATCTTCTCACATTTTTCTATGATGCCTTAGGGGCTCACTGTCCTTGCCCCTTTAACAACTTAATAATCTCATTAAATATTTTATATGGGCCAGGAACACGCAGACCTGACTTGTGCTAAAAGTGTTCATTTCTTTCTTCAGGCGGATCTCAGCTGTAGCTTTGGAACTTGCAGTTTATATCTTCTGAGGTCAGATGGGCTGGTTTTGTGAACTGGATTTAGAAAAACGAGTATATAATCAAGCTCTGCACTTTGCTCTGCTGTATTTTTGTCAAATGCTCCAGTGTGTGTGCATGCAACCAAGAATCCCGTACCTGTAGATAAGGAAAAATTTTGGATTCTTATTTTGGATTCTTTTCTTTTCCAGTGACTTGGCATCATCAGGAGAAGGAATCATTATCTTCCCTTGAAGCAAATGTAATCTGTAGCTTTTCTGAAATTCACGTCCCTGTAGATTTGATTAACTGACTTGAGAGAATTTGTGAGCTCCCCACTAAGATGCCCCGAGCCACAGTCACTTAGCTTATTCTGTTTGTTTATATTTCCTTTCTCTTGTCCTTTTTTTTTTTCCCTTCCTAAGAATACTACTTTTGTCATTCCATTGGGTTGTGCACCAAAATCCAGCCTGAAATTAATACATCTCAGCTCCTCTCAGGCAGAAAGTCCATTCATCTTCTGCTGCAGTGTTATACTGTGCTCCTATGAAGAATTTTTCTGAGCTGCTAATGATACTGTTGTGGATTTTGTTGCAGCACATGCTCTCCTAAGGTATGTGAAATTATATGAGCCTTTACCATTATTGCATTTCTTTCCAGGCATCTGCAAAATTTTGGCTCAAATATATGGCACAGTATCACTTTTTGTATAGATTTTGATATTTAGTTCTGTATACACTGCTGACCCTGGGTATACTTTCTTGAAACATAAGCAGATTATTTCTACTCCCTATGAAATCAAAGCTGTGCCCACCTTCCATAAATTCCACTGTAGCATGAATTGTCCTTGGCAGATTCTAATCGCTTTGTCTGGGGTGAATTCTGGGTCTTCTGCAGTTTCTCTGCCAGCACTTTGTTCCCACTTGTGGGTTGGTTTCCTCCTCCCTTGGCGGTTTCAGTCTGTCCCACATACCTTGGAATTTCAAGAGCTTGAGCTGCATTAGAAATTGGAAAATTCTTCTATTCTTTTTGTACTGTGCTTTTAACAACTTAACACTCTCTTTCATTTCTATGCAGAGCAAAGTACTACTTAGATTCCTTTAATACAGTTTCAAATTTGGCCGGAGTTAACTGAAAACACATCAAGCACTTCAGAATCGCTTACTGTGAGAAATAAGGCTACTGTCTGTCTGCCTTCCTCTCTGCCCGTCTCCATGCTTGCTGACACAAGGTGAAGTTTTGCATCCTCCACATCTCTAGAGACTGTCACTGTGGAGAAGGCATTTTGCTCCTTTGTAATTCCTGCCCCTGAGAGTATTATCAATGTTTGGGGGTTATTTTTCTTTGTTTTTATAATCCTGTTATCATAAACAATTCAGTAATTGCTTGAAGCAGAGGAAGATATTTGGAATTCTTTTAAATTTTTGTCCATCTTCTGACCAGCACATGGTCCTTCAAAGAATATTGTCCTTGGTTCAAGGACTTGCTTAAACTACACACGACTGAACTGCTTGTTTATAGCTGTAGGACTGTTCAGCTAGATCAGGGTCTGCCCCTGCCACGCTTGAGCAGTGACAGTGCTGGGGTAGATAGAGCGATACAGGCTTGCAGCAAATCTGAGCCAACGGCTAAATTTTTGTCAGTCATCTTCAGCATCCCCAGGCCTGAAGCTGACTCAGATGTTCAGAGCCCTCATGCTGCACCTGGGGAACATGGTCCACATTCCTCAAATTTCTTACAGCTACCCTGGCTGCCAGCAGACACTGATACTGACCCTGTCTTGCATTTTTCCTCTCTTTCAGCTATTGCCACACCCTAATGCCTCTCTTCCCTCCCTACCCAAACCCTTATTCTTAAGCACACTGGCTTCATGGGATTTAGTGACTGTCTGAAATAGCGTTTGTTTTTCCATTAAGGTTTCGAGTTATTGGTGAGCAGAATCATCTGCTCCCCTAGAGAGCATAAGCTTCAGGGCTAAAATGTAGTGGCAGGAAGAAAGAAAATTGTTTTTCTACATTATCTGGGAGTATTGCATTCTAGCACATTCTTAACATTATCCCTCATAGGAAAATGTTGAAGCCGAGAAGGGTTTATGAGTATGCAAACTGTTACGGCTCCTCTGTGGCTCATCTTTATTGTCCTCATCTGTAGACATCAATACTTTTGTTTTATTTTCTTTAATGAAAAGAGGGTTTAGTGAGAGCCAGAAGATTGCTTGGTACAATAAATCCCCGGTTCTTGTTTTCATGCTACTCAGCAAATTCAAATCTGATGTTAACCATGTGTAATTGGGCTGATGCCAAGCTTGGCCTCTGAAATTGCAAGATGTGTTGGGACTCACTCTTTGTCCATCAGGCAGTGCTGCTTCCAGAATGGCTCCTTAATCTCCAGGAAAGGTGTTGCTTTTGTAAAGATTTCAGTATAAGTTTATATGAGCAAGAAAAAACGGGGGTGGAAAGAATGAAGTATATGAAAGGAGAAAGGGAGCAATGGAAAAAATGATCATAAAGGACCATAAAGAGGTCAAAATGTGAAGACTGCACAAGATCATGTTAGAAAGGAAAGAAAAAGTAGGAAAAATTGGAAAAAATGAGAAACTTTAAAAGAAGAAAATGATAACATTGGGAAAGAACAAGCACACTTGAGACTTCTTTAACATTTATATGAATGCAAATTTAATTTTTGTAGTTCAGCCATTAAGGATGATCAATCTTCCATGTAAATTTAATTTCTAAAATCTATTAACGTAAATGTTGTTGTTTATTATTATTTGGTACTGTGGTGTCTCGCGAATGTTCAAAACAGGGTCTTACTGTGGTAAATATTGAACAAACCCATTTGATAGTCAACAAATTAATCTCCAAATCTCTGTTTCTGTTCGTATATTATAAAGAGGCCTTAAGGCAACTCTCTAAGACTGCTTGACAGTCACAAATCTCGGCGTGATATTTTCCAGGCTGAACAGAGCTACAAAACTTCATATCAGTGTCTCATTGTAGCTAAGTATGAAGTCTGAGGAAAAATTTAATTCCAATAACCTTTTTCATCTGAAAATGAAGGCTGCATTGGCAGAGTTAACTCTGACATTAAATGGTGAGAGCTCTTCACTGCAATATTTATGTTAACCGATTTTTGTGATGCAATTCCTAGTAAAAGCTCCAGCAGCAATAAAAGCCACTATAAAATAAGGTTGCCATTTTACAAGATACTGTGTGAAATATCGTAAAATTACTATTGTCATGATCACCATACCAACTAGAAAGATAAGGAAGTGAAACCATTTGTCAAATATGCAGGGATTATCTTCCCGTTAAACACTTAAGTCTTTAAACTGATGAATGTTCTGATATGACCCAAATAGACTGATTCACGTGGGTGATTTTTTTTTTTGTGTGTGTGTTAGTCTGCAGGTCCTGAGGACAGTAATCACAAGGCCTGGCTTTTACCTAGTGTGCCTCTGGTTTTGTAGGCTCTTGCTGGAGGCAATAGCATCCTTCAGATAATAATCCACCGTGGCTAGGATAGACTTCTGCTCTGAGGCATCATTCAGAAGAACCTGTTTCTTTCTACTGATGGCGGAGGAAATTGAGGATTAGCCTCAGCAGGCAAAAGTTAAACATTGTGAATACCTGCTTCAATCTCATCTTTCAGTTTAAATGTAACCCTGTATTTGATTGTATGTTTTATTGAACAGAAATGTTTTCAATTTTAAATTTATTTTTCTCTTTTCTCTTCTAGACACCTGTGGGCAAGATAGCTTTGCAAGGTGGGAAAAACTCAGTCCTGAAAGCCACCTCCAGTGTCTGTAAGTGATAACTCACTTTATTTACTCATTGTTTTTACTGTTCTTTTGCTTGAGTTGTTTTATTTCTTATATCTCTCTATCATAAACTGTGTTCAGCTTTTACTTCGCTCAGGACTTGCCAGTATTTCAATTCACTTTAATCTGGGATATTACAACTGATACGCGCTAGCAAATAGATTGCAGAACATGTTGTAGGATCTTTCCAGGTCAATGGATATTTTCTTTTGCACTGAAATCACTGACATTGGGGTTAAGTGCTTCAGAAGGACGAGAACACAAGGGACTGCACGCACTATAGTGTCTCCAAAGTAGCTGGTGCCACTTTGCCTGCTAGAAATGTCATTTTCCTGCTGTGTGACATACTTGCAGCACTTACTGGTTGCAAGCATTTAGCAAATTCTAGTAAAATTCCAGGCACTGTTACAATAAAATATAGCTGTCTTACACAGAGAACAGGCCAGGAGGAAAGGTGAATAAAGAGGTCAAATCAGAACCTGTATTTGTAGCATTTTTAAAGAAGAGGAATTACAGTCTGTTGTAAAATGGACAAATGTATCAGGAACTTTGTATAAGCCAACAATTACTTATTGCACAGGTTAAACTAGTTTTTTTCTGCACAGTTGCCCAGCACAGCTAACAAAGCTGATTCTGCAGTTCTGAGAATCACAGGAGGAAATAAAACCCCTGTCTTAAAAGGATACAGCAGTATATGGAAGGAACAAAGGGATGTTAAATAAAGGTCTGTCCCACTGCATGTACCTTTTCAATGATATATTTTTAAGTCCAGTTAAATTACAAGAATTGAATTTTCCTAATCCAGTAGTGAAGGACACTGGTACACAGTAAGTACAGAAATGTACTTTAAACATTTGTCACTCTAAAGATTTTCTTTCCTGAGTGAATGTTTTGTTTTTTTTTTTTTTAAAAAAATGAAGTCAATGGAATTGTGCCTCACAAGAGAAGGGGAAAAACCATCAATAAAAGTCTACAGAAGATTTTAAAGGCTCTACTACAAAGGCTGCAGCCACTGCCTCAAGAACTATGGAAGCAATCAAGAAGGTGAAAAAGTGAGTCTTGATGCCCTGTAAGTATAACGGGGGAAAGGAAAATCCTTCACATGATAACACTTATGTGCTATTGTTCCTGATTTCACCCTGCTGGGTACACAGCTGCTGGCTGTGATGTGGGACAAGCTCAGTGCAGCTTTACACTAAAGACAGGAGCAGGTGACTCGGTTTTCCAGGTTTTGGTCTAGGGGGAAGTGAACCTGCTTCAGTTACATTGCAGGGCTGGTGCTGAAGGTTTTCTCTATTACCAGAAAGTCCCGAAGTGTCCTTCTAAGGCAACTATAACATTCCTCTGCATGGGGAGTTGAGTTGGAGCTGAGATCTGGCCCTTGCCTCCTGCGTGTGTGAAATGCTTCTGCACCAGAAAGTTCTGCTTCCAGAATGAACCTGGACAGGCTACATCAGAGAGACCCTGGCAGGGCATGGCTGTAATTACAGCTTCTGATGAAATGATTTACACAGCTCAAGTGAATTATCAAATAGTATCAAAAATCAATACTGTGGCACTTTTTACAGCTGCAAGTATGATAAAAAATGGGTTTTTTTAACTCTTCAGTAGTTCCTCTAACTTGGAACAAAAGAGATATCTACATCCAAAACAGCAAAGAGTTGAATCATCCACTACAGAGAGATCTCTAGTATTATATTCTTGGATCAGAATTAGAGGCCATTATAGCACTGTCCAGAGATAAAAGCCAGCCGACAAGGGTGTTTCAATTCTAGTCATGGATGATAAACTGGAGGTGAAATGCTGCAGCTGCTGAGTGATAGAGATTGCTATCAGGATTAAATAGGAAGCCTGTGTTTTACTGGATCAAGAAAGATTAGTCATGTTTTGAATACGGGATTATGAAGTAATTAAATAAATGAAGACACATTTCTGACACAAATGCTATGAGTAAGAATGTAATTACTCACTTTATACACAATGTTTCTGTAATTTATCATTCAAGTCTTTGACTGGCAAGCATATCAGCCTGCTTCATACTGGGTGAAGTCAACCGTACTGAAGTCGCTGAAGGACTGAGCCCGGTTTATTGTGCTAACAAGCACATTTTACAGGGATGAACTAACCGCTGTTACAACCATATAATGGGTAGAACTCCTACAAGTTGTGGAGGAAACAATATCCTGCTGCTTTTTACCAGCCTGACCTGGCAATTCATAAGAAATGGTCAATGGAGGATAAAACTGGTCTGACCTCCAGTGGGATCAAGGAAGTAGGAGCTATGCAAAACTGGTAAGCATTGATGTAGTTCCCTGTGCAGAAAAATCCTCAACTATATAGCAGGTAATGTGGCTTGTGTATGATGGTGCTGAAGTGCAGCTATGTCTGGGGTGAAACACACCAGTCAAATGGAAGTGTATGCAGCTGAATGGCAATAGATTTCTGCAAGCTCAGTGGGGAAATCTCGTAACCATAAGATTTAAGATGGTTCAAGATCTTTAATGTCTGTGCAAAGACAAATTGGCTGTTGTTAAAGGCCTTACAGGAAAGGCTCATATAGAATAAACTGTACGGTACTCTGTTAATCTAAGTAAGAAAGGAGAAAGGTTGTGCTCACTCTGCCAGGTGGGAGTTATATAAACCTTATATGTAATCAAAAGTAACAGTTTTATAGGAAAGGCTGTGCACAACAGAGGTATTTGAGAGGAATTCTTACCCTGGACCACCATCAGAAGAATGGTATAGTCCAATAGAGGAGGGAAGGTGGAACAAGGCAGTTAGGATGGATTTACATCCAAATGTGCAGGGCTTTGGTTTGGATTTCTTCTATTTGTAGCTTTTATTGGGTTATATTTTGCCCTCCTGCAGGCATGCAGCTTTCATTAGATTCTGTGGGCACCGAGGGGAGTGCAACGTGGGGTACCTACATGCGTATGTGCTTTTTCTCTGATGTTAATGTTAATAAACCTTCATTGGTGTTTTCTCAGTCCCGGAGGCCTTTATTGTGGCTACATGGTATTTAGGAACCATATTTAAAATCAGATCTAGGAATAGAACTGTATACTGAGTCTAAGCACTGAAAAAGAGTAAAAGTGACCCTTTTCTGTGTTACTAAAGAAACGCCTAATGTGTCTGTCTAGAAAAAGTGGAATTAACCCTGTTGATAGTTTACTTGGAGAAAAAGGCAGCATTTGCAAGACAGTTTAATGAACCATATCTGGAAAATGTGCTATGGAGCAGCTCTCACAGCTGTGTTTGAAACAATCAGCAGAAGTACAGGTGCTCATTTTTGGTGACTTCTCTCCATCCAGCTGCAGAGAATGAGGCCCTTAACGAGAGCCTGCCCTCCATATCTTAAAAATTAACTGTGGCTGCAAAATTTCCCTCTTTCCCACCCCTTGAAACACTCAGGAGTAAGAGGAGGGCCTTCCTCACGCTCTTTGGGGACAGATACAGCAAAAACCACCCAAGCCCTGATGTGGGAAATCACCCAGCCCTCTCCCCGACCTCCTCTTCTTAACGGAGAAGGTCTCCTCCTTTCACCCCAGTTCCTAGACCAGTATGTAGCTCCTCTCATCTGCCTCCTTCCCATTTTACAGGTGGATGATGGCTTCCTCCGATGGCCCGGGCAGTCCCGTGCTTCATTGTCTGCTGTGGCCGTGGGAACCCGTCACGGTGTGGGATGTGCTGACCAAGGGACGGCAGCTCCTTGTCAGAAGAGAAGAAACCTGAGATGACTCCCGTGCCTTTGAGATGTCATTACTCTTGCAAACTGTACAACCATTGACTCAAGACAGTCATTTCCCACCCAGAGCTGTCAAAATCTGGCGGTTGTTGGGTTCCTTTTATTTCTACGGCCAATCTTACAGCTCTGTAACTCTCCAGAGCGCAGCACAAGAGAAGACCGTGCTGTCAACCCCTCAGAAGAGGCTCTTCCCCAGCTTTCCCCCCCGCCAGCGCCTCAACACCCTGCTCGACGCTTCACCCAGAGACCGTTGCGGGCACGAGCCGCCCCTCGCGCCGACCGTTGGCCGCACGCGCTGCGACCGTTGGCCGCGCGAGCCGTGCCTCGCCTCGCCCTTTACCTCAGGTGGGCGCTGGAGCCGCGCTCCGCCCCCGCGCAGCCCCCTCTCGGCGGGTAGATGGCGCCAGACCTCGGCCGCTGGCACCCGCCCGCCCCGCTGCTGCCGCCGCGCACACACACACGGAGCCGCTGACGGCGCCGGCTCGGGGCTCGCCGCCTCTCCGACCCGCCGCCCGAGCAGCGGCAGCTGTACAAAGGGGAGCAGGAGGAGGCGGTGCGCAGGGTGCTCGCAGCCCCGGCCGGCCGCACTGCCCGGAGGTAGGGGCTTCATCTCCGCCCTGGCAGCTAAACTTCGCGGAGCCAGCGCTGGCTGCTCCCGCGGGAGGCTTTAGTGGGGTTTCGTTGCGCTGTGTTGTCCCCTGGCTGGTCTCTCCTCTGCCCCAGGTAACCTGGTTTTATTTTATTTTTATTATTAGCGTTGCTTTCCCCGCCCCTCCCGGCTGGGCGGGCAGGGTGGGTGGGTGGGTCTCCGCGGACCTGGCAGCTCCGCAGCCAGAAGTTGGACGAGGGACGTGAGGGTGGGAGACGAGCCCGAACTTGGGTCCCTTCGAAGTTCCCTGCGCGAGGAAGCCGCCCTCCGCGGCCGCCGCTCCGCTCCACTCCGCGCCTCTCCTCTGCTTGCAGATGTCGGGGGTGCTGGTTATCGCTGCCTGGTGCTTTCTGCAAGTGGAGAGCCGGCATCCTGAAATCATCACGAGTAACAGCGATCATGGCAATTTCCTGGACAACGACAAATGGCTGAGCACCGTTTCGCAGTACGATAAAGACAAGTATTGGAACAAATTCCGGGATGTAAGTACAGCTTCATTTACCGCCCGCTTCTGGTCTGTTTCGTTTGGGTATTGCAGCCTTCGGCGAGGGGCTGCTGGCTGTTAGAGGATGAGGGTAGAAGAGAGATGCAGCTCGGGCTACTGGTTGCTGGTTGTATGAAGGATGCTCAGAGTTGTTTGGAAGCTGGACAGACAGT
>WKFP01014840.1:2214255-2265719 GCA_011057875.1 Pterocles orientalis | reverse complement strand
CCATATTTAAAATCAGATCTAGGAATAGAACTGTATACTGAGTCTAAGCACTGAAAAAGAGTAAAAGTGACCCTTTTCTGTGTTACTAAAGAAACGCCTAATGTGTCTGTCTAGAAAAAGTGGAATAAACCCTGTTGATAGTTTACTTGGAGAGAAAAGGCAGCATTTGCAAGACAGTTTAATGAACCATATCTGGAAAATGTGCTATGGAGCAGCCCTCACAGCTGTGTTTGAAACAATCAGCAGAAGTACAGGTGCTCATTTTTGGTGACTTCTCTCCATCCAGCTGCAGAGAATGAGGCCCTTAACGAGAGCCTGCCCTCCATATCTTAAAAATTAACTGTGGCTGCAAAATTTCCCTCTTTCCCACCCCTTGAAATGCTCAGGAGTAAGAAGAGTGCCTTCCTCACGCTCTTTGGGGACAGATACAGCAAAAACCACCCAAGCCCTGATGTGGGAAATCACCCAGCCCTCTCCCCGACCTCCTCCTCTCTACAACCATTGACTCAAGACAGTCATTTCCACCCAGAGCTGTCAAAAGCTGGCGGTTGTTGGGTTCCTTTTATTTCCATGGCCAATTTTACAGCTCTATAATTCTTCAGAGCGCAGCACGAGAGAAGACCACGCTGTTGACCCCACTGAAGAGGCTCTTCCCTAGCTTTCCCCCCTGCCAGCGCCTCATCACCCTCTTCGACGCTTCACCCAGAGACCGTTCCGGGCACGAGCCGCCCCTCGCGCCGACCGTTGGCCGCACGCGCTGCGACCGTTGGCCGCGCGAGCCGTGCCTCGCCTCGCCTTTTACCTCAGGCGGGCGCTGGAGCCGCGCTCCGCCCCCGCGCAGCCCCCTCTCGGCGGGTAGATGGCGCCAGACCTCGGCCGCTGGCACCCGCCCGCCCCGCTGCTGCCGCCGCGCACACACACACACGGGAGCCGCTGACGGCGCCGGCTCGGGGCTCGCCGCCTCTCCGACCCGCCGCCCCTCCGACCCGCCGCCCGAGCAGCGGCAGCTGCACAAAGAGGAGCAGGAGGAGGCGGTGCGCAGGGTGCTCGCAGCCCCGGCCGGCCGCACTGCCCGGAGGTAGGGGCTTCCTCTCCGCCCTGGCAGCTAAACTTCGCGGAGCCAGCGCTGGCTGCTCCCGCGGGAGGCTTTAGTGGGGTTTCGTTGCGCTGTGTTGTCCCCTGGCTGGTCTCTGCTCTGCCCCAGGTAACCTGGTTTTATTTTATTTTTATTATTAGCGTTGCTTTCCCCGCCCCTCCCGGCTGGGCGGGCAGGGTGGGTGGGTGGGTCTCCGCGGACCTGGCAGCTCCGCAGCCAGAAGTTGGACGAGGGACGTGAGGGTGGGAGACGAGCCCGAACTTGGGTCCCTTCGAAGTTCCCTGCGCGAGGAAGCCGCCCTCCGCGGCCGCCGCTCCGCTCCACTCCGCGCCTCTCCTCTGCTTGCAGATGTCGGGGGTGCTGGTTATCGCTGCCTGGTGCTTTCTGCAAGTGGAGAGCCGGCATCCTGAAATCATCACGAGTAACAGCGATCATGGCAATTTCCTGGACAACGACAAATGGCTGAGCACCGTTTCGCAGTATGATAAAGACAAGTATTGGAACAAATTCCGGGATGTAAGTACAGCTTCGTTTACCGCCCGCTTCTGGTCTGTTTCGTTTGGGCATTGCAGCCTTCGGCGAGGGGCTGCTGGCTGTTAGAGGATGAGGGTAGAAGAGAGATGCAGCTCGGGCTACTGGTTGCTGGTTGTATGAAGGATGCTCAGAGTTGTTTGGAAGCTGGACAGACAGTCCTGGCTTTCTTGATTGCTTCATCGATCGGGGCAGTTTGGGTTTGATGGCAGTCTCACTGAAAGCAGACGGTCTTCAATTTTCCTTTGGGGAGGGACTTTGAGTGAAGTTTGGTGCTTAAGAGGCTAGCTAAGTGTGAAATGATGACTGTGTGTGTAAAAGAAGGGAATATTTACCAGTTTAAGCCACAAGGTGGTAAACAGGGAAGCTTTTTTTTGCCTGCAGATTTGGTGGAAAATTTTATTGTTAATTTTGCTCATGGAGATCTCTAATGCTGGTATAGGGTTGGAGGAAGCAATGCTTTGACTTGGATTTTTTCAATTTGAAAGACAGAAGTAACTTCAAGATGTGTCATGACACGTATCTGTATAAAACAAATCACTTTCTTAAGCTTAAAATTAGTTATTGAATTCCCCCACTTTGAATACAATTGTGTATGTTAAGTCAATGGCTGGAGAAAGGGAAATGCAGCATTATGGTCAGTGCTTCTGTTTGTATGGTGAAAAAGCTTTCTTGGAGCACACACAGAAACCCTGCTTCAGCCTGCCCAGGCTGGATATGGGAAACGTTACTGTTAATGTTGATGATGAGCACATTGAGGCTAACCGTCCTTTATTGCATGGGATTTGTACACTGTGGCTGCAGTGTGACTCTAGGAAAAAGAAGAGTAGAGCTAGCTAGTGGTTCTGCTAGTATTATGAATTTTTGTTTGTTTGTTTGTTTGTTTAGGAAGCTCTGGTGTTTTATAATATATTAATGAGTTAAACGTTTGATGCTATGCATTGGAATCTGTGCTCTTAACACTGTATCTTACTTTGCAAAGGGGAAGTCAAAGTATTACAGCTAAATGTGACCTGTCTCTGCCTAGCTTGTTCTCTCTGTGTTTTTCTATAGTTGTGGTCATCTCTGTGTCTCAGAAATCACACTGCTCTGAACCTCAGCATGACGAAGTATGGTGTTAACAATGGCATCAACAGATGTGTCAATGTATATTTGTTTGCAGTCACTGTGATGACGTCCAGCTGCTGGGACTGTTGAAGTTCTCATTTATTAGGTGTCTGGAAAAGCCTATGCTTGTGCAGTAACTAGTATTTTATTAAGGGGATTCAACAGTTAAAAGGGATTCACAGATTTTTACGAGACTCCAAGAGAATCTTTGTTAGTAACTGGTTTATTCTCCTGGAAAATGCGGGTTTAGGATTTCCGTCGTTAATTTCTGCATCCAACTTGTGAGAATTTGGCAGCATTTGAAAATGGTAAATTGAATGAAGGACTGACAAATGAATCTGAAAACACTTTAAAGTAGGCTCAGATGTATACCAAGGGACATCTTTCAACAGTCTCTTTCTAAATTGAGACCTTGTATTAATTGCACTTCTTGAGCTTAAACTCTCTTAGCCAGTCCTCTGCCAAGCAAAAGCAAATAGTAGAAAGTTAATGCAAAGTTTAGGTATCTTTCTACCCAGCTATCTCAATGGTTCTGTTAAATTATTTCAAAACTAGCATGTTATGAATGTGTATGATTTTCCATTAAACCTTTTATGTGGCAAATAAACTACTAATCATCTCCTACTGAGCTTTCAAAAAAAAAAGTTTGCTTATGTAATTAAGCTCTTAATAACTTATATTCAAACAAAGTGATTTACTGCTTCATGATCTTCTGTGAGAGGTTCTGTGTCAACAGTTGAAGGCATGAACAGGTAGAGTTGCTGCCAACATAGTAGGCGTAGAGACAGCAAGCTTCTTGCATGCAGAGATGTCATTAGAAGAAATCTGGTCCTTGCTCCATGGCTGTTTTGTCAGCGGTAGATTGTTAAATCATTTGTGAAAAAACTGCCTGGTGAGATGGAGCCTAACAGTACTACCTGCTGTGTATGGTGTAGGTCAGCATTTCAGTCATAATTCTTGAACTTTAGGGAAACTATCTTCACCTCTTCCCCTTGCTCCCAAACTGTAACTATATACATACATATATATATATACACACACACACACACATCATTACTAGATGAGGTTCTCAATGTGAGCTTTGCACAAGAGGCTGGAGCATAGAAGTAGTGTTTCAGTTAAAACCTTCTTGGGTCTGACACTACAGCTACCAATCCCTACAGCAGAAGGCCTAGTCATACCCTGTAAATCAGCAGAAGCAAGGTTGCAGTCATTATCATCATTGCCTTTAGTAGCTTCCTGAATTTTGTGTTATGTTATATAAGTAAAATCACACAAATGTTTACCTGTGTCCTTATGTACAGTAGGAGAAACCCTGCACGTATGGAGCTGAGATTTGATTGTTTTGGGTATGGTCTCTTTAAACTCTGTGTGAGCATGCAGCACAAACATCTGTGCACACATACGTGCATATAAATCTGCTATAATGTTGCTGTACTGGGTGTTTTTTTCACAGATGATATATAATTGAATATAAATTTTTAAATTGGGCTTCCTTCTTCTTTTCCAGTTCTTCTTTTCAAAATCAAATGGTTGGTCAAGCTTATTGAGCTATGGTCCTGTATGGCCAGATTTGAGAAGACAGCTATTGATAGGTTTTTTAGTATGACCCATATTTCTTTTGGGGCAAAGACAGCATGGTAGTTGCAATTAATGGCCCAGCAGTCATTACCATTCGGTGAAAAGAGAGCACAGAAGTACACCTCATTTGATGTGTGCATTACATCCACATAATCAGGCTACATTTTTAAGTCTGACTGAATTTAATAGTGTGAAATGATGACCTGTCAACGTTTTCAAAAGACCTTAAGATCTGGTTAAAACAATACTTTACAATGCAATCTCTTCACATGATTTTAACATAATTTGTAGAATATTCAAGTGCTCCATTTTTATAAGCAAGTGGAGCCTGTAAATGAATAGTAAGACTAAAGTAACTGATCTGTTGTGAAGCACATGCTGTTGAAAATTTTATATACTGTCCAGCTGTCCAGTTATCAATAATGGATAGCTTTCAGTGTAGTCTGAACTTGATTTTCATGTCCAGCTTCCGCCCCTTTTCCCCCTTCTGCCTTGAGCTTTCTGCATGACTGATGAGAAAGTGTTAGCTCTGTCTTAAGTCCCATTTTACAGCTATATAGTATTTCTCTTCTTCACAACTGTGTGTTGAAGCTGTAGAAAAGAAAGGACAGAGCTCAGGATCTGTAGTAGTATGGTTTATTATTCACCTAATCTGATACTGAGTGTGGCTTGGTACATACCTAAGAAACTGACTAGGTGGTGTTTAGTGACTATGTAAAAAATAAAAACTGAATCAATATAATAATTACTAGAAAGAAGTAACCAAGCTGGAGTCTGTAGGAATAAACTGCAGCTATTTCCTTTGTGCAGATTAGATGTTTGGAAAAGCAGGCATGAGGGATAGGAGAGTCAAATTAGACGTTTTGATAGTATGAAAACAAATGTTAAAGCCTCGATCTTTCAGTCAAATCTGTCGAGAGAGATCCTTTGGTTTAAGAGGAGCTCGAGCGCAAATTCAACACCTGAGTGTGAAGTGAATTCTTATGAGTCTTAGAACGCATTTATTATGTGACTAGCCACACACATTATTGTAATAGGTCACACCACAGCATCTCATTGTGTTCATAGAGGCTTGGCACAGAAGGTGTAAAGTGTCCTCTTAGTGTTAGTCCTGTCTTTAATCAAAAGGATATGAACAGACTAATTCTATTACTTCTGCTTGGAGTTATGTCTATTACATTATTAATGCTTATATAAAAAAAGGTAATAAGTTCAACTAGCAATGGATTAAACTGCAAAAAGGAATAAAAAAGTTAAATGAACTTAGAGGATCTAGTATAAACCATACAAGGAATTTCTGTGAAGCTGAAAGCCAAGAATCTTGGCATGAACTCTGATTTCAGTGTATGTTTATGCATGGCAGGCTGCCAGACCATGTTCTGAGCATTAACTAAGCGGTTTCTCTAAATTTTATTGCTTACAGAGTTTCAGTTCAAGCTATCATGTTTAAACCCCCATGCATTATATGCTTGGAGATGCTTTGAGACTCTGCATGCCTAAGAAGCAAGGCATGAAATGTCATCATCTGTGTGTATATATTTCTCAAACTAACTGTGGATAAATAATTATGTATAACTATCATCAGCATGAATAGTTATATATAAATAGATACAAGATTTCCCAGGTTGGTCATAGACCACCATCTCCAGATATGATCCACTGAAGAGACAATTTTGACGGTTATTCATGTACATCACCTTTCTGAGGCTGGGAGTTCCTCCTCACATCTGATCAGAAGTGCGGTGTTAGGTGATAAACCAAATACAGGGCTAGGAACTGGGGGACCTGTGTTGTTCCAGCTTTGTCACTGATGAACTGTTGGACTTTGGGCTGGCTCTTCACACTTCTGCACTGCTTTTCTCCTTGTTGTACTTATCTTTCTCTGATTTGTTTAGCCCAAAAATAGAAGTGTGGCAGTGAAACTTGATAGCAGAGAGTTGGAAAACATGACCAATACTGAGAAGGTTTGGAATGCCAAGCAGGCAGGATTGGAAGACCTTGAGAACTCAAGTAATAGAAATGAAATGAAATTTAAAAGTACAAAGTAGAAGGTCATGGAATGGAGAGCTAGCACAAATTTATTCTGGGTCCTGCCAGCTCAGCTTCAAATAGATGAGAGGGAAAACCTGTGTACTTTTATTGATTTGCAGAGTTATTCTAAGTAGCGAAAGTAATGCTACTCTAAGGAAAGCAAATATATTGTAGGAATGCATAAAATGAAAGATTTCTGGTTCTGTTGAAGAGAAGAAATTGTACAATGTGTAGGAGATAATGTTTCATTGTGAATATTGTGAGGACTTCTGATCAGTGAAATTCAAGAAAGACAAGTTTTTATGGAGTTGGTGAGCCAAAGGCCTTCCAGCATCATAGTGGAAAAGAGTCTGTTTTAAAATGATATACTATAATATAATAATAATAATAATAATAATAACATACTATATTAGTTTATTCTGTGTAAGAGTAGATTTTCTTCAGATTGTTTATTGAGAGAGGGACAGCAAAAGGTGCCTTGCTTGAAGTTGAGATAAAGAAATAAGTAGATAATAGGTGACAAAAAGTAACCTTATTCCTGAATTTAGGAGTTTATTATTAAAAAGTTACCTTAGTGAGCACTTTGGTTTCAATATGTAACTTATACGTTATCAAAAAAGATAATGATGTAGACAACTAATTAAAAAGAACCCAGACTTTGGGATTCTAGAGGCCTTGGAGTTTTCCATCCCATTTGTCCGTTCATTAGCTTTAAAGCCCCTTGCAGATGGTTGCCTTGCTCCCTATCCATACAGCTTCTAGTGTGGTGGAACCTGATATGCAGTACTCAAGTATCCCCTGATCCTTTGGGATTTTTGAGCTAACACTTCATTTGTGTCGACTGTATTCTCCCTGGCAGATACATGCCTTCAATATTTGGGACTACATTTTCTTTTTTCTGTGTTATATTTATGTCTACAGGCAGAATGAAGTGTTTTTCTGCCAACAATTTATTCCCAGAACATCACGTTTTCTGCTTTCTTCATCTCAAATGTAAGCACGGGTTTTTCTGTGATTGTGATCAATACATATATTCCTGGAGAAACCATTCAAGCCCTGCTAGTTATGTGGTAGAGAAGACAGTCATAAGGAAGGTTACAATACACTTGAAAAACACCTGCTAGCTAGGAAATGGATGTACCCAGTCAATGAAGTGCCTGGGTTATGTGATGGCACACAGGCACCCTGGGCTTGCTTCCCAGGAGATTTTCATTCCAAGCCCACCTTGACATTTAATTGAGGGTGAAGATTGTGTGTATGAATTCCAGTGGATCTGGGCTGAAGTACAACAGAGTGGAAATGTGATTTATAAGTCTCAGACACTCTAGCATAGGTTGTCTCTTAGGGCAATCCTTACTCAACAGAGGGACAAGGCTGGAATATAAATGCGATTGAAAAGTACAGCTGAGATGTACTTGCCAAAGCTGTGTGAAGTTTAAAAGAATAGTAAAACGTGAGACTGAATCTGTGCAGATGTAATTCACGATCAGCTTCTTGTAACAGGAGAGATAGGCTTACTGAAAATGCCCTTCTCAAACTTGACACTTCCCTTCTGCAGTGGACAAGGGGAAAAATAATGGCATTTGTGTCAAAATAATTAACTTGGAAGGTACAGAGCGCCAGCTTTTTATAATTAACTGACACTTATCCAGCTTCCCTAGGAATTACCTAAGACTCCAAAGCTAAATAGGTCAATAGAAAACTAGAGTGTTAGTTTCTGTATTGTATGTTTCAAACTATAACTTGAATAGTTTCCTCACTTACAGAAATGTTCTGTAGACTGCAGTCACAAATCATACCCCTGCTATAGAATTCTGTAGATTTGAAGATTTCACTAATATGTTGTGCAGGTTTTTAGAGTAACCCCTCTTGGATTCTACTGCACCAACACCCCCCCTCCCTTCCCCTCCAATTTTATAGGATCTCTTTTCCATAGGGGCTTGCTTTCTTACAAATTTAAACCAATTTTGTCATAGTCCACTTCAACAGAAGTGAGTTTTCTGTTACATTTCTGGATGTAAACTCTATGTTTTAAGAGTTGCAGCAGGAGCTATAGGACATGCAATGATGTGGAGAGCATGCTGCACCTTTGTCAGTACAAAAGAGAAATCTTTCATTTCTTGATGAGCATGAAGTTAAAAATGAGTAAAAGAGTGAAAGAGACAGTTTCATGTATTGCAATGTTAGCACCTGTATGTGCATAAGAGGGGCAGAAAAAGCAGCAGATCAAACCCTGGTACACAGCTGTGGGATAGATCTTGGTTTTATATTTGTCAAAACTCACTCTTGTTAAAGGGAAAAAGAGGGGGGGGGGAACCGCACACAAATGAGCCATGTGTAATGTCAAACCATGTCAGTGTAATATAAAGGGATTGGATTGACAATAGTCAGAGGAAGCTGAGTTCTGATGTCTGTTAATGTAACAACTGTTATCAGGCTCAAGTATCCATGGGTAAATAATACTAGTTTTATGTCAGATAAATTGTCCAGTATTAGGGTTGAGAAAATCGAGCTTATTATTCTCAAGTGACAAAAGTTAAAGCTTAGTTATGATAACCTTTGAACATCAGGGAGGTTATTGCCTTTTTTTGTCTTGGATATTTTAAGTGTTTGCTCTGTATTTATGGTTTTAACCAGGAGCCTAGAAAGATGTAATTTCAGTCAGCGCCTCTTTAACAGTGTCTGCAATGATAAAATAAGAGGCTGTTGGAGTTTGGGGTGGGGCAGCTGAGCTGCTTTTACAAGAGGCGGGACCTCATGAGGGAAATGAAGGTCAAATATTGCATCTAGGGTATGAAAACTTTTCTTTCAGATAACATCTGTTTATTCAAGGGCTGTTTTATTATTTCTTTCCTTGTGTAACCAAAAATTAGATTCTTCCAAAAGAGCTATTGTGAAGTCTTGGTTATGTTGAAGCTGATGACTAAATTCTCCAAGACTTTAGTAAGGGCTGACTTTCATTCCCATATTCCTCATCTTCTTGTTCTCTTAGACAAAGAACACGTACATGAAAGACCAGATAGATTAAACAGTTCTTTTTGGCTTTTGGAGGACAGTGTATAATTGGAAAAGGGTGAAATATCAGGTATCTGGCCAGCATAAACAGAAGCAGCTCCCTCGAGGTCCCTGGAAGAATCAACTGTCTGAAAATCAAACATCTGCAGTCTACAAAGTACACATTTGATAGATTCCTACCAAAACACGAAAGTGGAGTTAAAGCAGAGCAAAGTTAAGGTAATGCTGCTGCCTCCAGTGTGAATTTCTGTACTTCCAGCACTTAACTCGGATTCAGCTTTACACATGGCCTTATTGCTGTTAAGTTACCAAGCCTTAACTCTGTGCGAGTGATCTGCCATCAGGTAGATAACTCCAGCCGTTACAGTTGGTGGATTTGCTGTTGCAGCTGGCAGCTAAAATTGAATTACGCATTTGGACTGAACATCTAATGTCTAATGAGTTTCAAGGCTAAGATATGACTCAAAATTCAGTTTACAGATAAATTGCTAAGCTACTGAATACAAATTTTGGCAGGGAGTAGATTGGTCTTTTTCTGTCACTTCTGTAGCTTGGTTTATAATCCAGGGTAACAGAAAATCATTCTCATTAAATAGGTACAAGGGGGCATCAATTAATTCTGTGATCTTAGCTGTCCTTTTAATAAGCTTAGTGTCATATACACACTTCACTGATTGCTTTCTCCTGGGCAGATAGAGAAATACTTTATTGAAAATTTCTGTTAGAGTAACTGTATTCAGATTGGTTGTCAAAAAAGATTAAAATATATCATGGCTTCCACTTGAGTTCTGGCTAACACTGGGAATGAAAAAGGTAGTGATACTGGTCTGTCTATGTAGGTTATTTTGAAACTGTGTAACTAGGAAATTTAATTGCATATACAGTTTCATTTGAAATTTCACAGCGTAATCTGTGAATAGTTTTTATGTGTGTTTTAGCTTGGGGATCTGTCTTTGTGCTTCCTTTCCTGAGTTCCATTGGCTACTCAGAAGTTTATTTTGACATTGGCTTCTGGTGTTTGGATATTGTCCTCTCTGCCTTTCTTTTCAAGTTGTAGAAGTTAGGCTCCTTGAACCTGAACAAACCAAGGTAGAGGCAGCCGCAGTCACTGGAACTGGGCAGGAGGGATGCTTATGTTTTAGAGAATGTAATTGCAGGATTAAGAAGAAATTAGGCTGAGTTGCTTGTTCAAGGGAGGGAGTGGAAAACATTGTTTTCAGAGTAGCGTTTCTGTGTGTACTAGGGATGTTGAAGTTCTTGGAAGAATTTGATTGCAATTGATAAATATTAATAAAATCAATTTTAGAGACCTCAGAAATACAGTGTCAGTGATTCCATGTCCTCTGTATTTTCTGCCCTATGGCTGAGATGACCAGTTTCATATTTTATTGTGCTGTTGCCCTCAAACCACACATTTAAAATATTGCCACTGAGCTGTACTACATAGATACCAAACCAATTGCCTTTCCATATTATTCCAGTATGTTTCCTCTCCCTCCTGTTTCAGGGGATGCATATCAGTAATCCCTTTATCTGAAAAAGTGTACAGTACGTACAAAGGTGTAGGAATGATACCTTAAAGGAACCATACCATTCTGAGATATGGTCATTTTATCCAGGTCTGTTGTACTTCGAGGACTGATTTCTAGGAGAACTCTCGGTATTTGTGTATGAGCCAGTCTCTAACATACTGAAAGCACTTGTTGCTTTTACCGGCGGTCTGCGGCAGCCTGCCCTGTTCGGAGCTGTCCAGTGCTGAACCTGTTCTTGGGATCCCGGACTGTGGAGAGTGGGCAAAGATTCTTTTGTCTCGTTTAAAGAATACCGAAGCTATTCGTGGCCTCCTTTGCTATGTCTCAAAGCGCTTTTCAGATGTGGTTAGGCATACAGAGATGTATATCTAGATTAGACAGATGTGGAAGCAGAGGATAAAACTGGTTCAGAGTTATACATCAACCTAATGCCAGATCTAACAACAAAATTTATGTCGTGTAAGTCCCAGGACAGAACTCTTCTACTGAGCTATGTACTGTGTTGGAATACAGAAAGACAAACCTTAACAAGTCTCTATTCTTCCTTTGGATATATGTGCCAGTATCTGACAGCAGTGTTTATTGGGTCAAATTCATTTCTTGTTTGATAACAGAAGGTTCACTCAAGGTATATAAGGGATAAATTTTGTCCATTTTTTTATAAAGTGAAGCCAGGGTAACCAATCTTCCTGATGATAGCTAGACATTATTTATTTAATACTAGGTAGGTACACCTCTAGTTTGATATCGTATTGAAGGGGGACTGGGTATTTCCTTTTAGAGCAGAGATATTGAGCAAAGCAGATTTCACGTATCTTGTTTTGTTTTAATGTTAAATTAAATCTGGTGAAGCTGGTGACTTGTAGGATTTTTAAATCTACTGATCTTTCAAAAACTTGTTTTATCTGGCTAGAAAAGAAATTGTTTCACGTAACAGAACACCAGAGTGCTGCATTCAGTAAGGATATCTATAAGCAGAGGATAATTAGTAATTTAAATACAGAATTGTCTGCCATATTCCTTAAGCACAACCATGAATCTCCACATTATGATTCACTTAGGACAACAGCATCCAAAAAGAAACAATGTCACATTTAATTAGAATAAATATAAACTGGAAAAATACAGCACAACTGTCACTTATGCATGTAACTGCAGTTCTACAGGATGAAGGAAACGGGTAAACCATATATATATGCTTATAAGGAAGTGTATAGTTATTCGTCTCAGTGGCCACAGATTTATTAGTCTCTTTATAACAGAGGTAAGTTGGATATAACAAGACTCTTAATGGTTTAGTTTCATAGCAATATGAGCCAAGATGGACTGAAATTATGATCCTTATGTGACACAAATGTCTGTTTTTATGTCTAGTCTCCTTTATAGAAGGCCTTTGGTTCTTCTCAGGAAGGGCGCTTTGCGTCTTATGCATGTGTCTTAACTTAATAAATGTTAAAATGATTGGCAGAGCAAGGATTTTGTGGCTTGTAATGAACTTCTTATAAGCTGAGATGAAAGGTGATCTTTTCCCTTAGAGAAACATTGCTGTTAGAGATTGTGACTAAGCATTTCCTATCCAGGTGCTGTGCCTTGTAACAGAGAAAAGACTGAACACAAATGCCAGAAACTTTAATGGGTATAAATGGACATTTTTTGAGCATTCATAAAATGAGAATATAAACAATTTTAGAACGATTTAAAAATACATCGAAACTTCCACTTGTAAAGCAACATCTGCCATTACAAATAGTCCCATCTCTGTATGTAAAGGAAAAAAAACAAACCCAAACAACTTCCTATGGGCCATATTCTAATATCAGTGGGTTTTTTTATGCAACCACAGAACCTTAACATTAGTTTCTGTTGAGATACTCTCTCCATGGATTACACGGGGCGGAATATGGCCCTGTGTAATCAAGAATGAGCAATATTCTGTTACACCCGGGTAATATACAAATAGAGGTAGATGTGGCTTGTGCTCTACATGTCTGTAGTTTTCATCAGCAATGAGAAAAGCTGCAAAGAGGAAGCTGTTTTGAAACCTACCTCCATCATTGCAAAACCATTACTGATATATCAGGGATGGAGCAGTTCATGTGTTGCATCTAGAATGATGCAAGACTGTCTATAAAATTTGTACTCAGTAAGGACGTATGTAGGTAGAAAATATAAGATATGAAGGTGAAGCCTTAGGGCATAGCTGATTTTAAAATGAAGCTTCCTGAAATTAGGAGTTACTGAGACTCCAGTGATGGAAAAAATGTATTTTCCTCAGTCATTCCTTGAAAAGAGAAACTATGGGTGCAAGCAAGTGAAAAAAACAAACCCCAAACCAAACATGCCATCTGCGTCATAGGCAAATGAGTGCTGGATAATTTAGCAGATCCGAACAGACAAGTCATGGCTGAGATGGAGACATGCTCCATTAGGTGAGAAATCATGGTTAGAACAATCTTTTCTAAAGCCCAGAGATCTCCCCTCACGGAAAACACCTGTCAGAAAGAGGAGAAGAAGAACATGACCTGTGTCTCTGTGTACCTTGGTAATGAATTTATAAACACAGACAGAATGGGAAGGAGGTAAATAAGGAAAAATATGTTCTGCTTCATTAGGGAGGATTCCACAAAGGTAAGTTGATGATCGTGTTAGGGTTGGAGGGAGAGGAGAGCAAAAAGGGATTTTGAGAGTGTACAACTGAATGTTAGTGAGAGGCGGATCTGTATCCTGCATGACCCTGACCTGGGCAGCAAGTGTTCTTGTGAGCAAAGGAACTTCTAACCCCCACTTAAGAAATGTGTGTGAGTCTGGGCACAGTTGTAAAGATTGTCTCGCTGAGTATACGCAATACATTTTGGACTCCAAGCAGTCTGGCTTATTGTCAGTTGAGAAGGTATAAACATCTGCCCTTATGTGGTCTTCCTACTGCGCGACTTGTGTGTTTTGTGGCAGGTGTTGTTGCTTTTAGTTTGAGAAGATCAACAAAGATGCGTTGTAGAAAGAATACATGTGCTTTAATCGCCTTTTTCCCCTTGTAATGTAGTTGTGGATATCTGTAACATTTATAATTAGCAGAAGAACAGATGGCAAAAGCTTGGTTTAAAACAGAGCATCCACTGAGTGATCATGTGCTGCTGCAAGCTCATTTGGGAAGCAGTTTGCTCCATTCCCTTGGATGGTGCTCTAATACAGTGGTGCAGGAGTAAAGCTGGAAAATAATTTTTAACACTTGGTGTAATTCAATGTATAGGACATATGTAAAGCCTGGAAAATATCTAAACTTTCAAAACGTCTCCTGGATGCTAGTGTCTCATGCTGCACAAGGGTGAATTTCAACCTTTATTGTCCTGCATAGCTGAAACCTGTTACATATGCTTTCATATATAGGGTAAATATAACAATGTCCATAAGATTTCGCCTTTCCCCTGTTCTTATTTCTGCACAGAAGGGAACAATTTTGCTCTTTACGCAAATTTTGGGTAGTATTGTCCTGTAGCTTATTTTTTAAAAAAACCCAAACAAAAAAAACCAAATAAAACCCCCTACATCTATTTTGCTTGTGTGCTTCCAACATTAGCATTGTGCTGCAATTTTTCAAAGCTAGAAAACATGAGAAGATTTTGTCAGCATTTCACCATGACACTTGTTTCACATAGAAAGCCAGAGGGCAAAACAAAGTGGTTTCTTTTGGTCCATGTAATCTTTTTAGAAAGCAGTGGTAGCCCTGCAGGCACAATCACTGAAATTCCTATGAGGTATCGTTCAAAATGATGAAATCTCAAATGTAAAGGCTGGTTGATTAGTTGCATGATTCCATTCTCCAAATTCAAAACTTAAATATTTGATTTTAGGAAGAGGCAGGAGCAAGGAGAACTGAAGGTTGCTAAAGAGAAAAATACTCTAAGTATGGTTTTCATCAATAAAGAAAAAATATGGTATTCTCTGTTCCGAAGGAGCTGGATGGATTATTGCAACCATCCAATCTAGTCAAGATCACATTTTCTTTTTTCCCCTTTTTTAAAAAAAAAAAGATAAATGAGCCCATGTTGAGATGTTTATCTCTGTGAGATGACTGGTATTTACCTTCAAGTCCCAGTGAATTGGGTATTCTAGTAGACCTTGAAACTATTTTATATCACTCTTTCTCCCTGCAGATTCTATGAGTAAAGCATAAAATGTTTCTGTGAAAACAGTGGTGCCATGCCCTCTATGTATGGAATATTCTGGGCAGTATCTGTAATAGTCAATGAAATTATCTTTGATAGCTCCTATTTTTCTCCATATGCTGAACTATAAATTTAAATATGTTGTGAGCTGTGTTTTCTTTTTCCATCAGAAACTCCCTGTATCTCCTCACAGTAAGTAATTCACAGAATAAACATGTAGTTTTGTGTTTGCCTAGGCATCTTTCTAATCTCCAATTTTCATGTAAAACTGGCTCAAAATTTTTCCACTATGAAAAAAGTGTTTCCAATGTGCCAGTGTCTACACTGACAAGATTGAATGAATTGTTTGTGCTTATTCAGTTCAATTGAAAGTGTGGTGGGTTTTTTTTTGATTCTTGAATGTATTTAGATTGTAATGTATTTAGATCTTGGGGTAGAAACACTTCTATGTGTTTGATCATACAGAAGCCAGCTCACTGGGGACTGTCATCTTTGCAAGGGCTGCTGACCAGTACAATTCTTTTCATACAAATAATTATCACCAATTGATGTGGTCAGTAGTAGAACTAAATTATAACATCTGTGTCAGTATGGGGTATGGGGTCTTTTTTTTGTTGACATTCTCTGTGCCTTCTCAGTATGCTGCTCTTGTTTTGCTCAGAAACAAACTTCAGCTAAATGTATTGAAAGAAGATCACTTACACAGAGGTTGACTTCTCCTGGGCTTTGTTTATTCCCCTTTCCTCTCATAGACCTCATAAAACCAGTTCAGGTTCAGTAATAGCCTTTTCAAAGTTAGTTGAAGTATTTTACATTTAGTATTGAGTGAAATATTTTCAATTTAGAGATTATCAAAAATGGTCACAACCATCATGTTCTTGGGTAACAGCATTCTAGTTATCTTACTATCCAGCTGCAAGACCTGCAATGGCAATATAATTTGAGTTGCCCCATAACAGAACTAAGCCTGAGCTGTTTCAAACTGTAGTCAGAAACAATTTCTTGAGCTTTCAGAAATTATTTAGCTTATTGCAAACACTTGAGCCAAAAGGTTCATGAGTCATATTGCCCAGAAAAGTTAAACTCTCTCACTCATGTTTGGAGCCAAGATAGTGAATTTTTAAGACAACTTTTCTCATACTTTTTTGTGAACACCACATCAGTGGGTCTTAGCTGCATGTTCATGGCTTCAGAAGCACGTATTGCTGAAGTATGGAAGAGCAAGACAAAATGACTTATCACTCAGGATTGGAAGTTACTGCGGCTGTGCTACTTCAATTTCAACTACCTTGAAAGGCTGAAGAATTCTATAGCATTCCCTATAATGACAGGGCTTACCACTACCTGCTGAGCTGCAGAATTGTTCCTTTCAGGTTAGATTGTAACTTGCACTAATGTGACCGTGCAAAAAAATTGAGGAAGAAATAAAGACCACTGTCCTAGTGCTACTGGCAGAGTAGTACTTTGGGCTGTATATTGACTGGCTGCAGGTGATTTTGAAAGCATGGGAGACATACCATGAGAAGGTACAGAATGTTGGAGACCTGACTTGTTATTTTTAAAAGGATCATTGAGTTACTCTACTGAGCAGTAAAACAGGAAAAAATATGCCTAATATGGTGCTATAGAAAAACCACATGAAATCAAACGACAGTGAGTAGACAAATCATTGTTAACAATTTGGGGGAATGACAAGAGGGAAAATAAAAAGGAATTTTGTAAAGCAAATTTTTATGTGCTGCCTGGGAAGCGTTTCTTTCTGTGGGAAGGGAGAAGGCAAGTTGTTGCTCACTTTTGTTCAAAACCACTTTATAGAGTGAATTCCTGATTTGGAAGAATGTCTACCTTCCTGAGCTTTCTAGCAAGGCAAATGCAGTGTTAACTCAAACTGTGTAGCATTTACACCCTGCTGTGATCATACAACTTTCTGTCTTCCCACCTTCTTTACATATTTCAGCAGCCTTTGCCCGCTTATCATTTCTGAGCACTACAAGTCCTTTTTACTGTGTCTCTACACAGAGACCATGTAGGTAGGAGACGGATAGTGACTTCCTTTATACTCCTATATAGAACACAGCAACTACCTCACCTTTCATCCATGTCTTCCACTTCATCACTCCGTGTAAATCTGATACTGATTTCAATTCTGTGCTTAGTTAAGGGCACTTGTATTATCTCTTGCTTTCACATGCATGCAGTATGCAAATAGGAAAAGCTAGAGCACTACAGGAATAGCTCCTCCTTCATTTCAGCCTCATCATTTGTGTTACATAAATGGCTTTATTATTATTTTCAGCTTTCACTTTGAAAAGCAAAGCAATATATATGGATTTTTAATCTCTAAAGTCTTGTTTGTACCCTACTGAATACAAGAAAAAGAAGGCTGTTTTCCAGAGATAAACCTTAGATCATGCTTCAAAAAATCATAGTAAATTCCCAAAAGTGAAGCAGTGGGAGCTGTTGTTGTAATTTGGATAATAAAAACAATAAGAAAATGCCAGACTAAAAGTCATGGCCAGCCTCACTTAACAAATGAAATGGCAAACTACCAGTCAGTGTTAAAAAGAATATCCAAGTGATGCTACTTTTATCCCTGTACAATTGGCAAGGCTCCTGGTGCCGCTGGTACTCAGCCTGGGTATGACTGCACGTAAGTGGACTGGGCCACTAAATCATTTGGCAGCTCTGACAGCTTTATCTCAGGAGAGCACTGGGATTTCTGCTGTCTCCATTGAGTAGGATGGCCGCTCTGGAAGCAGAATCCTAATATGCTTGAGACCTGAGTGGAAAAGATCCACTGGCATTTTTGAGTATTTCAGAAATTCTGACAGCATGAAGCACTAGTGTCTCTATTACTAAGATTCTGAGCTTAAAAATCCCCTGAAGTTAAAACAACCAACCCACCAACCCAGATTAAAACCGGCTCTGGCAGATGGTTTACGTGGAAATTACTTACCCTTAGAGATGACTAATTCAAACCATTGTCTAAGATGCAGAGTTTTAAGCCTAAGTATATGCCTGCTTGGGTAAGTTTTACTGTTTATTCTCATTGACAAACCTGTAGTATTTTTAATAAAAAATGTCTTGGGAACCTGCATGCACATTTGATAAATATGTTATCTGTAGAATGAGTTTACCTTGTTCTCCAAGAGCATCTTTGTCATAAAATATATATACAGGAACAAAACAGGCTGCTTGTCTTACCATTGACCTTGCTATCAACTAAAGTAGACATATTCTATAGTATTGTTTTAGTTTCCTCTCAGAAATAATTTGTATTCTGCCTTTTCCTTTGCTGTGCCTTGCAGTGGGCTAGGGCTGTGAGGGAATTTCTTATAACATGTTGAACTTTCCTGTGGAAATAATGGACTGTGATAACCAAGGCCAAACTTCCGTGATTTCTGGAGATAAGAAAGTAAAAACAATTAACTGCCCTTTATTTTTCTTTCTGGTGACCAGTTCTCTGACTCTTGCCCATTCAGCGACTGTTTCATACTCAAGCTAAATGTCTCTGAAAAACAGGGTCTCTTCCCCCTCCATGCAAGGATAAGTTCATATATATGAAAGGGCTGTTACTAGTATAGATTATCCTTCAGGCAGTGCTCTCTCCCTTTGGAAACTCTGTACTGACATTTAAAATCCTGTATTTGAAATATTAATCAACAATATAGGAATAGGTGATGTGCTTCCTGAAAGATATTGAGTTCATAATATATTTTGGTTCATGCCCCAAGTAGGGAGATCTTAGTAGAATTAAAGCATCATGGATTACAGCATCTAACTCTGGATCCATTTTCAATGACAGGAGAATAGACAAAGTATCTCTGAAGGCTCTTGATGTGTCACCTTGAATTGTCCACCTGTCCAGCTAGTCTGACTAATATGAACAGCCTTTAAAAGCTGTAACAGCTACGGGGAGGAAGAAGAGTCTGCTGAGAGTTTAGCTTCTCCAATAATTATTAAGCCGCTAGATAATCCTGTTTCAGAACTATCAAAACAGTGAGGCTCTGCAGCCCTTTTCAAACACAGATTTGGCTCTTGGCCTTTGCTTAAGACTTGGCTAACCACCTACGGTGTCACACAATGTTTTCAGAGTATGTTCAATCTGTTCTTTAAGGCTTCTTGCTTTGTCTTCAGGTTCCCTGGAAGCCATCTACTCTTACTTGAGTACTCTGAAGCTGACTTTAAATAAGACCTCAGTTCTCAAGGAAAGAAAGAATTTTAAAGGATTTCTCATCAAAATGTTGTTAGGAAGGCATACTTATAAATAAACTACTTCTCTCTGGAGTGAGCTGAGAGGACACCACCAGCTGAATCATCCATCTGAGTCATGCAAACAGCTGTCATTGTTAGATGTAAAGATGAAGTAAAAAGCTGTCATTTGCTCTGGAGTATTTTTATACTTGACTCACTTGGCCAGTGAAAGAGAGAGTGGTGGTTTTTTGGTTTTGTTTTTTATTTTTTTTTGCCTCCTTTCACATGGAAAATTACAATGAAGCCATGTGTTGTGGTAATGGCTATGAACTCTGCTGCTGAAAAAACTTTACAGAAATCTTCCACCTCAGAGCATCTATCATCCCGAAAGTCTTTTCTTTTGCACTTGTGCACAAGCTCTGTGAGGCCCTGTGCAGACATCGAGTCCTGTGTAAATACCTTGTCTTCTCCAGCTGTGTGCTGCCAGAAGTCATTCACTCTTACATCTGGACTATAAATACGCACCACACTATCATCCTGATATCTAATACTTGACCCTCAGATTCATGGTTTTTTTTTCCATACTCTTCTATATCTCTATTCTCCATTGTTTTATATTTCTGTATCTTTTGTAGTTGACTCTGCAGCACCTTCTTTACTTTGCACTTCCCACTCTTTTTTTCTTTACTCTTTCTTCACTGTCACCTTTGTTGTCCATCCCCTTTCTTTCCTGCATTTTTCTACTGTTAGTCTTTCTCCCCTCCTTTTTTATAGCTGTCTTTCATATCTTCTTCCATTAGCCAAATCCTATGAGTTTTTTACCAAATATTGCTAACCAGTAAATCACAGCAGCACGGAGCTATTTTATCCAAAATGATGATGCACTATGCACCACAGGGTAGCAGTGCTTGAAGAATAAGTCAGTGCTGCATGATGACACAACTTTGGCAAAAGACAGACGTGCAGAGACTTCTTTAGAGTCCCAATTTCTCTGGTTCTCTGTCCAATTTATAATTATGAGATTTGTTTAAGCTCCCTAATCACAGCTTCACCAAAAGAAAAAAGGGGACTTTTGAAAAACTGTCCAGTTTGTAACATGAAAGAAAATCCCTATTTCTAGTTCAAGAGAGCGGAAAGAAGATGAAGATGCAGCTACTCTTTATTACTGTGTGTACTATAAAGCTTAACATCATTGAGTCAAGTGGCTATTATCATTATACCTCTGAAACAAGTCATAGTTTTAATACTTTTCTGACTTGAGGAATCCAATAATACGAGTCTTCTAACATGAACTGGAAAGCTCATCTGTCCGGTTCTTGAGCACACGAAGTTTCTTGTAGGAGCTGCATTAAAGCAAAGTGCCATACTCTTAGTAAGTTTTTAATTTATTATAGTTGATCTCAAAATATTAAAAGAAGGGACTAGTGATATTGCTGTTTCTATAACCCGACAGGAGTATTTATTGATACTCTACAAGATGGAATTTATGCCATGTGAGGAGCTTTTGGGGCTAAGCCCAAGCACAACACTGCCTGTCCACAGTGGCTTCTAGGCTGCACCACCTTGTTTTGTCCTCGTTTACCCCAAATCAGCAGGGCAAGGTTCTTTGCTGGGATGTACCACTCTCTAAAGTTTGTTGGTATATTTTTGAATGCTTTTCTTGTTTTGGAATGGGTTTATATGCCTTTCTTTCTAATCACCTGGAGACAACAATGCAGTGACTGAATGGGACACTGATTGCTCCTGATGGCTCCTGTTAATCCTGTGAGTGACATCGGGTGTTTCCTGCTCCCTGGCAGAGCTGTAGGTTCAGAGTGGGCTACTGTGGCTTCATCTCTGCTGTCCCGCTCTGGTGTCACTTCTGGTTAGTTATCTGAACCGCTGCTTTCCTTTCTTCCTTCTGTTCCTCCTTTTCCTGCATGTACAGTCAAGAACCCTGAACTCCCATTTTCGCTTTTTGGTGTTGGTTTTTTTGTGGGTTTTGGTATTTTTCTTTTCCCTTTTCTGTGCTGCAATTTTTAACTCCTTGCGTTGTATCCTTTTTATCTGCTGGTGTGTTAGGACTGGGTGTATCTGTGAATATGTGTTGCTAAATAAGTGTTTTAGCATATCATTTGTCCATAAGAACTTGGATCCCTGAGTAAGTGATACATAGATACCAGATTAGTAAGAGTTTGGATTCCTGAGAAAGTGGTGTATAGCTACCAGATCAGTATAATCTTTCTATCAAGTTTAAAGCCAAGCTAAAGACGTTAGTTTTTCTGTTAGATGGGAGATCATTAACAAGTGTAATTTTGTCTGCCCTGAAAATAAATTGAACAGAGCCACTTGGAACACTGCACAAAAGATAGACACTAACATAAAGCAGCTATATTCATTCAATGCAGAGATTAAAGGTATTGTATAAAACAGGTTGTATTATGTAAAAGACGCATTTGAAACCCAAGGTTAAGGCTTCGTACTGAGTATTCTGCATTTTGTAGGTGCTACAAAATTAATTTAATTTGTAAATGGCATGCTCTATTTCAGGAAAACAGTAGCTATGCCATTATTGTGTAAAATACTATGGAATTAAAATGCATTCATTTGATTAAGTCAGTATTATCTTAACTAATTTCTGTAGCCAGAAGTACAAAGCGGACAGCATGGGTTTGTTATGTTTTCAATACCATGCCTGAAGCCTCAAACAAATTGCTTGTTTATAATGAAGTTGTGAAGTGCTCACCCTGATAAAGCTTTATCATGTTCGAATTGCAGATAACTGTTTCAGCATATTTCAGAAATTCATAATAAACCCTCCCCCCCTCCCAGGTTCTCTTATCTTCTTCATGGGAAACCATAGTTTCTACTTATCTGGTCACTTACCTGTCAAAACAGTTTTCCTGAGAGCTTGAGAAAATTAAGCGTGAGGCATATCACTGTCTCTTTAAGTCCCACTCCATTTTTCTGAAAGAAAATCTGCTGAAGTTGTTGATATCCTTCCACTTTAGCTGTATACACATTGTGTAACCACAGGGCTAAAAGTCTGTGATACTTCCATTCTCCCCAAGGGAGTTCTGATTGTCCAATAATTTTAACTTGTACTTATTTTTACATTTGTGTTTAGACCCAGTGCAACCAGGAGAATTTTGTAGATGCCAGTAAGCTGTTAAGTAATGGGTTCCTCACACTTTGAAGTAAAAGAAATATATAAGCTTTCTTTCTTTTCTACTAGTTTTATTAGCCAACTGAGTAAAATAATCTTTCTGTTCACTTGCCTTCTGATAATTTTTCTTATGATTCTTGTGTATGATATAATAAGGTATAGCAAACTGTAACATCTACTGAAGTTTTATAGCCGGCTTACTTGCAGCAATGCCTTCCAAGTCCATCTCAACTTCCCTGTATTTGCTTCTGCACGGTGCTACTTCTGATGTGAGTGAATAGAAAAACAAAACAAAAAGCCTGCTTTTGGGAAGGGGGTGAGGAGAATGCCTTCCTTTCAAAAGATTTTAAATCAAAAAAATTGATTATATGTGAATTCATTATGAATTTTGGTAACTGTAACAAATGTGTTAACAATTAATTTTGTTTCATAGGTAAACATAATGCTTAGAGTTTCCAGATCTGCAGATTGTTAAGGATCTGTTGAGCTTTGGCAGATCAATGGTCAAGAATTCAGTGGGCTAGCTTGCATGCTCCAAATTAGGGTCTTCCATAGCTGTTTGCAAGATTTATGTTTAGTGATGCATTTCATTAGCTGGTGGTTGAAGTTTGAGCCCCAATACGTAGTTGAATGGTTGCAAATTCCAAAATCTTTTGCTTTCACTGGAAAGCTGTTTATTGTACAAAAGTAGTTAGGTCATTCAGTCCTTATAAGAGGACTTTGGTTATGAACAATCAGAAATTTTGTGTTGATTGTGGTGACTATGTGTTGATGCTATAAAGTCATAAATACAATGCCAAAGAGCAGATGTGTTTGAATCCTACAAAAAAAGTATTCGGGAGAATCTAGGGACTGAATTGCTCCTAAAATTTAATAAAATTGTGAAACGCTTTACCTGCCTTTGAAATGCAGCAATCTGCAGGGCAAAATGTGGCAGCTGGTTTTAAGCACGAGAGTTAACCCAGCGTGACCCTGCAAGGCTTGAGATCTGACAGAATCACAGTGTGAGGCTGGGAGGCTGCAGGCAGGCCATAAATAAGCAGTATCAACTACCGACAATTCCAAATAAATTACTAAGTGTTGTAGAAGACATATAATGTGCCATTTTATATTTTACCTTGTGAGATCACAAAATGTAGTTTATTTTGTGAGACCAGGTGTATTGTGAAGCTTAACTTTTTTTGAAGTTGAGCTTGCCTTCTGTTTTAGTGGCCTTGATACTTCTCTGTGAACCCACTTCAGCGGTTTTGATTATAGGTCCATTTCAGAATGACAAGGTGATGGTATTTTCTTTCCCTGTTTCAGTGTTGTTAAATTAGGAGTGCTGGCAGGGCTGAAATGTTAGTTGCAGGGAGAGATTTGCCATTATTTTCAAGAAGTCTGGTGACATTTTGGTGCTCTGAAGTTTTTGCTTTAAACAAAACTAAACCAGCCTTAATGGTTGTCTGCGCTCCTGTTTTGTGGTTGAGCGCTTCTTTTTCTGATGTGCAGCTCTCTTCCTTCTGTTCCTGATCAGAATAAAATTAAATGCTTATTCCTGAACTTGAACCTCCCCCAATGTTTTCCAATTTTTATCCGCTTATAGATGTGTAGTTTTCTGTAATTTTCAAGTGTCTGGTGTTTAAGGTTGAAACTGTGGTCCCACTGAGGTCAGCCAAATTTACCGTTAGTGGGGCCATGTTTCCCCATGAAAATGTTAAACCTCACACATTGATTTAAAGTTTCTTCTCTTCTGAAAACAACAAAGAAATAATCTTATCAAAAAAGCCTATTTTTCTTCAACATATCTGTATTCTGCTATGTCAGTCAGTAGCTTTAAGTAAAATATTAGAGATGTAGGCACAGAAATATCGTTTCAAGTCAGAACACAGGAAAACTATTGCAAGTGGCCTTTAGAAAGTGTTCACTAGCAGAATTCACATTTAGCACGTGCCTTGCTGCTGTCACTGCTGCCTTACCATTGAGTTGTTACTGGTAGTTCTTGGTTGCCTGCCATGGTCAAATCATTATCAAGAGACAGATGTTTCTCAGTTGCAAATGTTGGTGATTGTTTTGGTTTTTTTTCTTCTTCTTTTTGGAACAAAAGTTTTAAGATTAGATTTTATCAAAAGGTCAATTTGAAGCTGTCAGTTGATAGAATAAACTGATTTATTTTGGTGGGTTTTTTGTCGTTTTTAATGTCATGGCTCTAAACAGATATGAAGATCAATGTTCCCCTTTCCTTCAAATTTAGCGTATCAGATAAACTCAGATTACTTTTTCATCCAGAGTTGCTGTTTTTCTTCTGTTAATGGCAGGCATTGCTGTAGGGCTCAACCATTCCTCAGAAGTGTTAATACCAGACAGAACAGACGAAGGGGACCTTCCGAGGCAGGACTGTAGGGCCATGTGTTTCTGTGCTTCAGTTTAAAGCAAATGGAGAGAGGGGGAACGAGGCGATACTGATACGTTTCAGAGAAGATGAGCTGTTTGGTACCGTGTCAACAATTGTTTTTTCAGTCTTGGACAAGTATAACAAAACGAGTGTAAGTCATTAAAGCACACACAGAGGATATTCAACCATCACTATATTTTCCCTGTTAAATGTGCTGGTTTTGCAGCAAAATCTCTATGCTGGTGACTGCAAGAATCAAGAATGCACAGTCCTAATCCTGGATGTTAATTCACATACTTTACAGGACAGGACAGTGTTTCTGAGTAAGGGCAGTTTAAGCATGTAAAATTTCATCTGCTTCTGGGATACTCAGATATTTATTTTACAACACTGCTGTCCCAAGAATTATGATGTTCATTTTGACTTTCATCTTTCTTTTTTGTATCTAATTTTTTATTTTTTCCTTTATGTGGTTTTCTCAATATGAAGCTTGTCCAAAAAGGCAACAATATTCATTTGATAATAATAAATCAGGCTCTTCGCTTAATAGTAAGCTTGGATTTCTCTCTTCTTGTACTGTAGCTTCACTCTCTCTGTCTCAGCCTTATGTGTCTCAATTATTTTTTTTCAACTGCATAATGTGGTTCATTCTGGCTTATCATTGTGTCTGTATGTAATTCTTTCTTCTCTAAATGTTTTTCAGTTTACCTTACTTCTTTCTTTTACTAAGGAGTTATGGCAGGTCAGCATGAAACACCAACTGAAATCAAAATTATTTTCTTGGTGATTAAACTGTAGTCAGCCTCCAAGAAGTCACTGAAGGTATGCTGATTTACACCACTTGAAGAGTTTTTTTTTTTTTTTTAACCCAGTCTTCAGTGTTATTTTTCAGCTCAGAGTGTAGGGCAGTATCTATACTTAACATATGAAATCTTCCTGTTAGAATACAATGATGCACAAAAGATGGAAGAAGAGTATAAGTGCTTCCAGACTGCTGGCTTTGTTACTGCTGTGCTTGTCACAGTGCCTCAGTAGAAGAGTTGTTGGTTGGCTTACTGCAATGTGTGATTGAAGTGATTAGCGTCAAGCTTGGTTTTTGTCCTTCTCTAGTGAATAAGTAAAAGTACAGGAATTAATCACTTGTAGAAATAGCATTTGCTGTATTTGAAGATGACATCAACCTTCACGAAAAGGACTCTGTATTTGTATATGTGTTTTTATCCATGCTATTGATGTTGACAATGCTGCATCAAGTTTGTTAAAATTATTATTTTTCTTTCCTTTGCTAGCATAATTTTCTTTTTTTTTAAAAATTTATTTATTTATTTCCCAGTCATCTTTCTTACAGCAGCAATCATACTGGCTAAATCCAAGTGTCCACCTAACCTAGTATCTGGCCTGTGTCCAGTAGCAGATGCCAAAATAAAACCTGGAAGACAGGATGTGACTGCTTATTTCATATGTTTTATCTTCGGGGCAGCATTTATACTGGGGACAGTAGTGCCCACTCTCACCAGAACTTTATAACCATTTTTCAGAGTCTTATTTCTAGCTTGTATTAGGTACAGATGACAGAATTATTTTTTTTTAAATTTATTACTGTGTTTTATAACATTATTGACATGAATGCCTGGAGCACTGTGGCAAGGCGGGTATAGGAGCCATACATTCTTTATACAGGCAAGAGGGTATGCTGGGTGCTACTTAGTTCTTGGATTCTTTTCTGCACCTTAACAGAAGAATCCCAAAGCATGTACTCCTATGTGTCATGTCCAATACTCTTACAGTATCATCTGAAATATCAGGGCAATAATAACAGCTTCTAAATACAAGGAACAAGGAAAGAAAAGAAAAAAGGAAAAAAAACAACAACAACAAAAAAAACCCAAACTCTTAACTACTTTGAGATCTTGCTTTATTAATAATGTATGCTAAATGTATAGGGGGTGGGGGGAAGGGTGTTACCTTGATTACGATTTCACAGTTTTAATCTGTTTAATTTTGCAGCTGTAATCTAAGGGAGTTTTGGTATTTCTACTTGATCAATGTGTATTTTCTGATACAGTACTTCAGAGTAATTTCGGATACAAGCAGTCTTCTCTAATTGATTTTATTCCCTGTGATATTGCATTTGATATGGCAATTTTTACGGTTAGCATTTCATCTGACAAGCCATCTAAAATGCCTCAACTATAGTACTTTGTACTGCTTCAGTTTGCATACCAACTGGATGAGAATATTAAAGCCAGAGTTTGAATGATCTATTGGTATTCTTCATAGTGAGCTCCCAAGTTTTTCTTTGAAGAGGTTGGCATGGCAAATTTGAAGCTTTTTGTCCAGGTTTCCTTATGTTATACTTCAGTATATACAGTAGAATTCTATCTTTTTACTTTTCTTAAAAATAAAGCTATATACATTGAGGTATGTATGATATATTCCTCAAAAATAATTTTGTAATTGCAGTGATTCATATAAATGAGGGTTATCATGAACTTCTGTTGTGAGAAATATGCAAATATTCTCAGTTATCTTGTTGGAGATACGACTGAAAAATAAGATAAAACAACTTAAAAAAAAGTTGAGCAAACCCCCACATTTTTCTTCTTCTCATATCTTCTGGAAAATCCTGTAAAGTTTTTTGTTCATGTGTGAGGTTTTAAAATCAAAAATCCCTCACTCAGGTTTTCTACGTAAGCTCTGTGTGTGCTCTTCCCCACAGTGACAAGACGTTGGCAGTGGTAGGAGCTTGCCAATGTGACTGAAATGGCTATATTTGACCAATGGTGCTGTGTTTGATTCCAGCATTTGAGCAAAATAATGTGGCAGTGAGAACTTTATGATCAGAAAGCATTTTACTGGACATCAGCAGCAAGGGAGGATGAGAAAAGAAGAAATAAATACAGTTTATTCTGTCCCAGAGCGGTGTGTCACTACTCGCTGTTGATTCAATGGCCTCTAAGTTTTATTTTGTGTAACACAATCTGGTAGATGTCTGCAAAGTAGCTACATATGGATTTTACTGAGAGACTGGCAGCCCTTGGGAAGGATCATGGTAAAAGAGAATGGACAGAAGTGGCTGTTCCTCATTTATTGTTAACTGGATCCGCTTCCATAGGTTATATTATACTTGCTCTAGTTTGAATTCCTATTTCAAAGTAGTATTGCTACTTAGGAATTTATGAAAGGAGATTTCTGTTTTCCAATTAAATCTCGTGCATTGACGTTAATGAATAATACTACGGTATTTTGAAACACCATCTTTTTTTTCTTTTTTTCCTTCCCCTCCATATAATTGCTCTTTGATTTAAGGTTGCTATTGATTTGTTATACACTTGTCCTTGGTCATTTTGCTGTGTGGTTTCTTGGTGTAAATAGATAACCTTTAAACATCAGATAAGAGAACATGAGTGACACTTCCCATTATAGAGTGCCCTGCTGTCAGTTAGCAGGAAACATTTTCTGCATTTGAAAGGATCCTCCTATGGGTTATCTTTTGTCATGGAGACTGTTTTGTGGTATTTGCTGATGTGTTATCCTAGGTGACAATGGAAGTAACTTTTTGTAAGATATGATTAATTACATGCCAACAATCATTTTTCTATCAAGTGTAGCTACTTAACTGTGCGTGGCTTGAGTAGAAGGTTAAAATCAGGTAGTTTATTACGAAGGGGTTTTTTTAAAGTAGCTTTCTGTTTACATGTGGTGTCTTGAAGTGATGCTGAAGAACTTCTATGCATTTGGAGAACTTGGCAAGAAAATCGGAGCTATTGTCATCTACAGTTTATTTTCCTCTAGTAGATGTTAGTTGACTTCTAGTGTTTCTGTGGTGGGAGGCAACATAAAGGTCTGTTTGCTGTGACAGCCAGTTTAGGTGCTGCACACTTAAAGAACCTCAGGAGCTAATACCTAGATCAGTCCAGAATTCTGCAACCAAATTCAGCAGCAGGAGTGGGTTGGTGAACGTGTTCTCTCGCACTATCTAGGAACATGAGCATATCTTGGGTATTGCACAGTTCACACCCAAAGGGGAAATTAACTTCAGATGAAAATGCCTTTGGCGTAAACTGGCAGGTAAAGCAGGAAGTTCTAGAACAGGATGATGCAAAGGTTGGTCCGTGATCCAGGCTGCTTTTCTCCATAGACTTCAGGAAGAATCCCTATATTTTTCACAGAGATCCTGTATTTCTTTCTGTCTCTTGAAGAGCAATTGCAGGCAGGCAGGAAATGGTGGCCATCTGTTGAGAGGCCAGAAGAATTGGAGCTGTCAGCAGTCAGCTGTCAGCTGAATGAATGCTAAAAACAGCAAGTCTTAATGCAATTCAACAACAGACCTTATAAAAACTGAGTAGCTGAGTTTATTAAGACTTTATTAAATCTTTTGTTAGCCTTTTCCTATATATGCATGCAGTTTCTTGTTCTCTAATTGAGAAATTAAGTATATTTACATCTAATTGAGAAATAATAGGCATCCGCAGTCATCAATGAACATTGCCCTCTCCAGGTGAAACACTGCCAGGAAGTAGCATCGCCTGGCCTGGTGATGCATGTTTTCCCAAGGGCACTAGGGTGGGGTTGGTGAGTTTAGATGTAGGAGTTATAATTCACACCTCACAAATAGAGCTTGGGTTTTGCGTTGTTCCTCTGTTTCTTTTGTAAGTTACTGAAAGGGGTTAGTTTGTTCAAATCTGGCAAATCTCTCTGAATATAGTGTCGCTATACAAAAGCAGAATTCTGTTTCTGGTAGTATGACTTGTGCTAGGCAATGTAAAGATGTTAAAGAATTATTCTGTCATTAGCATGGTTCTCCATATCAACAGATAGCAGAGAGCCTGTCTTCAGGGCAGCTGATGTGTTTGTGAATCCTGCAGATAAGGTCATGAAGTGAATCCTTGCAGGAGTCTGGACAGAGTGCTGCTCTAGAAACAGTTAATGGAAAGGAAATGCCTCGTTATTGCAAAGTGAAATCAGATCCTTGCCAGTCTGAAGTTCTTCTCCAAAGCCAAGATTCATCTCATATTTTACAGCCTGAGCCACAAAGGTTTGCAAGGGGGAATTACCTGTGGCCTAAGATAGAAGGAACTGGTTTGCTTTCCCATAGGACAGGCTTGTCAAAAGTCATCAGTGTTTGCTGGGTATTTCCAGGGTACAGTAACTCTCCCAGCAAGTTCCGCTGTTGTAGTTATCACTGCTGCTGGAGGTAGGATTTTGTGGTGTGTGACTAGGAAGCTAGAGTGGAAGCAGCTGTCTGACTCGAGTGACTTACTGCAGAACTGGTTACCAGAGACACTAAATGCTGCTGGACTGGGCATGAAAAGGCTTCTCGGTAAAAAAGGAGAAGGGATGTCTAGAAGACTGCTTTCAGCAAGAGTTCTTTGGAAAGTTTGTCTCTTTTAGCCTGAAATAGGGTGTACTTGCTGACCTTCAGAGGAAATGGCAGCATTATGTCTTTAACAGAGATTCTCAGTGAAAAGCTTGCCATTGGGAGGGATTTTTCATCTTCATTTTGTTTCTGCTTTGAGGCCTGATCTGATTGTCACACAATGCACGGATGTTGCTACATTTGGTCGCTGACTGTTTCACTATCAAGGCTTTCTAGCACTCGGAAGAGATGTCCCTTCACGTCTGCCCTTGTGCCAGTCACTGGATATCCTGCAACAGAAAATGGGACATATGCAATAAAATTCAACTCCTGCTCTCTGTAGCCTAATGAGTTTTAACCCTGATTCAACAGTAAACGCTGGAGTGCCATGCAACTAGAAAGATATACTAGCCACTTAATTAAAGACAGCTTTTAATGAAGTTAATGAAAGGAACATCAGTAAATGGAGCAGAAACAAGATCCAAGCATTGCTTACTGCAAGTTACAGGATAAAGGCTCAAAAATGTCTTTTCATAGGTCCTTGATTCTGAGGCTGTTCTGTCCAAGGTCAGCAAGGGCATGGTTTCTGTACCTTGTAATGGCTTGTTCTAGATCAGCAGAGTATAGCAGCAGTCTGGAGATGATGTACGGAGGGTCTTAATTGTATTCCTTCTTTTGAATACGTCTCTGGCTGAAGCATCTGAGATGGCAAAAGAATTTATCCAAGAGATTTGGACCTGAGCAAAAAACTTCCATATAGATAAAAATCGTGCTATACTCGAGGCTTATAGTGTGTTCATTTTAGAGGCACCAAATGAAGAAATTAATAAATCATTTAATATAAATATAAAGGGAATTAGTATAAATAAAAATACTGTCTAGGAATCACTAGAGAGATCCAAACTGCAACCAAAAGACTGATCGTAGTACCATGTATTATGTTAGAAAATCGAATGCATCAGAAAGACAAATTTATAGCATAAGAAGCAAAGTTCCAAATAATTTGCAGCAATCTATAGCTGAAGAAAAATATAACCCTGATTGCTACTGTAGCAAGAGTTTTGCAAGTTTATGGGAACTCCAAGAGGAGAGCAGTAAGGCTGTAATAATTTCTTTAATCATACACAGATTGGCAAGACACAACTCTGAGCTCAAGGGCTCAATAAATTCAACTACAAGGACCCACAAAGCTGCTTTAAATTTGAAAGGATTTTGGGTAAGTGGCAGCATTTTAAATGTACATTAAGGAGTGAAATAATGAATATTAAGTTTGTATTCAACCCTGAGTGATCTGATGGTGTTTGGAATTAAGGCAATGATGCCTGTTATCCAAGGGCTAAAATCTGCAAGCCATCACCACCAACCTTTTTTTCCTTTCTTTCTTATTTTTGGTTTTGTGTTTTGTTTTGGTTTTTTTGTCTGGTTGGTTGGTTTTGTTGGTTTGATTTTGGGGATTTTCAGGGTTGAGTAGTTTTGTGGTGGGTTTTTTCTTTTTTTTTTTTGAGCCTTCTGTTTTGAAGTATGATTGGGCTGAGTGAGTGACAAAAAGAACATCACACGGACCTATAGGTATATTTATTCTTAGTAAATGATATTCACTAACACTGAATATATCTAATGGAAAATGGAAAGTTTATTAGCACGTACTAGAGAATATATTGAGTACAAGTATTTGGAAGGTGATAGGAGCTCTAGTTTGAAGAGTTAATACAGAGTATTGTTTGTACTTCAATGCATCCACACATGTAAGAACCTCTTATAAAATTTGCATGGACTGTGAATTCTTTAAAAGGTGATTATGGGAAATCTATATTTTCCTCTGCCGTGCTCTTCAGAGAAACCATGACAATTTTGGAAATCTACCAAGAATGCAGCAACCATACCCTTTCACTTTTGTGTAAAAATACATTTCATCAGAGTGATGGTTTTCCAAAGTCTTTGTGAATTTTTTAATTCATTACAACTGTGGATAGTAACAAAAGTGATGTATTTGGAAAGTTCAAAAGGCAGGGGAAACCACAGTGGAATTTATGGACTTCTGTAAAACCTGTGGCCCCACTTCTACTGGGATCGTTGGAGAATAAGAACACTGGAGGGGAGCAGGGGGAACGAAGTGGAAGAGGGAAGTCTGTTTTAAGGGATCCTTCTCTTTTTTTGGTCCTGGAAGAAATGTCGCAGTGCCTTTGGAGTCAAGGGGACGTGTTTTTGTAGTTAAGTTTGTAAAAAATGCAACACAGATGTGATAGTGTTCATACAGGGACAGTCTGAGGCCAAGGAAAACATTTTATTTTTCATCCTGATAAATTTATTGACCTTAAATCAAGGTGAAAATATTTCTTGATTTGTAGTGTATTTTCACAACGTAACATGTTAAAATAAAGGTCGATTGCCATTTTATATAGAGGTCATTATGAATTCATTTTAAAACAATGCATGGATCAGAAAATTCCCCATTTGTAGTTTACCATCTGTAAGTCTTACTGGATCTATTTAATTAGATTTCAGTGCAGCATCTGTAGCACTGGTAAATTCAAATAATTAAGCTTCGTGATTTCTTGTGTATTATAAATGTCACAAAACTAGTTGCTGCAGAGCAGATAATTCCTTTTTGTAATTGGGATTTCTGTCATGAACTGTTTCCTTATTTATAGCTATTAAAACTTTGAAAAGAATCTTATATAATTGGGTTCAATTTGAGTTACTTTTTGCTATAGGTTCACTTTTTTTTACCTTTTTCTGATGGATCTTATTTTTTTTTTCTCTACAGTTAAATTTTATGTTTTTTTCCTAAAAACTCTTATTTCTCCTTTGTCAAAGCAGTTGAAATAACTGTGGTCTGGGACAGGGAGAAACAGAGCTAATGTGACCCAGGTGTAAGCTGAGCTGGATTCATCCTAAAGCATTACATGATTGTGCCAAGGCTGGAGTTTCTAAATGCATGTCACTATATGCCAATCTGTTTCATTAAAAAAAAAAAAGGAAATCCAAACAGCAACATAGGCAATACCTGGAAGGGTGATAGCTGCATTTTGGTCCTGGTTCAAGGGTTGTTTCTATAGTTTTCAAGGTTTTCCAGTAGTTTTATATAAAGTCCTTTGAGTAGAGATTCAAATGGCATCTTCTGGATGTTGCACTCCATGGCAGCGGCTGCCTGAGACACTGAGCCCTAGTTCTTGGCAAATGGAAAGTTTACCTGTTATATTCTATGATTCTGGCCAGATACGGAGTCCCTCTGGCTGGGTTTCACATCAGCTCAAGGCCACAAGGTGTAGGTTAACCCTGCTCTGAGAGGCTGGCTTCATCCGCCTGCTTCTGTCACTGCACTAACACAGTTGGCTGGCTGCTTGTCAGCTCCTGGCTGGGTGAGCTGGTGTCTGCCCGCAGCACACTATTTCTGTCTGTCCAGGGCTGACAGCCCAGCGGTGCTGGTACCGCTGCCCCGGGGAACCCAGCTCTGAGCAAGGGAGCTTCAGAGACCCATTCAGCACTGTTAGTAAGCTGTTTATTATATTTTCAAAGTTCTATATGATGATAAGTTTAATTGCTATTATGTAAGGCAGAAAGGAAGGTGGGAGCATTCTACAGACACAGTTCCTTGCAGGACTCTTGTGGTTGTTTTGTTGAATGCAGAGTCCTGTTAGGCAGCGTGTCGAGTTAGAATTTGGGTGCTGAATCAAGCAGACCTTCACTGGCCTTTGGTACCTGAACGTGAGAGAGAAATTTAGCTCAAAATCAGTCTTGTATGTTTTAGCAAATATCTGCAGATATTTGATCCTTGCTATAAACCAGCTTTTGGGGGCACATCAGCTCATCTAGGTTTCATTATTGTTTCTACCTTTAAAATTTTGGGAAATAGTTGAAAATGTAAGATGTACTATAATTTTTCTAAAGCTAAAATGCAAACAAACCCCTTTCACATAAAATCTACTTATCTTTTTGAAATCCCTTGGCTGGCAGTTTGATCTCCAGATTTCTATGACTTTCTGGCTTATGATGTTTAAACTCATATAATTGAAAATAACAAGATTAAAACACAGAAGTGCGTGGAAGAGATCAGTTGATGATGTAATTCAATTAGTTAAACACTGACATTTGAGACTAAGGATTATTTTAATTCAAGACTGATCTTTTCAATGAAACCACTACATGAAATTTAAAAACTGGGACGAGATTTTCATTTATACTGACACCTAGATTCACGTGTCCCATCCCGCCCCATTCCCCTCTTCTCCCCACCCTTAACCAAATGAATCAGTGGAAAATCACTTTGATTCCATTCTTGGATAGGACCACGAAGCTTTCTCACTGTTCTTGCAATGTAAAGGTGTCTTAACTTGTCCGCAGAAGTGAGAATGTACTCAACACCCTTAATGAGGTTGCAGTAATGCAAAACTATTCCTCTTAACACTTCATGCTTTCTCTGCAGTCACAAAGGGTGTTTCCACTTAAGGAATCTAAAGCAGACAGATGATGATGTAACTTTTGGTTTTGACACTTTGCTGGATGAAGGGCAGAGCCAAGAATAGAATTCAGGTCTCTGCAGCATGATCCTCCTCTAGCTGCCCTCCCTAGTTCTTTCAGCCTGCTGTTAGTGGAGGCTTTGCTGGCCCAGCTGAAAGCAAATTTGGGGACAGCCAAATTTTGCTTTAATTGTGTATGTTCTTCATGCAGTTGTAATTAATGGTTTTTCTTTCAGTTATTGAAAATCACTGCACTTGAATCTTACTGTTTATGTGGTAATTCTGTCAAGTGATGGAAGATTTGCGGTGATGCCTGTGGGAAATGTATTTATCGAGTATTTATTACAAATCCCTTGCTGTAATGGAAAATTAAGCAGCACGGGGAGTATGCCAAGTAGGTATTAGAGGAGAAATCAGAACAAGTTAAGAAACACTGTAGATAAAGAAATAGTGATGCTGACCACCTCTTGAGAATTGTCACTAAAACACTCAGAAGCCAGTTCCAGTGTCTGTTGGGGAAGACTGAGAGTGGCTGACTGATCAATGCTAATATTGCACTGGTACCTTGGCAAGATACTGCTTAAAACATAGAAAGTTAGTGTTGTGACTCTGCAGTTTCATGACTTGTGAGCAAACCAAAGATATTGTGGGATCTGGAAGAACAATGTGCTCTGTAGCTTTGATTTCCAGGGCAGACTGCTGAATGAAAAGGTCAAGACAGAAAGAAGGTTCAGTTTAATAAATGGGTATATGAGTGGCTAGGTGCTTGTTGTGTGTGCCACACATTAATCTCACACCATGGTGAACATTAATGCAGCAGTCCCAACACTTTTAGAACACTACTGTATTTTCCAATGATTAATGAATTAAGCCTTAATCTATTATTACCATTGTGAATTGAGCGGAATCAGATATGATTCATAGTTTTACATTTATACCAGTTATCAGTTTCCAAACCATTCCTAAAGCAGTGATTATTTGTCTTTCAAGGGGTCATTTAATTCTGTGTTTGTTTACTTTAAATATGTTGCATGTGATTTATTGTGATTTATGGAGCTGACAAGGACTGGATCATTGGGAATACAGTGAGTCAGTTTGCATATCTGTTGAGTAGTAGCTTTTGTTGGAAATAAACTATTATGTTTTGGGGTAGTATTTAAGAAATGTAATTTTCCTTCTTTCCTCTTGCTGCATTTACTTAATGATTTACAGATTTTTTTTTTTTTATTTTTTTTTAGTATTCTGTTCTTCATATAAATAACTCAAATTCTAGCCGCCTCATTTTTCTCTCTCACACCCTTCTGTACAAGCCAGGCTGCAGAAGTTCAGATACTCTCAGCCCAATTCACTATTGTTGTTTTTAAGCCAGTGGAACTTTACTGAAAAAATGAAATTAACAGAATCACAAAGCATAATGCTGGAATACTGTTACGATGAATCAGGTTTGGCCATTAGCCAAAAATCTGCTGATTTCCAGTAATCCTGCATCTGCAGAATTAAGTAAACCAGATATTTTTCAGGGGCTCGGAAAACCCAGAAGCTGTGTTTTCCTGTAATTCTAATGTTCTTTATTATTGTTACATATTGGTGATTTTTCTGGAATCACATAGATTTTTTCATTATTAATTCTGCTTCTCTGTTAGCATATAAAAAAGAGCATCGTCAAAATTCATGTCTGTCATCTGGTAAGTAGCATCACTTGAGTGACAATATGAAAGTCTTTGAAAGCATAGAAAAAGCTGATGTTCACTGGCATGAAAAGAACATCCATAATAGTCAAGCCTGTATCTCTTAATCCTAATGAGTTGTGATAGAAGTTTCTGAAAGGTAACTGCATGTTTTTCTAGCAGTGGCTAAAAGGAAAATATTGATGAGCATGGTTGCTGTAATGTAGTATATTAAGACTTTTGGCATGTTCTAAGCATTAGGCTGTTTTGCTTATACCATGGTTTCAGCAGTATTCAGGCAATTTACGAGAATGAAGACCAATAAAAGCCCTAGAAAGAAATGTTATTCTCTTGGGCGAAGTAATAACATTGCGTTGCACCTGAGCAAAGCATTGGTTTATAATATAAGCACCATGGGCCAATTGATAGAGGAGTTCTCATGTATATCCTGTCTTCAATATTAGAAAATTCGGTTATTGCGTTTGGTAAAATAGGTAAAAGTCAATTCTGTGGACTGGCTTGTGTAGAAAAAGAAGCTTGTGATATGGGAATTCCCAAAAGCACTGCATGAACGTAGCGCAGTCTCCTGACCAGTCAGTGCTGTTTTACTATGTAGCTGAGAAGGTATTTAGTTCTTATATAGTTCAGAAATAATACCTTTGCAGCTAGAAGGATTGAAGAGATCCTGTTCACTGGAATTGAGGGTAAACATCTCTCAAAGAAATAAGTGGCAGTCCCTGACTCCTGTAAGGAACAGTACTGAGATGAATGAGCCCAAATGTCCAGAACCAGTTTTAGAACAAATGCCTGCAAGGCATATTCTTGAAAGTCGTGGACCCTGAGGGCAGTCCCAAAAATTCCATGCACATTATATTCACCTAAAAATGTCTATTTCTGCATATGCTGGATGTTCAGTAACACGCATATGAAATAAGCTCTGTATTTGTGCTTTGACTGGGAGGTTGGACTAGAGATCTCCTGTGGCCCCTTTCCACTTGAATTCTGATTCATGTACTGATACAGATATGTTCAACAGAAAGCATCTGGGGTGGTTTTGATTTTTTTTTTCTCCTCTTACTGTGTTTTTTAACTGCCAAATCGAAATCAGGTGGTGTTGACTACTTCAGTGTTTTAAGTACGGAAAATTGTGACCAATGAAAACCTATGTTTTCTGTTACAGAAGGCAGCTCTGGGAATCGCAGAGACCTAGAGGAGCCATGAGCAGTATTTCTTCCTGTTTCTGTTGGGACAGCGGAGGGGAGAGAAAGGAGGCAGAGGCTTCATAAACTATTGATGGTCCCTTACAGCTGAGATTTGTTGTCCTTGCTGAGTGGTTGCATGAACGGTTGTGATGCGTGTGACTCCTGCTGAGCTGTGCTCTGTGGGAGTTGAGACACAGTGTTCTTTTCAGTGGATGTGGCTGTCATCTTCTAAGCTTGATGCTTATATAAAATATGGCTTTTAAATATTAGAGTGTCTTTTTTTTCTCTTTATGCAATAGTAGTGCAGTTCTTTGAGATTTATGCTGTTTCATCTTTACATAACCATTTCAAGCTGGTTCAGCAAATGGAGCAAGGAAGAACAGATTTTGTGTAGCCCCTGAGCCTTGAGGTTTTATTTCTAGTTACTCTTTTGGGAGAATACTTACATGGACTCTAAGTAGCCTTTAAAAATAATACCCCTACTCCATATACTCAGAGTTGCCCCCCAAAAATAGTGTGTAAATATACAAATAGAAGAAAGTAGTTTTGGAGGAGCTCTCATCAAATGCCTTTCAGTCAGTTGTTTTTACTACTTAATTCTTCTAATATTAATAAAAGCTAAACTTAGAGATGGGGAAAACAAAAGTATACTGTTTATTGGTCTCATTTTTTCTCTTCTTGTATGAATTTCTATATTTTAATGGATTCTAATATTTTTATTGGGATATTGGGGCAAGACTTGCAATCCTGTTCTAGTGGGGAGGTTCAGCAGTAGAGTTTAAGAATTATATCACTTTCTCTTTGTTCTGCTTTCATAGTAGGCTTGCTGAACAAAGCTAACATTATAGAAACAGAAAGCAATGCCAAAAAAGTCTACATGCAAATGAGTGGAATTCACCATGTTTTCCCATTGCCTTCCTTTTCCACTTGTTGCTCCGATCTTCTAGAAAAAGATTTGATTTCAAGGACAGCTGGCATTTGAAGTAGTTTGAAAACTTTCTCTGACATCCCAAAGTTTACACTTCCAAATGGCATATTATTGGAAACGAAGTTAAATAAAGGATGCACGTAGAGGAGCACTGAAAATATCAGAGGGAATGGTTGTTGCACTCTGTGATCTGAAAATCATGTAATACCTGATAGGTGGTTTCTGCTAAAACATAACTTCATTTTGACTGTCTGTGAAAACAAGATATTAAGAGCATGGTAATAAGGGGAAAAAAGCTTGAAGACCTGTGTAGACAATAAGGTTTGCAGAAGGTAGACTTGGAGAGAACTGAAGTAAACCCAGGAAATAAAAATTATGTAGCCATTGTGCCTAATTGTCACTTACTTTAAGGCTGCTTTGGCTCCTCTGGTGATGCAGAGTGACATTAAAGTGCAATTAGTGTGAGAACTGGGCCACAGTGAATGAAAGAAGGGAAACCTGCCACAGCCAGTTATATAGAATAACTAATAAATTCTTAATGCAGATTTTTAGAAGTCCTAAAAAGTTGCTTTATTTTGTCAGGATCCGTTATATTTTTGTGTATGTGCTCCACAGTCAGCTATCTAGCCACTCTGAAGCGAGAAGCATTCTTCTCTCTTCAACACCTGTAACAAGCTTCTCCCTAGGTATCTTCAGACTCTTTTTAAGTCAGTTTAATCTAAATTATTTCTTTAGCAATTAAAAACTTGCCTGAATACAAACAAAAGTATTGGTAGGTGGCAGACAGAATAGGTTCTCTTCTTCCCCCAGAATTGTTTTCAGCGATTCCTCTCTGTCGTGAAGAGAACTGGTCAGGGCATTTTGTCAAAATCGTAATTTCTTTTGAACCACTAAATATTTCATGGGTACCTTTTAAATGTTCTGTTTTCAGTTGTGGATGTTCTCCAAGCTCTGGAGGTCTCTTGACTCAACTAGTAAGAGAGGAGCACTGAAAATGTTTTGTTCTTGTTTATATTTCCAGGTGGAAAACAAACATCATGATAAACTTGGGGAAATAAGGGAACAGATTTGGAACTTTACAAGCATTGTTGAAATGGCATTGTCTGTCAGTGGTCAGCTCTGGTAACACTTGCATGTCAAATGTTCCCTATGTCGGGATGCTGAGGTGGCTTTGCCAGGCTGGCACGGCAGGCAGGTGGGTGGCTATGCTCTAGCACCCTGATCAAAAGTCCTCTGGCTTTCCTGAGTTTAGCTGCCAAATGATGGCATTCCCACAGAGTTGAGCTCATACGTGGCTGTTTGGGTGACTGATGGGATTGAAGGAGAGTGAGGCAAAACGAGTGCTTTACAGCACGGTTCGTTGGGCAAGGGTAATGGTGTGAACCCTGACAGGCCTGGTGAGAGATTAGCTTTCTGAGAAAAGTCATAGTTGCAGGAGCACTGCATTTCCTAAAAGGCTATAAATTAAACCTGTTCCTGTAGCTTTGCTGGGTGGCAGAGAAGTGTAAGATTAGATGAGCTGAGTTGCATTATTCTGAAATAATGTTGTGTGATGTTTTGTTCTATTTAGTGATAAATGCAACTGTTTAGGGAGAAATCAGTCACTTTAAAGCCTGGTCACAGGCTCCTTAAAGGAGCACAGGTTCTGTTATGTGTGGTTGCAGTTAAATAAATGGCCCCATTGAGGATGTCTTTCCCAAATCCCAGTCTAGGAGTGTGAGAATTGCTAGATGTTGTTGCAAACTAGGAAAAGGAAACAGCTATAAAATGTCAAATAGGCAGGACAGAGATACCAGAAAAGGGCAGAAGAATAAGTTGCCACATTACTCTGATCCTGGACGCTCTCACATGGATGGGGACATGCAGCCTCGTCTGCTTTCCTATTGGAGTCAGTGCAGGGCTTGAGTCTGCGCGCTAGCTCAACAGGCAGGCTCTCTATGCTGTTTCCGTATCACTGTTGCACTACGTCTGGTGAAGGAAAATGCCTTAAAAATAAACTATAAAGGTTTTAATTTAAATGAGGAAGAGCTTGAATCCATTTGAATTCTGGATTTTCAATTGTCTGTTCTGTCTCCCATATTGCAGTGCATTGCTTTTTGTTCAGAATAACTTATTGTAGCATTTAAAATAAATAAATATAAGTACCTCATCATAATATTAGTCATATAATCTGGTGACTTGCTTTGAGTTACATAGAGTGAGCTGAGGAGTGTTATTTGCCTCATATGTACCCACAGATGCATGCCTAGTCATGCTGTTTGATGTACAACACAGCTGCTACTGTGTTACTGAGTTTTCGGTCTAAGTGAAATCAATGTCTCCCACATACAGCGTGATTAATCAGCCTGTACACAAAACTGAAACCATGCTGTAACTAAAATCTACCATCCTTACCTATGACTGGACTTCGAGAATATCAGAGCAGGTGAGAGCAGCATAGTCATCATTTAAGGGCTGAAGTAGCAGGTGCACCTTTTAGGCGTCACTTGTACTGTGTTAAAGCCATCCATCACATCTGCATAGATACAAGTCTTTATCCCACTGTCTTGGCCTTTTTGGAGCTATTGTGGGGGACACTTTGCAAAGAAGACAAATACTTGAGTATTTCACTTGTGACACTCTGACTGTGACCATATCACAGAGGAAGTGTGGTTCCATCAAGAAGGTGCAAGTCTGGGATTTAGAAAACTGGCTTTCATTTAATATCCCTTCAGGTTTCCTGTGTGATAGGAGTCACTAAATTGCTGTATACCCCAGCTTACTGTCCAAACACATCTGGAGTGGGAACATGTTACTTGCCATTCCTATAGGGGCTGTACAGATAATATAACAGCATTTGTGAGGCTTGCAAAGGCCACTCTGCTGTGGCCCCATAAGTACCTTAGGTGGACTGTAGGAAATGGTTTCCTCATGCCACAAATGGCTCTGACTCTCTGGAGAATTCATTTTTTCTCTAAGCTAAAATCTCAGGTGCTAAAAGTGCTAGGACTTTTCCCTGACCTTTCCTTTCCATACTTCCTTCTCATTATTCTTCTGTTCCCTGTTTATCATTCCATTGTTAGCTGAAATAATCAGGGTTCCAGGAGGAACACCTGCCGTGATTACACTGAAGTACCATATGTTGGCACAGCAGGGCAAAGTCACCTATAAACTATTTTAATTTTTCTGAAGGGGAGGACAGATCTTACTTTCAGGGAGAAACTTGCATGGAAGGGGTAGTGAAAAATCCCTGTGTAAGCAAATTGGCGTCTGTGTCCATACTGCTAGGTAAGCAGTGCAGCGATATTTCAGCCTTGATTTTTCATTATAGAATGCTGCCAGGCTGGTGATCTTTCGGGAGCAAAAGATACACTTGAAATGCAAGTCATCTACCTTGAGCTAACTCCACTATAGTTGCATTTGAGCCAACTGTTTTAGACTTGTTTTGCAGCCACTGGAGTGAAGCAGACAATTAAATGCCGGATGCCATTCATCTGACCTAATTTGGGTAGCTGTGTTAGAATGAGATGAATGGTAACTGCTTCTGTCTATTGACTGAAGGAAGCCTAGACAACTAACTTTGATGAACGCTACTTTTCATGTCAATGTTGAGTTATCTTCTGATACACAATTGTTCTATACCTTGAGCGTGCTTTTGCCACCTCAAGCAATGCATGGTCCTGAATGGAACAAGACTTTTCTTGTTAGAATGGCACCAAATCTTATCAAGTCAGTGTCCTTGGGTCGCAGAGTTGTAACTTTTCTATGACAGACTACATGTGCCATTCCGTAAATACCGCAGCATTGTATATTTTAGATTCTAGTCTATAGATGGCCAAAAATTCTCAGCATTGAGATATCAAAATGGTAATGTTCTAAAACAGATGAATATCAAGACAAGATGTGACCTATTGAGAAAAGATTCTTACAGACTATTCCTTTTCTTTTTCCACAGAAAACAATTATAATAGTTATGGTTTTGTCAGTAGTTTGGGTATTTTTCTTTAATATGATATAGAAAAATACATTTATGGAGTGATTGAGAACAATAAATTACAGGACTTGGAGGTGTCCTAGATTATTTTTTTTTACTTCTCATTTTTGTGGAAGGTTCTTCAGTATTTCATTGTAGCAGTGATCCTAATAGGCTCTTCTAAAAGCAATTCAGTAACCCTCTGAATTTCTACTGTAGTGCTGGTAGCACTTCATTTCCATTCAGTGGATAAAGATCAGAGGATCATTTAATGGTAATCACAACAAAACTTACAGTGACTGGTGACAATGCTAAAATCCAAATAGTATAAAGTTAACCTCATACTTGTGAAGGTCATTGTCGCTAAAAAGTAACCTTTCAAATTTGTGGTTGAATTAATGTATTCTTTTTTGCTATATAGTTGAATAGAGATTCTCAAGATGCACAACCCAACTAAAACCTTACTATAACTGTGAATAGTTTCTACATCTTAATTGTCTGATTGTCTTGTATTCCTTTGAGAAGAAGCGATTGTTTTGTAACAAAGCAGGTGGCTTCTATGATACTTTGGATGTGAAGGGAGATGATTATCATTTTCCCCTGCCGCTATATGACTCTGCTGACCTGATTAGAATTGCTTCTGATCTGTGCTTTCAGAAATGAGATGTTTTAACCTTGTGACCTGGGAGAAATGGCAAAACTTTTCTATTTGATATGTTTTATGAATAATCCATCATTTGTAATTTTAAGTCTAGCAAGCACTTGGAAGTTGACCCTGGAAATTTTGGATCTTTAAGTTTCCAAAAATGTAATAAATACCTCCTTTTCTCATGACAAAATCTGCTCCCTGGCATTCTGAAGTGGCACAATTCAAATAGGTCCATTCACATATAGTCAGAGAAATTAGACTTATGGTTTTTCTCAGTGTATTCTGTGACTGTAGCAGTCTTTTCCATGTTATAACATACTGAAGATAGAGATACGATTTTAAAGAGAAGTTTCTGAAGTTTCTGTTCATAAAGAAAGACTTTCTTATGGGTAAAGTAATATTTGTAGCTAGCTGTGTGCAAGAGGTACTCTCATTGACCAGCATCATGGTAGCATCCTTGATTCACTGGCAATATCTCTTCGTTATAGGACAACCAAATAACCTTTAAGGGATGGCTATTAGACTCATCGTTAATGTCAGTAAATTTGTGTATGTCACTTCCTGCAAACCCCAATCTGGAGAGACAAATCTCCTGGAGAGACTCCTTTTAGAGGTTCTCCTGGATGAAGCTGTGTCTCTTCACTCCTCTTTTGTATTAGGGAGACTCCTTTTGCTGTTAATCTTTAATCTAAAGGGGTATTTTTCAAATGGATTATTGAAAATACTGCTGAAAACTTGAAGTCATCCATTTTCTTCCTCGACAAAGAGCCTCTCTGTGTCTCAGTAGAAACTATCTAAATTTCTTTATTGTATGCTGAAAAAAACTTAAAATATTTTGAAGTTTTAAAGGTCACATATCTTTTGCCATGGGACAGAGCCAATGCCTGCTTCAATTTACTGGAATCCCTATTGAAAGGTTGTCTCTCTAGTCTTTCTACAGCCAGAAGTTACTAAGAGGGCCTGTGTTTTTTGAAGGTTTTTCCATCCTACTTGTTGACTGTTTCAGCAATGTTGTTTACTGTGCAAGTGAAATTGTAAGAGGATTAAGGGTAGTCCAAGACAGGTATCTAAACATCCAGCTCCTGGGTGAGATCTCAGACCAGGAACTATTCACTTTGGTTTGGGGAATGATCCATCTAGTGTAAGACTCTAGTACAGTACACATGAAGAGGCTCATGGATATTCCAGAGGTGTTAAAATTTCCCCTGCATTTAGTCTGGCTAAAGAAGATATCATCACTTGGGTTTGTTCAAGTTGTGTGCCCTTTTAGTCTTGCTTTTCCTGCTAAGGATTCCTCACTGACTTTCTGAATTGTTTCACAGATTCTTTTGTAATAACTGATTGGTTTTTCCCCTCTCTTGCATTCTTGGGCATTTGGATTATAGCACTTATATGTGTCCTGAAGTTCCCATGACATCTAAATTCCTTCTGAATAGGCATGAGCATTGAATGAGCATTTAACATGCTGCTCCAAGTGGGAATTCTGTTCTGTATGTCCTGAAAAGATATGGTCATGTCAATCTGTCTTGTTTTGCGATTTTTTTTTTTAAGAAATACTTGTGGATAAATAAAACTCAAGCTTCATGGGATCATCTGATAATTATCACTAACCAGTGGCTAAAAAGATTTGTAGATGTTATAGAATATAAATGAGTGCAGCTGGTGTACTCAGGAGGCAATCAGCAGCGTGAAAGGGACTGGTGCCAGGTTACAATTCTAATAAATCTTGATATTTAATATGAAGTAGTGATTTTCTGTTTGAAACATAAATAATCTAGTTATTTTGCAAAAGAGGACAAAGAAATGTAGATCTCCAGTGGGAAAAGTGAGAGAATGTGTCCCTCCCTCTCCAGTAGTAAGATATCCTTGATGAGACGGCTACAGGAGGAAATATCCTGGGAAGAGGGTAGGAGGAGGAGAGCATTCTCTTTTTTGTCATGCCCTGGTGACCCTTGAGTTTCCTGCTAGGAAATCTACGCAGGAACTTGGCATGTAAAAATGTACTTAATTTTCCAGTCTGCAGCACAGAGGGAAACAACATTATATCGGGTGTGGGGTTCAGATATTAATGAGCTAAAGTGATTATTGCCATCTGATAACCTTATCTGTAGCTCAGAGGTGCCAGGTTCACTAGTCCCATGTCTAGACTGGAACAAGAAGGAACTATCGGAGTGTTCCCAAAAATACTGAGATAAAAACACTGCATGTGCGGAGAAGCCAGAGGCAACTTTAAGTTCTTAAGACTCTGCATATTGAAATACAGACTTGAGATGACAGGGCAAAGGAACAGCGCTGCTCCAAGGAGAACACAGATCTGGAGGGCACGACACAGCCTTAGCCTAGAGGGTGGAGACTATTCAGTTGAGATCTGAATATGAACCATCTGTACTACACCTTTTTTCACACTCAGTTCTCGTCCTTTGACATTTATTATTTAAGCCATTGTTAACTTGAATCTGTTGTCCATGGTCAAGATACTTACTGGACATGTTAGGTAACAACTTTGCTGAGATAATGCTTAATTTCATTCTAAAGCAAAGTAGGTGTAAAATCAAGACTATACCTGATGGCTTTTCCTCATTTATATGGTAGTGCCATTTGGGGAGAAAAAAAACCCAAACAAACAACTTCATGACATTTCTATGGATTTTTGAAGAATTAAAAGAATGGAACAGAAATGAGAAGCTGGGCTGGAAAAATATACTTTACTCTTAAAAAAAAAACCCTAGGATGCTGAAAAGTAGAATTTATTAATGTTATAAATTTTCTGTTCATGTGCTTTGTAAACATGTAGTTTTATGGTTATGTTCCATATTTCTACACCATCTGGAGAGTAAGAATTTCAAAGCAAATTTTTTTTTTCTTATTTTTATCAGTGTCAGAAGTTTGCTTTAAATGCTTCAGGAAGAGCAATTTTCTAACATAATGAACTTGAAAGTAAGTTTTGACAGATTGAGTTCCCCATTTACCTAATAAGTAGCATCCTGTAATCCAGTATATGCAATTGCTGCTGAGAATTTCAGAGATTTGATTTTCTAATGTGAAAAATGACATTTAAAAATAGTTTATTTCTTATTAAGGCATTACATGGTTTTTAACAAGTTATTTTACTCTTTCAAATTCCCCTTGTAAAGAACAACATAGTTTAGCAGTAACAGCTTAGAATATTTTTATTGAAAATCCTTGTTCTAGTGTATTCTGAGATCAGTTTATCTGAATGTCTGGTTATGTGTTTGTATTAATAAAATAAAAAAATAAACAAAAATAATTTGATAGTGCTTGTTCTAATGTAAAAGAAATTGAACAATCAGTCAGAAACAGCCATTCTGAAGTTGTTCTTCTAGAGAATAACAGAGAAGAATTACTATGGAGCAGTGCACTGAAATGAAAATGCACAATTGAACACGTTCTATCACACAACCAAAGACGTTTCAGAGATTCCAAAGTTAAATCAGACCAAAGCAGTGAATATACAGATCAGCTGGTTTGCCTTTGAGGTTTGTGCTATGGCTCAGGGGTAGTGTAACTATCTGAAAGTATTTTCTGTGCTTTTAAAGATCAATTTGTTGCACAGAGCCAGGTTGAGTGCCTGAAGACACAATATGGTGTGTAAGAGCACTAGACACTTGCAGAAGGTAATTTCTTTTTAATGTCCTGTTCGTAGAGTCATTTGGTCCTGAATCCCATCTTCTATGTATTTTGAGACTGTATAGAAAAAGTTGGGAGCCCACAAGTCAGAAGCTGCTAGGCTCACACAGTTGTTTTTCTTAACACTGTAATCTTCATGGTTTTTGTGATTCCTTTTGAATCATTATGTTTTGGTTTTTTGTAGTAGTTTCTCTCTTAGTCTTTGAATGTTTGGAGTTAGTAATGCTGAAAGTACTGTCTGCTCATGCATACAATATTTTTCATGAAATGGTGGGGTTGTTGTATCTGTTACACTGCATATAGTATCTGGAAGCAGAGGGGTTAACAATTTGTGGTTCTTATACAAGAGTCTTAGTGGGTGGTACTTGTAATGATAATCAGAGCAAGAGTGCATTGAAAAAGTTTGTTATACTTTCTCCTTTTCTAATATCAAATGTAGAGGCATCTACAATTGCGAAGTAATGTCTTATAACAGTTAAAAACCTAAAAATCACCCAATACCAAACCCACAACCTTTGAGGAAGACTTGAGTTGCATAATCTGAAGGAAATGTTTCAATAAGAGTATTAACAGATGGAGACTGCTACAGTAGGTCAGAAAGGAATTCCCTGAAGACAAAGGACATTTTGTTGGATCTCCAGGAGTTCTGTATTGATGTCACAATACACATTTCCAAACTCTGTTTTTTTTTTGACAGAGAAACCTCATTATAAATGGACAGAATAACTTGGAGGAAAAATTGAGGGGGAGGCTTCCCTTCTTAGGGAGCCATCTGGTTCACAGTTTGCAGCTTCCTGCTCTGCTCTCTAAGTTGTCTTTAGTTGCAATAACTGTTCTATATGTGTCCCAACACTTGGATCCGAGTATGTGTGATAGTTACTCTAAGCCAAACAGAAAATACATGTGTGAAATGTGGACTCAGAATTTTGATATTTTTTTTATATATAGAAATAGATTTATTTTTAAAGCACAATTTTAAAAGTATATTAGGAAACATTATTTAACCAAAACATTTATTCTGCATTTTGGATTACTTTTTTCCTGCGTATTAACACAGTGAAGTATTCCTTTGTATTATTTTCTCCTCTCTACATTCAAGAGTTGTGCCTCAATTGGCTCTCTAAGTCATAGAAGTAGCATCCTTACCCCCGTGAACAGTCTTACAAAAGTTAACAGTTGGTTGCTTACTGCTGAATGTAATGGATGAAAGAAAAGTACTTGTAAAAATAATTCAAAATGCTTCAGTGCAACTCTTCAACACCTTGAATAGCCTTTGAATGTCTCTAAAAGTTGTGTGCAGTTGTCCTATTTTCTTGCTTACTGCAACTATATCAATTTTAAATTTTTAAAAAGTGCTTTGTATAGTGACAAGTGAATTCTTAACAGTGAACAAGGGCTGTCCACCACCACCTGGCCTTTCTTCCAGCATCGCAGATGGGATCCTTTGCATCATCAATAGAAAGAGCTATTTGGCTCTCTTAAATTCTCACTTTGAGTAAAATTGGATTGTGGGAAGAGAATCAATAGTTTAAATAGTTTAGTTAAAAGCGATGTAGAGATCAAAAAGAGGGTTTATACCAGGTCAGATATGTCGAGACTACTGTGCTCTGTGCTTAGTCAGCTCTTAGCAGCATCACTGCTACCCGTCATAATATTTATGTAGCACCAAGGTACAGATTTCTTCAAAGGGACAGTTCTAGACCCAGATTTTGAAACCTTACAGTTCTGAGAATATTACAGCCAAAATAAAACTCTTTCAAGGTAGAAACCTCAAATTTACTGGGGAGCTGAACAGAATGGTTAGTCATCAGATTTGGATGTAATGAAAATGAGAAGGGAATGCTCTGTTCTCTGGCAGTTGATAGCACTGGTTTGAAGTAGTAAATGCAAAATGGTATGCGTAGACAACTTGCTGCCTCTGAAATCGAGTAATAATAAACCTCAGACTGTACCCATTTAACCTTTTTTTCTGCATTCACTGCTTCTGGCTTGTATTTGGCTGGTAGGTTATAAGAGAAGCTAACAACCCTACTTTTGTTGGTCCTTTATTGTATGCTGATCGTATATTATATCAAAAATAAGTGAAAGAGGGGGTTTTGGCTTGTATTTTTTAAAAAATAATCTTATCTGAACAGAAATTCTGCCTGAAACAACTGAAATATTATCTCACTAAAATCATAAAGCAGGGATTCAAATTTTTGTGAATTTGTTGTTTGGTTAAAATGGAATAAAATAAGACCGGTTTGTTTGATATTAAAGCTGTGTGAGGCATAGTGTATTTTAAAGTAATTTACAAAAATAATGTTAGGAAAACACGAGAGGTATATGGGAAATTCAGTGTATAACATTCTTGATAACCTGACTGCTGGCTGAAGATGAATGGATCTGTACCAGAGCAGTTTGTTAGAATGGTTCCTGGAAAATCAGTTAGATCATTTATGTCCAAATAAACGTCATTGATAACAGATGAAGAATATTAACATAGGATTGTAGAGTAATATAATTAACTGTATTCTTACTGTGCTTGTAAGTGGTCCGTAGCCATTTATAAGTCAAATCTGGTTTAGGTTTTTCTGCAATGAGTATGTTGAGCGCAGAATTTAGCTGATGCATTAAAATGGACAAGCTGTTCAGTCTCATTGTGTATATTTCTACAGGGCTAGAGGCAATTCAGAGATCTGGTCTCAACTAATTTCCAGAATTCAGTGGCAGCTCTTGAAAAGTGACTTACCAGCCCAATCTCATTCCTACAGATCGTCATTACAGTCCCTCTTAAATCTTCCTCTGATGGATTTGGGAATAGAAGGTGCAGCTGAATGATTAAGAATTCCTTGTAAAAATACTGAGGAGGGGTGTATATATAAAAAGTAGCTTTTTAAAAGTAGAATCTTGTTAGAGCCCAGCAAGAAAGCTGAAGTAATTTGCATGTTTTTCCAGTAGAATATGCCACATAACTTCTATGCACTATTCCTGAAAGTGTTTTTATCTTGTTCATAATTAAACTTGAAATGTTGATGTAATTGCAGGCTGTGCTACATGCGAAGTATAAAATAACCTTGCTGTGCGGTGTTCAATGGGCAATTTAGAAAACCGCTAGTCAAGTATCAGCATATTGCTGCAAGCTCCACAGGACGCAGTGAATTCCCATAACAGGGTAGAAATCTGAGGATGCTGCAGAATACAGAGCAGGCTACAGCCCCTGTTCCTCAGAAGTTACCATATCCACTGTTAGTGTTTCTACTCTAGCACGTCTAAGGGTCTTTGAAATTTCCCTCTCTCCTACAGTGATAAAAATTTGCTATATGCCACTTCACTGGGAAAACTGCCACATGACCGATGAAATTGATTTCCCTTTTGTGTGCACATATACAAATTGATCAGCAAAGGAAAGCAGGCTCCATGTCTTCCCTAGGCAATTTCAAGGTACTTTGGTGTTAAACTTACTACAGCTGTCAATGAAGTTAAGAAGCTTTCCCACCTGAATTTGCTACATGTTTTCTGTAGAGACGTACCTTTAATCTGGGGTTTATCAAGTTTCAAGAAGGAAAGGATCTCCCTGAGCCAGTAGTAGTAATTTTTTCCTAATGAAGAACCATGGCATTTAACTTTTTATCCTTGGAAAAAAGACTTTGTTTCTCTGAACCATAACCTCATGCAGGCTTTCCCTGGAGAAGCCAGGCACTGCCTTATTCCCTAGGGGACAGCAGTGACAACTTCTTAGTTCCTTTTGGCATAAATAAAAGTAAATTCAGTATGTGCATAGGTGCTAGGCTGTGATGATTGCAAAGTCTTCCTGGATTTGTATGGGAGTTGTGGAGGCACAAGTGCCTCTACCATATAATGGATAGTGTGCTTTTTTAGCAGTAATAATGAATGGCTGCTAAAAGTGATTTAGCATGACTTGAAACCTGGTGCCACTGTCAAAGATGTACACAATTTATGAAAGAACAAACTAAAATGATACACAACACTCACTGGTAAGGTGATAGTATTTGGTTAGGCTCATTTTCCAAAAAGGAATTGTCCTCTTTAGTGACATTATTATTTCTGCTTATTAAAGTACTGTTAATAAGATCTGAATAGTTTTTGAAAACATGCTCGTTTGCTGAATCCTCTGAGGGAGCAAAACTTGAAAGGAACCATGCCATTTGAAATGTGTCAAGTACAAATGACTGATACGTCTGTCTGCCAAAATTATTTGGCTTCATTTGGCTTTCTAAATGGGGTTTTTGCAGTAGTGTCATGCATAAGAGGTGATTAATAGAATGAGGAAAATGAGGAGCTGAAAAAAAATCACAAAATAATTTCCTTCCCTTGTGTTATTACAGGGTTGAAAAAATCTGAGACATCCTACAGCTGTTAGAAACCATTGCAAAGAAAGCTTTTTGCCCTGCAAACAGCTTCATGAAAAGTAAGCATAAAAAGACATTGCCATTTTAGCAGCATCTTTTGAACATTAAGTCTCTCTTCTTGTACGTTAAAGCCTCAGAAACACTTTCCCCTATAGTCTGGGAATTCTTTCTTTGAGGTAAGGATGAATCTGTGTTTGTTTGATCTATTTTATGTTTAAGGAGATTAACATATATTCAGGGTAATGAAAACCATTTCAAATGCACAGTGCATCTTTGTTGTGATGAAAGGCTGATGTTAGCTTCCTGCTGAGGTCTGCAAAACCAGACCTCTCAGATTTAACAGACCTCAGAGACATGCTTCTGGACTAACAGTGTGTGTTCAGAAGTTTCTTTCTTGACACGTTGGGTTGCAGCGTTTTTTGTTATATTTGGGGGGAGGGAGTTACTGGTCTTTTTTTTTTTTTTTTTTTTTTTTATA
>WKFP01014840.1:2178682-2211617 GCA_011057875.1 Pterocles orientalis | reverse complement strand
TGGTTTTTTTTTTTTTTTTTTTTTACTTATAATTCCTATTTATTTTCTTTTGTTACTCAGGGGACTCAAAATATGATTCTGATACAAATTGTAAAGTTGTGAGGTCAAGGTCCTGTGCCCTCCTCTTATTGATTTTCAACATGTATTAAAGCACTGGCAGAGATGCTGGAGTTTTTGGCTTTCTTTCTCCCTTGCCTGTACAGTTACCTGAAAAGTTTTGTATTAGATCTCAGAATATAACTTAAATTACAGACGTGTTGCTGTTTTTAAGTCTAACTTCAGATGCCTGCCTTCAGGTCCTTATGTATTCAGGTTAAAGAAAATGGACCAGGGAGGAATAGTCTTTTTACGTTATTTTAAAGAATAACACTGTGGAGCATACAGCGGTGGCTTGGCTTGGGCGTACCCTCTGCCCTGGCACAATTCCACGGAGAAGTTTAGATGCCAGTCTCTTCTCACTGAGCACCGTGCTGGGGGCTAGCTGTACCAGGACCATGTGGAATTTGGATAGACCAAGGGAGCTGCTGAACTGAGTTGGCCACTGGTGAGAAACATACAGCAACGACAAGGTATATTTTGGGGAATACCATCAAGACTGTCAATAGATTGAAAACCAGAGTCAGTGGAATAAAGTACATTGAAGGAATGGTTAAATTCTCAGAGTTTTTTCCTATCTCTTTCTTTTCTCATTTGATTATTGGTTAGGACTACCTTAACTCTGCTCGGTTCTTCACTGAAAACCGTGACACTGGCAAAGCTGTCAGGCTCAACTCCTGGGGAAATGGTCAAGGGTTTTAATTAGAATTGTTAAGATTTTTTTATTAGAGATATAATGTGAATTACTGATATACAACCAGTATATCATTATGTTGTTATAATTGTGCTAGAAAAAATATATTATCTACAAGTTATAAATAAAATGATAAAAGTTATTGACACATCAGGACCTCTGGAACTTTCCTTCCAGAGCATCCCTTCTGTCCCAAGAGCTCTGACTCTATGATTTCATGCAAATTTGGAAAACGCAAACTTATGAAGTACCTTGAGTTTTGAACAATCATGGCACTACTTAATAGAGCAGAAAATTAGATCTATTAAATTTCTGGTATCTATATAAACCAACATATTTCATTACTGCATGTGTGAAACATTTTCCTACAGGCAGTTACAGAATTTAAAGGCATTAATGCAGGAGGAAGAAGCAGGACGTTTCCCTTTTTAAAATTCTGAACTCTGAAATTTAGGAGAAAGCAACATGACCTTGTTGTGCCAGGCTCATCAGGCTACATTTCACATTGGGCTGTAATTATTATAGTTGGCTTCATTCATTATTAATTCGTCTCTTCCATCAAAAAACATTTGTGGATATGCCTAATCCTGAGCTAAATTCTAACCTGTCATGGTGAGCAAGCCAACTTCTGTTTTGATAAAATCAAAGTAAATGTGCAGCTGTTTTGTGTCTATTTTCAGTGCCTTGCAACATACTCGTGAGATGATGCTGTACATCTAAATCAGCTCTTTCCCCTAATTTTAAATATATTTTAGTATTTAAGGCATTCTGACACTTTTCGTGACTAATTTTATACAAAAGCCTCAAGTAACTCAGCCAAAAGGATAAACAAATCTTTTTGCTCTGCAGAATTCAGTGTAGGGCTGAACACAATCCAGAAGAAAGCTTATAGAGCCTCTGAAAACTAACGAGTAGCAGCTTGAGGGTACTGTCTATATCTGTACTGTTTGCTTATGATAAAGGGAAAATAGCTTAATCCTTTTTCACTGACAATGAAACAGGAACATTCCTGGTACACTGCAGCACCTACCATGCTATCAAGTCATGCTTACTTCTACCTATGGTGGCTAGACCTTCACCTTGTTTTAATTCACAAATTGAAATTATCTATTCCTTTCACTTAGGAACAAATCTTCTATAAAAGCCTCTTACACAGTCAACACTCATAATTTATACAAAGCCACTCTTTTAAAACACTTGGAATTCTTTTCCCTCCTGTGCAATATCTGTGTGTGTGTTACAATAAGGGCTAGGGCTAATGGGCAATTAGTCCATACTGTGTAAGAAACTTAATGAATATGGAGTAATAGCGAGTTTCTGCTCAAAAGAGCTTAGTTGAAGTATGTCTGACCTTTCTGGTGTCATTGCCCTTTAAAAATATTTGTCTGTGATTCCATTTTCTGCCCTTAGTCTTACTTAAGAATTGAAACAAAATATATCAGCGGAAGATTTCTTAAAATACTTCTTAGAGATTTCTGAAAAAATTCCATGTTACACCATAGCTAAAGAATCTCTTTTTTGGGCAGTGGTAAGTGATATATACTTGGAAATGTTTTTCTTATATGATAAGGACCTCTGGTTTCAGTATAATTTCCTTTTTCTTCTCATCTTTGCAACCGTCAAATTATTTTCATTAATTTTTAGAACAAAGTGGAATATATTCTTTTTTTTTGTGGAAAGAAAAAACCTTTTTTCGTAAAGAAGTCTTCTATAATGTGAATAGAAGGATTTCTTCCAAATGTTCTGGCAAACCAAAACATTCACATTTTTTAAGGACAGCAGATGTCATCTTTAAGAAATGCATATTATCAAAAATGTTACTTTCAATCAAAGTGTGTTTTTTATAGAAAATTTTCAACCAGTTTAACTGTGCATCACTTCAAGCATGTAACTGACTGCAGTTTGAATTTGAGGGTAAAGAAGCATCCCCAGCTTTGGAGCAGCTTATTACATTCTGTCCGTACTTCCCAAGGACTGAATACATTTGACAACTGTTTATGGTTATCAACTTAATCTAAAAATGAACTTTCCTAGGAAAATATTGCCAAGGTAAAAGCACTGACAAAGGTAACTAAGGCAAAAGTCTGCTTTGGCTATGTTTCTTCAGGGAGACGTTTCACAGACAGAAATTATGTTCTGAAGAGTGAAGAAAAATCATTATGAGAGGAATTTCATTATTCCTGAAAAGAATATAATGGGTTTATATATGATGGAGAAAGATGGTATCACTCATTGGAAGCCTCTCTTAATGCACCGGTGACTTTACCGTTTCAGCGAAATGCCAAAAAAGATGCATGTTATGAACCCTGGTGTCTTTATTACTGCAGCATATTATCCTGGCATATTCTTTATTGAGGAAGTGCCATTGAGCAGAGCCGACATTTCAGAGCAGAACTCTTAATTTTATTTTTTAACATCATCTTGCCACTTGGTACATTCTTCTTCAACTCCTTGCTTTGAATTTGCCATTCTTATTCCTCACCTTTTGCTTTCCCATTCCTTTTATAGCCTTGTTAGCGTTAGTTAAGTGATGTTGATTGCCATTTAAACAACACTGGGAAAAATTTAAGAGTTGCATCTGATTATCAAATTGTCTTATGTGAGAATTCAGTACCATTCAGGCCTGGTTTTATTACTCTTGGGTAGTTTGCTCTTAATGCTAAAAATAAAATGATTTATGAAGAGAAATTAGATGTGCATCATTCTAGTTTGCAAGAAGGGCTGCATATCACATTATGTAAGTCAAAGAAGTGTGAGAATATTAATAACTCTGTCAATCAATGTAATGTTTCTTCATTTTAAGCCACATTTTACTTCTAATATTGAAGCAGAATAGAAATCCCCAGTTTTAAAATATTACTGCTCACTAGGCCATTCCAAAGTGGCTTTTATTGTATTATTCCCATTTTATAAATGAGGAAAAACTGAAGCAAAAGGGGAAGCAAAAGGAAATTAGCTTTCTGAGCCCCATTCAGCTTCCCCCTTGCTATCATTATATTTCACTTGTGATTATAGCTCTTTATTTAAAAGTATCTTTATTAAGACTGTCATCTTATCTTGGACTCATACCACGGTCATGGTCATTATTTCTCATCCTGTCCTTTCTGACAGCAGAGAAGAGGGCTAAGTTGCTTTTTTTCTTCACTACCCCAAATGAGACAGAGGGCTCATAAATATATACAGAGGGTCTTATTCTACTCTGACAGCAACTTTAGCCTGAAATAATTTCAGAAACCTTTCTGGCTTTGCTCCTGAATTGTGCAAGTTTCTGGGAAGAAAGATGGTGATTTTAAGGAGGTGAATAATCCTCTATGGAAACAAGGAAGACATGAACATCTTAACTGGAGTCTGGAGTGATGCTGGTGGCAGCTGCCATGTGCCAGCTCTGCTGGGTTTGGCAGCAAACAAAAGAAAGGAGCTTTTTTTAGATGAAGGTAAATGATACCTCTCCTAGAAACATCTGAGGCTGGGATGGATTCTCATGGGAATAATAGCTGGGTTAAGTATCTGACACTTCGTATGATAATCACCATCCTACAGTTTCAGCCCCAAAATTCACTCAAGTTTCAGACAGCAATGCAGCATAAAGAGAAACTAGGCTGCTCAGAGCCAGGAAGCAGCCTGGCTCAGCATCGCAGAGTTGAGCACAGGCTGCTTCACCCTGCCTCTAGTGCTGTCTTCGTGCATCTGGAAGGGTTTTGATGCCCAGGCCAGCTCAAGTGTATGTGATTTGTACAGACACGCTCACAGTTTTTCTTTCTCTCTATTCACTAGGCACTCTAAAACCAGGAGAGATTTCCATGGGTAGAAAGGTGTGACTGTAGTCAGCCTATCATAGTGATCATTTGGGGTATAGCTTTTTTTTTTTTTTTGATAGCCCCTCATCAAAAGGAAGGGTAATGCTATCTATATTGTCCATCTCTATACTATCCAAGCACTGTTCTCATAGACATCCTTCACTTTTGTCCAAACTTAATAGGTTGTCTTCATGGTTGTCTTGGTTGGTAAGGAAAGTGGAGAGGATGGTTGTACTGTGGGGATATGATTAGTAGAGGTGCTTACGTTCCTGTGCTCCATTTAATGAGAGAGTGGCAAGTGCTCCTCTCTCTCAAATCCAAGTCTTTGTACATCACACTGACATCCACATACTGGGTTCCTCTCACTTGGATACCGCCTCCAGGCAAAAATAGCATTCCTCTCTTGTCCTGTCTGCTGTGAAAGGTAGTTCTAGGATGGATATTATTTATTTCTCTTTTCTTTCCAACTGTTAACACAGTTGTGTTTCTGAACATCTTGATTCCCAAAGCCCAGCTGCTGATCATGTGCTCAAGCGAATGTCCTCAGTTGTCATTCACAAGCATTCACTTCGTAAGTAGTATTTAAGTGCTATATGAATGCTGGTTTATTTAAAAAAACCCCAAAACTCCATATAAACAAACACAAAAAAACCCCAACATATAACTCAGAATGTTTCTGCTGGAAGTCAACATGGGGTGACCTTAATAGCTAAAGGTTAGGGGAGACAATTACATGGGACCGCTTTACACTTTTGTAAAAGCAGGTTTGAAACACTCTCCAATTGAATTCCAAGAATATTTGTGGCAATTATTTTGAAAGGGTCATTGACTGTACAAGGATGAAAGTTGTGGGCAGTCAAGTTCTGTAATTTATTTCAGCCTGCTGAAGAAAAAAGGCATATGTTTCTAAAGGATTTGTTGACTTTTACTCCTTTCACTTTATTTAATATACAAACTTTAAATGAATCATTTTGTTTTGGAATAAGCTGCATAAAACCACAACATCAGACTATTTAGCATATAACAAATTACCAAGAATACATGTAGTCTCAGAATTTCTTCATATGAAGTACAGGACACTGTTTAGAACCTGAACTTCAGGGTTCTAGATCACAAAGTGATGATTTTATTTTACTGTATTTTGATGGAGTATTTATAAATTCAGAGTAGACATACAGGTGGTGAGAAAGAACATGTTCTCTACAACCTCAGATTATTTGGCTGAAGAGGGGTTAAAAAAAAAAAAAGACTGGAGGTGGGTGGGGATCCAGTAACTTGCCTAGAAAATTGTTGCCAAGCTGTGACCTACACAGTTGTTCGGGAACTCTTGCCCATACAGTGATATTGGAGATGATGAATGTGAAGCAATTAGCACTGATTCATGCTTGTAAGTGCCACTTGAAGGTTCAGTCGAGGAACTGTGCTTTTGTATGATTTTGTGTAAGTGGTGCTTCAGCATATTTAATAAGGTCAGTTATAATACATGTTTGAAAACTGCATAAATGCAATCAGGAAAACATTTCTGATTGCATGAGTAATGGTTGTTGCACATGCTTAAAATGCAGTAAATTATAATGTGATATAAATTAAGTTGAGCTCTAGAGACATTTTTACATTAATAAACTTAAAATCTCATGTTTTGACGAAGTGTTCTGATTAAGCCATCATTTGAAGAGAGTCAGGTTTTAATATTTAACTTGCACATGTGCTTCACTCTTCTCGACTTAAGTTAGATTTTTCTAGTGTATAGTCAGAATCTTTCTGCTGGAATTTGAAGTGATTGTTTCATATCCTATTTACATTAATATAAAGAATAGATAACTTCTCTCTGCATTAATCTTTTGGGGACTGTTTCTGATCTTAGCTGCAGACTATGAACATTACAGGTTGCTTGAAGGGGGGCAGAGTATCCATTTTTCTCCATTTCCAAAGTCAGTAGGAGTTTCCTTTCCTGCTGTTCATTTCCTGACTTTCCATAATCCTGTTACATTCCCCACCTTTCACTCCTGCAACGATTCCAAATGACCATTGAAGAATTCAGTGTCCATGAACAAGTTAATATTGTTTCTGATTCACTTCAGTTTCCTTCTACTTTTGACTGCTTAATTGCCTGTTAATTATATTCCCCATGTCCTCTTGATACTCATGTTAAATGTGAAATTTTTGTACATAAAAGCTGTTTCTTTATGTTTTGCTGCATGTTAAAAAAGTATCAAAGTTTCTTGAGTCTCATTAAGTTTTAGGGAAAAAGTGGGGGCTGTAGGACTTGAAGAACCAGTGTGTTAGGTGAGGAGAATGTAGGGATGAAGATTGAGTGTGATTTCATAGGTGGAGGAGATCTTAAGGAACTCTGGAGAGCAATTGGCTTTGTGCTTAGCTTGTAAAGAGAGGAAAATTGCATTGACTGAGACTGAAACTCCCTTGGGTTTCTTATTCAATTCCAGCTTTGTATTTGCTGGGCCAATAAACAGATAAAGAAGAACTAATAAAGAAAAGAATCAGGTTAAAGAGAGAATCTGTAGCTCCTAGCGCAGCTGCAGTTACATCCTTTCCTTGCATCATAGATTGCTTTCAAGCAAAATTGTTCACTAAGGCTATTGAAAAGACAAAAGCTTCTGCCTTTAATGGTTGCCTGCTGAAGGGATTGACCTTTGGCTGTGCTGAGGCAGAAGAACTAGAAAGAAAAATGCATATTGGAAATTCGTTTACCTTCGTTTTTAGGCTTGGTTCCTTCTTTCCTGCAGGCTGTAGCTGCCAACAGGTTTCTCAGAGCCACTCAGATGGCTCTCAGGCTCTTCACCATCAACATATGTTTCAGATGGTGTCAGCAGTTCTTCAGGTGCTGGGTTCTCTTACTAAAGGTCTCTTCTCTCCCCTGGTAGCAGAACTGTATTTTCCCTGCATGGTCTGTAAAGATTGAGATCTGAGTTAGTTTCTGATTGTTTACATTTTTCCAGTTGTGACTCTGACCCACTTTCTGCCCTTTCCTGAATTCAAAATACCCATTGACTTAAATAAAAAAACCCAACCAACCAAACAGACAAAAACAAACAAACAAAAAAAAACCAAAAAACAGAAATATCCTCTGGAATTTGTACATACACATCTAAGGGCAAAATGCAGCTCTATAGATTATTTTCTCTATTCTTACTTTGAATTGCATGACTACAAATCTTTGCTTAGCCTGCTGTACTTTCCCATCCAATGGTATGATGGCAAAGCAAAATTCTTCTGTGTAAACAGAAACAAGTTCCTGAAAATTGAAATCTTTAAGTTGGAGTGAGTTTAAAGTCGGGGTTCTAAATGCTGCCGTGCATGTTTAGTACACCAGTTCCCACTGGGATGCGCAGCACACTTCTTTCAGGTGGATAGCTTAAGTTTTATTAGGTCTGGCAGTTCTTTATTTCACTGCTGATTAAATGACCTGTGAGCAGTGTAGCATGTCACCCTTGCGTTGGAGAAGAATTGGCACTGCCTGTGGAGTTGGATTCAATTGTTGGGACATATGAGTGTCTGGTTCCAAATGCTTGACAGAGATTAATAAAGTGCAAAGTTTCTTAAAGAGAATCAATGACAAAATGGCAGATGCTATTTTCTTCACCTTTTTTTCTTGGGGGGTGGGTGTGAAGTTGCATTTTCAAAGACATTGTAAAGAACTGTAGACAGCTAACAAGGGATTGTGAAGATTGGGTGCATCCTGAGCTATCCCGTGTGGTGGGTTACTGTCCTGCCCTTGGTGACATGGTGCACGATTCCCCTTCATGCCGGCAGCTTCATGAACATGAAGTGAAGATGGGTTCATAAGTGCAATCCTTTATTTCTGATGTAAAATATTTTAAGTACTTGTGGACACTATTATATTTGGGTTTTGGGTTTCTCTGTTGATGCAGTCCCTTAAAATGGTGATTCTGGGGGAACTATTTCATGCAGCTCTAGGGAAGAATTAATGTAGTAGAGCTTCACTCTCTTCCCTAGGGTGTCCATGACCCAGCTCATGCACATTTCTGCAGAATGTCCATTTGCTATAGCTGTGTATGAGTATTTTAAGAACAAACTTGTCCCAAATCTTTGATCTCGTGAAAACCCTTTCAAATTCTATTCCAGCTGTTCTTAAACTTTTAGACCTGCAAGACAGTCATGCTTTTATAGAAAAAAAAAAAAAAATACCACCACCACCACCAAAAAATAGAAACTATTGATATGTCAAAAAGTGTTAATGTAATCCACCTACATGCACCTAATTTGGTCTGTTTAATTCTTCTCGCTTTTCTTCTACTCCCCCAAAATTTCTGAAGAGTTACAGGATTTGTGGCCTCATATACACTCCAACTCAGGTCCTGATGCGACTGAGAAAAAAAGTATGGAAAACACGTCTTTCTGAAATGGACCTAGTGTGCCATTTTTCTATAGAGTTATATACTCCCCTGATAATAAAAATGTTCGTTTTAAATGCAATTTCCCCAACCAGTTTTTCTCATATATAACTTACACAGTAGACTCCCTAGGGAGTTAAGTTTCAGTAACCTTTCTTTGAGACCAACTGGCTTGTGAGAGAATTTTTTCAGACTTCAGTTCCAGAAACGATACCTGCAAAAGTAATCCTGTATGTTCCTGTACTGTGGGCTTTGTGGTCATTTAATTCTTTCTGTGGTATCGCTGGGTGCCTATTAAATTGGAGTTCAAAGTAGCTAGATCTGCGGCAGGAGATGGAGGAAAAATCTATTTTAAGTGCTTAATCTACCCTAGCAAAGTTTGTTGAAAAAGATCTGCAAACGCATATCACATTTTGATTGGTGGGTGTATATAGAAAGCAAATGGAAGGAAACCCTTTTCATCACTTGTGGATAAATTTAGCTGCAACATATACTGTAGGGAGGGGGAAAGAGAATATATGTTGAGAAGTTGAAAGACTATTGGTGAAAAAAATGGCTGTCTAATCTAAAGAACACAGTTTGTCACAGTTTTGAGTTTCACCCACTAGTTAGATATTTCACCTCTTTTTATCTGTATGGTGTGTACAAAGGTATTAAATTAAACATATTTTATTAGGGATACTAACTGTTGGGTAAGAAAGGGGGATTATTTTTCATTTGGGTTAGCACAAAATTATTTCTGATTTTGTGAACAGCTCAAATCCTTACTGTAAAAGTTTTGCCATCAAAATTTGCTGCATATGTAAATAGAAAAGGCTTAGATGGGAGAATGATTCCAAGTGATTAAATGACAGTTTGGATTGCTTTTCTCTAATAATAGAATAAGCTAAGGGCTTCAGAAAATGAGAGGAAAAAGTTCAGGAGTTAACTCCTTTTTTTGTGTAACTGCCTTTCTAGCTTCTGTTTAAGTTGTTTTTACATTTCACTCTTGAAAACCATTAAGTTAATTCAAATAAAAATCTTTCTGCAGGAAGGTATCTGTTTCCACAGAGCTGTTTTCAGAACAGAATGTGATTTCATGTCCAAACATCTGTATTGAGACAGATGAGAGCAGGCCGGTAACTAAGGTATCTGCTTGGATATAGCTTGTCTACCTGGAGTCCTTGCTCTGACTTGTTAGGGTGAAGGATTTGTGCGGTTTCACAAGTATCTTTTCGCTGGAAGTATTAGTGCTTTATGCAGATCCACATTTTTTTAGCATACCTAAACCTGTGTCTCTGCAGCCCACTAAGTTGTGATAGTCCATTCAAGGTGGTTGTATTTGCTACACAGGTCTCTTTGTTTTGGGAGTAGGGCCGCCTAAGCAAGCATTGGCGTATAAAGAAATGTTTGTGAAGTTGGGCTTTAAGTTCCAAACATATTTCTTCTGGTAAGGAACTGAACCCAGCACTGCTGTCCTGTGCAGTAACAAATAGCTGTGTAATCTCAGACCCCCTGTGTTTCTGTGCTTCTCAAGGAATAGTGGCTATCAGAGATGAATTGATGGCTTTTCATCAGTGTCAAAATACCTTCTTCTGTCAATGTGAATTTTAGTGTGAATGCAGAAATCTTTTTTATAAATACGTTTTTCAGTTTTGTTTGTTTGGTTTTTGTCAAAGTACTATTTAATGTGGGCCATTGGGAGAAATAAAAACAGTTTAATGATTAACTAGAAATGTAAAAGGAAAAAAAAATCACAGTGATGAAAAAAATAGGGTCAGCTTTGAACTTTTAAGAATAAGAATATCTTTGAAAGTTCTCAAGTGCTGTCACAAGGTTTTGCAGTTTTGAACCTTTTATGCTTTTTACAAAAGTCCTTAAGACCCTTCTCTTATGACTTGCTGCGGTTTTTCCAGATCTTCTGTGAAGCTCATGGAGGCCGAGGGATGAGCGATCTCATAAGAGGCTCATCCATCAACTTATTCTTCACTCTGTAATTAAGCTAACAGCTCAGTGGGAGGCTCATCTTCATACATTGACCTTCCTGCAAGAAGGGAGGTTATAAAATAATAGCAAAGCAAAGTTTCTGTCCTAGTGTAATCAAATGTCTGAGATGAGGCTTACATACATGCAACTTGTAACCAGGAGAGAGAACAGAGCCCTGAATTGGCAGTAAAATTGTTTCTTCTCATTTTTGTAATAGGAGCCTAGATATTACAGGATAAATACATTAGGAATTCATAATTTGGCAGACAGCTAAATTTAATTGAAATATTTTATTCAGGATTTTGCCATCTCTCATTAGAAAAATCTGTTCAGTTAGGTTGGGCAAGACACAGGTTCTTGAAATTGGAATGGAGCAGGTGACGTGCAGAGCTTCAGAGACTGGGACTAAACCCCAATTACTTTAGCAAAAACCAACAAATAAGTGAAGAGCATATTAATGAAATGTACAGAGAGCACTGAGTGGGAGAAACTGCATACACAACTAAAGGTGTGAACGTAGTGAACAGGGACCCAGAGGGTAAAAACCACACAGAAAATAAGAAATGGAGAGCCATCTGTGACACATCCAACCAATACATGTGGAAAAACAATCCAAAAAAATGCAATCGGATTATTAGGTAAGACTCAGTGGTGGCAGCGGGAAGCAAGTGAAGTAGAAGGAATGCAGAATATCAGATTTAGAATGTCAAGGTTAGAGATCTGTCCATAATTGCGGTGTGAGTGCGACTGCTCTGACTAACACGGTTTCTGGTTTACCCATCTTCTGTAGTGAATTAAGTTCTGCTGCTTAAACATTTTCACATCTAAGGGCATATTAAATGGTCCTTCCTTGAATTGTGTGCACTGAACCACGCAGTGCTTTGTCCTTCAGGACTTTGGAAGTAATCGAAATCAAATCCTTATGCCTAGAAACTAATGATGACAAGTTTTTGAAGGAGTAAAAAGGCAGATACTGCTGGGGTGTTAACCACATGACTTTGTGAACACAAGAGAACGTCTTTTTTCTCCCAACAGATAGGTCTTACTCTTTCTTGTGCACATCTTGTATTCCCAGCAAACTGCAGGTTTTAGGTTTTTCTTAAGATGGGATGTTCTGGACATTCCTAAACTCTCATAGTACACATGACCCAGTGCTTTCTGCAGACTTTGAATGGATCTGGCCACTTCTTCAATGCCAGATTGTCCAGTCAACATGCCAGTTCTTAGCATCTGCTGGCTGTTCATTAGTGTTCAGGAGTAGTCTGGTTTTAAAGATTTAGCTGTCTTGGAACATACCTCTTTAAATAACAGTCTTGCTTTGTCTGTGCTGCTGTGATCTGAGAGAGGGCTGGTATAAATAGCCTTGTTCACTTAAACAGAAAAGAAAAAAAGCTAGGGGTTACTCTCACACTTTTTTGCCTTATTTTTGCAGTTCTTACATATCTTAATTTGCAAGAATCTGGATTTGTTAACTTTTAAGGGCCTTATTTTAGATTTATTCTCAGGGGTTTGAACAGAAAGTGTGTTCACAGTGTTGAGTGTTTCCTACTGAGTTTGTGCTGTGTAGTAATACTACTCAGGTTAATTGGATGCTTGCTAGGCTGATGCATCTCATTATGTACTGTGTGTTCCGTGGCTGGCCTCTCTTCTCTGTGTTTCAACTACATAACTGCATCTAGGATTCCTGGTCCTCATCGTATTCATGCTGCAGTGGTGCACAGGAGTCTCGCCCTGTCCTGGTGTGTCTATGTTCTGAAATATAGTTGTCTGATGTTTGGCTCTTTTATGCTTTGAAGAGATGGAAAACTACCACTAACAATTACCTTTCCTTGTTAAGATTTAGGGATACTAAGCTGTGAAGGATTTTTGTACAAGGTTACTTTTTGTGAGGTTATAACACACTTTAATAGGTTGCAATTATTTTAACCAGAGGCTGTAAATATTAGAGAGAATTACATACGCTGTAACTTTTGCAGGTTGTTAAACAAAATTATAGGAGGAAGAGTGTGTAGGAGAATGCTTTCATGTGAGATGCATATTGTGGGCTGACAGCCTAATGGGGGGACAAGACTAGGATATGTGGGTTATTTTCTCAGCTGGGTGACCTTGTGAAGTACATTCCCAACTTTGTACCTTGATTTCCATATCTGCCTACCCATAGCCACTTCATCTGCTCTCCTGTTCCTGTGTAGGGTTGGAATACATCGTGCTCCTGCAGCTACAGTCAACTGAGCTTTGCTGGGTTCTTGACATGCTGTCTTCTGGTAGTGTTTTTTATGCCTAGCAGCTGTTGTTGAGGAAAAGATATCTGGAAACCAAATATTATTTTTTTTAAGGCAAATTGTGCTAGATGTGTCCCAATTTGCAAATAGTCTAGAGAAGAGTCATTGCTTATTTCTTAGCAAAAGTCTAAATCTAATCTGCCACTTAAGTGCCAAAATACATAGACAAACACCTATCAAGATTATAAAAAAAAAAATCACCTTGTGTTTCAGAATTATCCCAGAAGCTTTCTCCTTCTGTCTCCAATTCCCTTTCCTTGGCAATTCCACTTACTAACTGAAGTTCATTAGTCCAGTTTTATTTAAGAAATTGATACAAATTTGGCAGTGATGCTCTTTTTATTTGAATGTACTAAATTAAATGTATCTATTAGCATCTAAAATTCATTTTATAAAAATCTGGCCCAATGAAAACAGATTTCTGATGCAATAGTTCTGTATACCCAAGCGTTTCAGGAATTTGAAAACAAACATTTGACAAACAAAATTATCAGTCAACATATCTGCTCCAATTAAATGTGCAGTAGGAAGACTTTTTGCTGTTACAGGATGTTAGGGAGACATGAAATGATTGTTGATTGCCTTGAACTGATTTCAGCTGTTCCCCATCACTGCATTGAAATGAGATGAAAGTGAAAGGAGCTAGAACTGGTATTTTGGTAGCAGATTATGTAGCTCTTTATCTGTTTTAGAATTCGTCAATCTTGATTACTGGGGGCAAGATATTTAAGTCTCATTCTTATTGAAAGCTATTCTCTTCTGTCTTTCTGAAAGAAGGGTTAAATCTCCTCCTACCTGTAGTTATGAGAGATCTTTACTTTTTAAAATCTTTAGACCAAACAGAAGGATGCAGGGCTATTCCAGACCCTTACCTGGATGTCTGGATAAAGAGCAAAGAACCAGGTGCAGAGATACGTAGGTATGCATGAAGCATCTCCCTGGCTATTTCTGTGCCTTGGGAGAGATTTCTTTGCCCTCTTGCCACAGCTTGTGCTCCTGTCTAGAAACTGCTGCTGTTTTCATGATTTGTTCCTTAAATGTTAAAGGGTGTGGAATAGGAGTTAACAGGGTTTTAATCTGTTTTCTTCTTACGTGCAGTTTCCCCCGGAAAACCAAATTCTGTGTCTTACTCACAGTTGGGGCTGATTCTTGTTCTAGTAATGAATGTGCCCAGTTGAGAGGGACCGAGCTGTATGTTCAGGAAACATGTGCTCCTTTGATTTATCCTTAACAACTGTGTTTGATCTTGTGCTCTATTCTTGGTTCTTCTTATGGTAGAAATTCACTAAGTATGTAATTTTCACAAAAATCCTGTTCCAGAAGAAATAAGACTAGGAGAAAAGATTTCTCCCACCCACACTTGCCATTTGGTGAAGAGGGCGGCAAAGTGGGGGGGAAATCAGGGGCAAGAAACTGAGGGGACAGAACAGACAATAGAGAACTCAGGCCGTAAAAAGGAACAAAAAGGAATTATATAGAAATATATTTTTAGCATATTTCTTCTGAAATATTTTAGTGAAAAATGTCAAAGTAGATAGATTCCAGAGCCCATTATGTCCTCCTACCCATTATTTGTCTACTATTTTTTGCCTTTTGCTTTGGAAAAAGCCAGGTCTTGTATATAAACATCTGGAACAGTTTTTATAACAAGAGTGGACAGCTGATATAAGATGCATTCCTTAGGGAGTATCTGAATAGTTTTCCCTTGCAGCTGTTAGCAGTATTTGTCACTCAGATGGTAAAGCTGTTTCCTGGCAGTTGATCAAGCGTACTTGACACCATTTTAATAAACATTACATATTTCCCCTATGTTGAAGTGGACTGCTTTTATCTGATGGGAGAGATATTTGTTCCAGTCACAGGAAGGGCACCTGACAGTGCTGCCAATATGCCACTTAGAATAATATAGTGATGGACTACTGAGCTATTCTGACTCCCTTTGAAGAAGCCAAAGCACTCATTTCTCCAAGGACTGGCTGCTTATTCATATTGATGAAGTCTAAACAAAGCAAAAATACAATAAAAGTGAAGAAATTAGTTTACTAACATTTTTGTTAAATTTCTCACAGGATTTTGAAAAAAAAAAAGAAAAAACTGAAAACTAGCATGGCTTTCCTGCCAAGTGGAATATTAATGAAAGAAAGCGAATAACACTGAAATTGAGTTCTTATCTTTAAATCTAACCTCCAGAAATGGCATGTCCTTAATTTTTTTTATTACACCCCCTATGAGCCCTAATTAGTATACATAAACCCCTATGCTTCTATATCAATAAAACCTTTTGAAATTCACACAAGGAGAATGCTATTGCTATGCTAAGTATTTTCATGAATGGTAATTTATTTGACTTTTGCTACTAGTGCTAATAATGTGTTCAGGTTATAGAAACACAAGCTTGGGCAAAATAAGATATGTCTGTTTATTTTTTTATGCAGACTGTGTGCCCTAGAACCCACCTGTGACCAGCTCTTCAATAGAAGCCAGATAGATGAATCCTACATGGCTTTTGGGTATACAGTAGGAATCCACAAGCAGTCTAGTTACTCATTATTCATCTACAGGGGATACCAACCTTAAGAAGCGCTCACTCGTTTGTTTCCATTTGTTAGGGTGTGCCCATGGTGGAAACGGTATTTCCCCTTGGGTGTTAACAGATTGGTAATTCACACCAGTGGAACTGCAGCCATGGTTGCCTGGTTGTTTTATTCTAAAAAAAAAAAAATAAAATCGTCTGCTTGGTGCTGAAATGATTTGTTCCAGCCCTGTGCTGCTCCAGCTTTTGTGTGGCAGTGTAGGGAGTCGGATCTGAGAACTGTTCTGCCTGAGAACCAGGCTGACTGAAAAAAAAGAGATGAGTTTTCAGTCTGATCCAAATATGAAAGTCCTTGTTTCCTATTTCTGTGGCAACAAAGATTCATGTCAAATTAAAGTGACTAAGTAAACATAGCATGAGCAAGGAATTTAGCTTAATCTTTGGTATTTACTTGGCGTAAGAAAATAGCTGATATCCTGATGACATAAGCAGGGCAAAGCCAGCGTTCTGATCTCTGTTATACCCCTGTAAGAACATATACCATTAAATTTGATGGCTTTACTTGGGATTTAGTATAGAATCAGACTGTAAATCTTCTAAAGAAGTGGAAATAGACATGGTGTTTTATCTAGCATCTACAGAGCTAAGCTTGTTCTAGAGAACTTGGAGACCCACTGTTAAAGCTAAGTACAGCTGAGAAAAAATAACGAGGAGACAGGAGGTTGAATGTGGAAGAGAGCAGGACTGGAATACTTCAGTGAAAAGAGGAGACGTTGGGGAAGGAGTCCATGGGGATATGTAGGTTAGGAGGAGATTTTTGCTGAAAGTTGGGGCCTTGGTAGCAGCTTCTCAACTACTACATGATGTGCATACTCTGTATTTCTCTGCAGACAATGTGAGAAAGTTACGAGTAGTGTTTGAGTATCTGGCATCAAATTTGGTCTGCTGGGTATCCTCCTTCCTCAGAGCAGGGCGTGTAGGCACATAGCTTGTCTGCTTGCTGCAGCTTTCCTACTGGTATTTTGCCGCTTGTCTTGTAAAACGGTGATCAGAAGAGTGGACATTGCACTTTTCTGGCTTCGTGGTATGGCCTCACCTTAGAGGCAGCTCTTAGTGGTGTGTGAAGCAAAAAACTGGGTGGAGAGAGTGACAGTTTCAGAGCAATGATCGATGCAAAGAATGTAACATGGTGCCAACAAGATGTATGCGTGGTTCCTAAGCAGATAAGGAGAAAGAAAGTCTGTCTGAGGATTGCTGCTGCATTTTCTTGTTTTTGAGTTGCAAGATAGTCTCTGCTTTTCTTGCTACTGTTTCCACAACTAATGAATAAACATTAAACTGAAGTACTATGTGATCTGCCCATTTCTCTCCCACCAAGGGAATACAAGCTTGTCTGTCAGGCAGTCACCATGGTTTCAACTCATGATAGCTGAATCCTCACAGCTAAAAATCCTTGACAAGCCTCTAACACTGTATTTAATCCTACCTTTGTTTTAATCATGACTGTGTATATTTCCAAGACGGGATTATAAATGTGAAGTGAGCTTGTCAAGAAGTCGCTTCAAGGCTTTACAGGTTTTGACAACTGCTGCACACACAAAGAAAGAATTTCCAGGGAAGGGTGCAGTGTGCTGTACCTAAGCCTGAGGAGTGCTCTGGCACCGTCGCCTGAGTCCCATACTGGTGTTGCTGCAAGGGACCCTGGAATAAGGGTTGTCAGCTCCCCATGTGTGCATGTTCAAATGGTAGGCACAGGAGGCTGCACTCTGATGTGACACCAAAGTAACCGAGACCAGAATTCAGTCCAGTCTGCTGCAGCAAAACCAGCTGACATAGGTATGGCCTTGTCATCCTCTTACAACATCAGACATTGACGGAAGAAAGCAAGCTGGCTTGCAGGGGCCCGAGTTACCAGATTTTTCTTGTTAGATTTTTGGATGAAATGTTTGTTGTTGTTTTTCCTGGAAGTTTCTCATAATTTAATGTTTTATTCAAAAATAAATTTTTTCCCTACAAAAAAACACTGAGCATAGTCTAAAGAGAATAACTGGATCGTCCAGAAGCTAGAAAATACAGCTATGAAGCAATTATGAAATAAGCAAGTCTGTATTTCAATGCTACACTAACTGTGGAGCAATAAAAGCTACCTACTGCACTTGATGACTATTTGGATTATGATTAAATAATAGTAGAATAATATGGATTTCCTGCCCACTGCAGTAAAATCAGAGGTTTGGGTAGGTCAGGTACCTTGAGATGAGTTCACAGACATTTGGCTGTTTATCTGAACTGCAACAGGCTGCTAACTCTGACATTCGAAAGTCAGCAACACAAATCTAACACATTTCCAATAAGTAGTTAAGTCCAGAGATATAAAGGATTGCTCCAGAGGCTGAAAGTAAATGGCAATGTTTCCGTATAGCATAACTCCTATTAACTGCCATCTTCTGATGCTGAAGTGTGCAACATCACCCATATTTTAAACACTTGGGTAGGAGACAGTGCTTTGGAACACTATTTTTAAAAACCCAGGTGATGAGCAAGTAAGTTACTTGAAAGTCAATTTAAAGAATAATTGCCTAGGTGACTCTGAGAGCTGCCATTAAACAAAAGGATGAGAACAAACCAATAAACTATTTGGATCCAATACCTTTCATGAATCTGTCTCCTTTTAAAGAAACTATTGATCTTTACCATCAGACACATCCAGACAATCAGTCATGCTTTGACAGCCACACCTATGCATGCAAGCAGTATCATATCATGAATTCTGTTTCCCAGCAAATATTGATTTTTCTTTTTACTTTGTTTAGAGAATTTTCCAAAAATTACATGTTTTAACAATTTTCACCACACATGTTTTATAGGGATCTTATGTGAAGAGGACAAATATGAAGCACTGTGATTTTTGTTTTGTTTTGTTTTATTCCTTTAAAGCTGTGAAATCTCAGGCCTGGCTGGGAAACTTGTTTGAAAGAAACATTGATTTTTAGGAAGGTTATTGAAGTCCTAAATGCTTAACTGCTTTATTTCCATTCAATTATATTGAAATCACTGGTTTTAACAATTAGCCAAGTCAGAGTTATTTGCTTTTAAGAAAGATTTAAACATTATCTGCTCTATTGTCCTTCACAAAACATCGATATTGTATGTTGATGTATCCTCACATTGTGGGAGCAACAAACAATTAATTGTCCACTTAAATCATTTAGTGCTAAAGATGTTGCAGCTGTCGAATATCCATTAAAAAAGAAAAAAAGTCCACCAGAAAAACTCAACACTGAGGTTAAGGGTTATGAATGTTGTTTCACTCGTGTAATTGATTTAGTTTGGAATGTGTTACTCTTTGACCGTATGCAGACAAACTGTAGTAGGATGTATGTAACAATTACTGGGACATCATCTTTCTTACAAATAAATAAACCATCTCATTATGTCTGTGGCTGGCTGTTACATATCTCTCTGCTGCAATGCTTGTGGTGGAATAAGCCCCCAGTTATTATTGTTGATTTAATTGGAGAGTTGAAGAATTTTTTGAGTTGGAATGCCTGGGTGCATTGGTAACCTGTTACATATTTACTGCAGGTTATGCAATATGCAGAAGGAGAAAAACATTTGTGTGTGTTCTCTCTAAGTGATGTTGATTCAGGCAGGATTTTGAGCTTTGATTTTTGTCATTAAAAGTAGCTGACTTAGAGTGCTGAGAAGAAAGAGTGATCAGGAAACATACTGAGAACAGCATCTGTTTCCAGAGAAATGTTCTGGATTTCAAGAAAAAAATACTCTGAGGCCATTCTGTTTCCCATTATCAATTGTAGACTTACAGTATATTGAAAGGTTTCTTACATAGTTATTCCCACTGAAATCTTGACCTCCTTTAAGTCAAAGATAAAACAGAAATTCCAGAATGGATGTCTTGCAATAAATTTATAGCGTTGCTCTATATCTTTGTTCCCTGTATTTCAAGAGATGTCTGGGTAACAGTATTTTCTTTTATAAAATGATTTATTAGGCTATAAAATAAAAATTCTTGCCTTTTGATAGGAATTTTTTTTCATGAATGAGATACTGAGTTTTTCCTTAACTTTAGAATGGCTTTAGAAGCACAGCGCATTTGTAATCTGTGTTGCATTGTCACACTGAGACTTCTGAATAGCTCACCAATCTTGAAATTCACAAGAGCTGTGAGCATATTTTTATCCCTTATGTGTAAGAAACACATCAGACAGAATCAAGAAAACTTTTGAATGAACTTTCTTAAGATTAATTTTACAGAGCTGTTAATATTAAAGCAATGCAATGTTAAAGCGATCCTTCCAGTACTGGAATCTGCCAACTAACATTTGTAACTTTTAATAATTTTGAAGCTGTAAGATAACAAAGGAAGTACATTCCCTAAACCCAGTCTGGGAGAAATGTAAAATTTCTCATCAGACGCTCTTTGTGGGAGAGATTCTGACCCCTAACAGCAAGATCGTTTGTGAGAAGGGATGAAGTATAATAAATAATTGCTGGTTTTGCAGCACTGTTATGGCTTTCCCTCTGAAGGTATGTTTTGTATGTGCAGTTTTAGCTGTTTATTTTTGTGTTTCTTTAAACTGTCAAGGAAAGATCCCCATCAATAAGTATAGAGTCAATAGTGACCTTGGGTCACCTGCCTTCAATAAAACAGCCTGCTACAAACTATTCTAAATGAACTGTTGGCACCCAAGCTATGCTGATAAGATTGGTGTTGCCTTCTGTTCAAGGATGATAAATCATTCAGGTGAAATCTCAGTTCATTTAAACAAAGTCATGTATAGGATTGAGTTTTATTTTCTGGGAGAAAGGGGGTTAATCAATAAAAGTGGACTTAAAGTCAGAAGGATTGGTTTTTGGGCTGCAAAATAATTTTTCACAGTAAAATCTTAGGAGAGGAAAAATACAGGGTGAAATTTTGAGGGAGGTTCTGGTGAGCTATGTTACTTACCCTCAGGCTGTATAACAACACATAACAGAAGGTACTTTTAGAAAGCAGTTCAAGGTGGTGAGAGTATTTTGCATTTTTCCTATTAGAATTTTTTTTTAAGCATTTAAATGCATTAGGGCTTGGTCTTGTGGCATTCCAGATAAGGGACCAGACCCTGTAACACAGGAATGTGGAAGGCTGAGCCCTAGAAATGGTACTGTGTTGGAGCTGATCTTCAAATTTTGCCCAAGTTGAGATCCACAGTGGGCAGCAAATGCATTGTCTAGATAACCTCAGTCTCCAGCTACCAAGAGACAAGTAAAACACAAGCACTCAGGAAGGACATGGGACAAATCCTTCCACAATCAAAGGAGCAGAGAGAGCCTGAGGTCCCCAGGTGTAAGTCCTGAGGGGAAGAGTCTGTTCTACTGTTTAATCCCATTTCACAGGATTAAAGGTCATTATTTTAAATAATTTAAATTTACATTTAATTTTAAAGGTCTTCAAAAGGAACTTTAGCAGCAGAGCTAGATAAGGTGCTCTATCTCAGGCTTTGAATTCTAGAGACATTGAGAAAGAGCATGAAACATTCCCATCTGTCCTTAGCTAAAGGGGCTCAAACCCACAGCTGCTGTTTCTGTCTGACTCTTTTGTTGTACATTGTGCTTCTCTTAGAGCTTTCTTGCTGTATAATTCAAAATTAATCGAAGCAAAAATAGTGGACAGGAAAGGCCATGAATCTCAACCCTCTGTAGGAGAACATGACCGTATTTTTAAGAAAGAAGAGCAAGAAAATGTAGAGTGTGTGCCCTGATGTGCCATTGTCAGTGCAGGAGCAGCTGTAGAGGTTTAACCTTCTTATCCCTAGACAGTGCCAAGATTTCCTGTGACATTTTTGTGCTGTGTGTTCTGTGACTCCTTGGTTAATATTGTTACACTTCCTACAAAAAAGCGTAAATATTAATGAAAGCCTGTGTTAGGGTCTGTTTGGGCTGTCTTCCAACTTTTCTATCCAGCTGGCAATAGAAAAAATTTCTGTCTGGCCTTTTGGATGAATCAATATTTAAGTCCCTTATGCAAATTGGAAAATTTTCAACAGGCAAATAAACTTTTAATCCCAAGGCAAAGCAGGGGCATGCAACCTGTCAGAGAACGCTTTTAACCACAAGTGGGAATAAACCTGCTATTGTGTGCTGACCGTAACTGAGTGCTTCTTACATCTTTGCTTCAGCTACTGAGCCAGCCACCCAGAAAGGCTGGAGACTCCTGCAGTCTTAGTTATTGGCATAAGTATCATAATGCAGTGTTTAATTTTTTGCTGGAATTTTGCTCTGCTGTTTTCCTTCTTTGTTTTACTGTTGCTGTTACTCAGGGTTAATTGTGTTTTGCTCTTGCAGTAGTTATAGGATGTGGAAAGGTGACAAAATCCATCCCTCAGTAGCTGCTTTGAAATGTTGTCTCCTTTTTTAATTTTATATTGTTAAAAGAAACCCCAACAAACCAAAACACGTTTATAGTTTCTTCTACCTTCAAGAGTTTCCTAAGCAACATGCCTTCTTGACAGATGGATAACAAGAATTCAGCTCATACACCCAAAGTTAGACAATTTTTAAATCACTTCTTCAACTCCTATAAGGAAATGATTTTTCAGACCTGTTTTGACACTGCTTATTTTTGATGCTGTCAGCTACCTGCAGCAGCTCGCTGGGTAGTGTCTAGAACGGATGCAGCATTTCCATGCCATCACAGTCATTCCTTGCTTACCTCTATAGCAGTATGAATGAAAAACAGATGAGCGTAACAGGCCCATCAAGTGATACCTATCCTCCTGTGAAATCTTTAGCTTCAGTTGGTCAAGAGTCTTCACTAAGTGTTCTGAGTATTGACCCCGGTCTACACCTTCATATCGGTGTGAGACTTTGATTACTGTGTGTCAGAGCACCACAGGAGACTTATGTTGACTTTTTCACAGCAGAGATAATTGTTTTCTTCAGAAAACAACTACAGAGTAAATTATTTCCTGTTTCTAAAGTATTATGAAATTGCTGCAATATCCACAACATGGGCCATGTGAGTAGCTTGACTTTGCAAAATTCTAATATTTTTTCAGATAATTAAGCTTGCTAGAAGCTTTCCACTTTTTAGTCTTTTTTTTGTTTTAGTCATAGCAAGTGGACTAATTGGTCACAGAGTGGAGAGCAGTCCTACAGTTGTCTCTGGCTTGTTCATGTTGCTTCCATCCCCTGTAGGGGGGATGCAGCTTGCATCAGCTGTAGGCCAGATGCCAAAATCTTGGAATCACACATGTGGAATTGGAAAATATAGATAAGTCTACAGTATCTCCAGTGATAATTAGGTTGGAATGAGCAAATATTCTCTGAGCAGCAATCTAACGAGGCTTGGTTTCCTACAGATTTGTACCATGTGGAAGCTTTTCCAGCTTTCATGGAGCCTCGGGCACATGTATTCATACCCAGCCTCTCCCTTAGTGTTCCACTAGGGGCAGTTAGAAAAGCTCTTTTCTCATCCATCTCTCATGTTGGGATGTAGTTATCTTTGAGACCCCCTACACGTCTATTGCACTGATTTAAAATCAGTCACTGTATTCAGAAATTGGTGGCAAAGGGGATTTATAGACTTGTACACAAACTCTAGCACTGAAAGACTGTATAGACAGTGTATCCTTAGGAAACTAGAATAGAAACTTAGTGTAGCTATGAATTTATTTTTTTTTTATATCTGATGGGGTCTATTTCTACTCTTAATCCAATTATGTAAACAGTTGCTTTTTCTGCTACTATATATCCTGTTGTTTCCATAGGAAGGATTGGATTCGCTATGAAAATCATCTCTGTATGTTCTGCATTGAAATGCTGGAGAATGGGAGATCTGCATTCCCAGTAATGGCTGAAAGTGGTCTCTGGAGGTCAGATCCCAGGCTATTAAGCTGTGACAGCATGAGTGAATAAATGCAACAAACTGTCCATCTAAGTAAAACAAAGGTTTTCAAGTCCCTTCTAGTATTTCCCCTGAAATAATGAAGCTACAATTTTTCTTCTTCCTTTGTTGGCTTACAACAATCAAATGCCTCCACCACTCAAGAACGTTTCTTGCCCACACATCAGCTCTCTTGTAAGGATCCTGCAGAATAACCTCCAGAAGTATGCACTCTGCAAATTGCCTTCTGATGCCATCTGCTTGATGGAGATAATTAAGTCTATAGTTTTCCTGCTCTCATTTAGAGAGATCCATTTCACATGTCATTAACAAATGCTCTCGTCCAGAACTCTAGGCATTAAAGATGGAGTTGTCTGTGTACTTTCTATATATCCAGACCAAATACACTTAGGCTTTGAATTTCCTGTCATAACTACATAAACTACAATACTTACCTCTCAGTTGTGTCGCTGTGACACCATAGAGCATCTGACCCTCTGTTGGAGCTGATGAGTGGACTATAGGTATCTTCACTTCTAAGGAATTATTAGAGGAATAAGCACCTTCATGTATGCAGCTGATAATGCATATTGTTTCACTCTTTCTATCAAATAGATCATATTTCATTTTTGTACTACTATTACTTTGATAACATAATTGCATTCCATGAGTCTTCACTCTACGTTATTATTAATGGCTGTCATATTGGCAAGTTAATTTGGCTACAGTTATTTCCTTCTTCTAACACAAACAAGATTTGATTAATAAGAAACATTAGGAATGTATAATGTGCCCATTATTGCAGTTGTGTATTTGCCAGTGTGTATTGATGTCTGGAAGTGGCATTGTTTGGTTTTGCTCATGCGTGCATTTGTTTCACTTGCATTCAGCATTTTAAATAAAAGAAAATTGTTAAAGCAAGTTGGGAAGCAACAGTAAAAAAAACGTTTAGAGGTGGTGATTAAGGCATGTGAGTCTGTTACATTCCAGGGTATATGCAGTAAGCATGGATTCTGTGAGAAAGCCCAGTTATTTCCATGGCATTCTGGAAGTTGAATGCTGTTCCTTTTCTGAATTTGCGCCACTGTCAGTGATGGAATATTGATGTGCTAGTGCTAACACTGGTGCCTCCTGGTTTGAAAAGGAGCAATGAGGGAGGCAACATTCATATAAGTACATAAGAAGTTGTCCTGCCTGCTTATGGGAAGCAAGAATTTGTGAGAAATAAATGGACTATGTATATAGAAGAGAGTACCTGGAGTTGGAGCTGTAATCTGTTCCCAGCTCAGCCTACCCCTCTACCTTCCTTGTTTTCTAACATAGTTCAGTCATACTGCACTATTTTTATGCATGGTCTCTGCCCCATTTTTTTTTTCTTCTCCTCACCCCCCCTCAAGATACCTGGTTTTGATTTGTAGGAGAAGGTAAAATGTATGCAGAGAGAGGGATCCCACCCAACATTTTACTCAGTGCAGTTCCCCATCCAGCTAACCACACAGCTAGCTGTGTGAGTGCTTGTGCTGAGACAGTGAAGAGATAACGCAGAAAAAAATAATGACAAAGAGGGTGCGGCTGATTTATTTTTCAGCCTATGCCAGGTTCAAGCAGCTGTGGCCCACGCTTGCTGGTAAGGAAACATGTACTGCCATTCCCTCCCCAGTGCAATGTCTGCAAAACTCTTCCTTGTGTTTGAGGAGGTACCACCAACTCTGAAGGAAGAGTCATGGGTGTTCAACAGGCAGCTTTGAGAAGTACAGTGCATCATGAATAGAGAAGATGGAGGATTTATTCTAAAAGTTACATCCTATGGTTAATCCATTTCACCACTGATGATAACCAAGAATCTGTGTGTCTGTTTTGGCTAATCTGAGTAGGCATTTATATTAGGAACGTCACTGTGCTGTCTCGGTGCTTACATATCTGCTTTATATTAGGGAAGAAACATCTCTAATTTAATTAGTTCAATTTATGGCATGAATGAGTTTAGAATTTATTATACGATGGATGGATGCTTATTTAAGAGAGACTGAATTATTCATTTCTACAACTGGGTAAGAGTAACAGAGCCTCAGCTTACCTTCCTGTTAAGTTTATAGGTATTAGTTTCTTCCACTGAGCTGTATAGAAGTCTGATGAAAGAAAAATGTAATGCAGACACTGTAAATTACTCTGCTCCCACCTCACACTGGGATTGAGCTCAGAAATGATTAATGTGCTATAGATTTCTATAGCAGGTCAGAAAAAGCAAAGAAAACGATCCACTCACTCTCACCAGGACACAACAGCTCCAGTGTTTAATATGTTCATCCATGCTTTGTCTGTCTGAAGGATACAAAACAAGAAGCCAAAAGGCATTTATCTTTATTATGTGTAAAGGAGGGAGAGGATGACAATTAAATTACATAATGGAAAGCCTAAACCTCTGCAATCTGTGTTTGATCTAAAACCAACTATTACCTAAGAAAAATGGATCAAATTCTGCTTTTGGTGATGTCGTTACTATCCTGTACTGTTAACTAGGCAGCACGAGTGCAACTGAAGAACCCTTTTCGGTATCTGTTTCATTGGGTGCATGGAACACAGTGTAGTTGATTAAGAGAAAATTACAAGAATTAAATGGGAGGTGATTGGGACAAAAAGACTGTTTTCTGTTTTCTCTACACTTCACTTCACAAACTCTCTTTGCTGCTGCCTTGGGTGCATTTTCTATATGAAGTTGCTTAGATAGCCTGGATTTTGAAGCAGAACTAGCTTTTCACTTCTGAATTAATGCTTTTCACTTCAGGACATACCCGGGACATGTTGTGGGCTGGGAGAATTGGAAACGTTCTTGTGCCCATGTGGCAGTCCTTCTGCAGCAAATGGAGACTTCAGTTGCTTTTGTGCTTTTTGTGTGGTGGTTTGTTTTTTTTTAATCTACAGAGTAGTCTATAGGGGAAGTTAATGTACTGTAAGGTTGCATGGGAGTGGCCAAGAGCTTATTCTGGGGATGTGTTCCTCATGCTCATGAAACCTCTGAAGCAGGTTTCTCCGATAAGAACAGCTGGATGGGTTTTCCCAAGGAATTAGTTGTGTTGTACGCAGACAGGACTTTAATTCGCATGACAGAGCCACAACTGAAATGTGCTTTCAGAAATAGTAGAAGAAACAGTAACTGATCTTTTCTCAAAATACCCAAGTTTTGTTTCTCTAGCCAAGATACATTAGGCTGTCTAGGTGGCCATTAGTCGTGCAGGTTTGTTGGAATGCTTTAAAGGATACGTCGGTCACTGCCTCTAGAGCATGACTTTCTATTAGTAATGATCCTGCTCCCCACGCCCAACTTCAATCAGGGGTGAGCAAAAGTCTGAAAGTGAAGTAAAGCTGTTGGTGAAGCATAACAGAACTCAAGGACAAGGAAAACTGAAGTAGACTCAGCCTGAAAACCATTACAGAGAGAATGGAGAACCCATTTGGAAAAGCTATTTGCAAACAGCTCACCTTCTCACACATTCAAGCCCAGTCAGCAGCCAGGCTACAGCAAAGCAGCGAATCTCCAGAGCTTCTGTACGATGTATTCATGCCTGTGCTCAGGAGAGGCTGCCAACATCAATATTGATTCTGCCGTCCATTCCAAAGTACACTCTATATGTCACAGGCTTGTGCCAGTTGAATCAGCTAACACTGAATACAGCGCAAGTGCCAGAGCTCAGTGGCAAGATTGGGAGGGAGGGTTGTTGGTTTCTCACAAATATTTTCTACAAAAGAAAGATATTTTCCTTGACCCGTATGTGTTAGGGAGTGATGGCAAGAAATTAGATTTTCAGCAGTTGTTCGTATTTTGGATGAAAATCCATGGAATTTTTCATATTATCAGAAGATGCCCTTTTTGTTATCTTTTTTCGAAAAAAAATCACTCCCCCCCAAACTGAGATATTTTTTTTTTATGTGCTCTTTTACATGGCTAGTTTTATTCAAACAATTAAACATAATGCTTCAATTTTTTGTTTCCCGAAATCACATTCCAGTTTTCAATAAATTTCCTTATGGTTTAAGGTGTGTCTGCTTTTGAGTTTGAGGGTGCTTCCATCAAATTGCCACCGTTCCTTTAATGTACAATTGCCCAAATCTGATTTAAATGACTGTAATTTCTCATTGCTTGTCATTTGAATGTTACTTTCAATCATCATACTGGCTGAACACTACCTCTGGCTTTATTTGGAAAGTTTATGACTGTCTTGCTTCTGTTTCCAATATCTTAGGAAAGATAGTGCTGCTCCCTCTTTTGCTGGGATTTTTTTTTCTCCTGTCAGAACAAAAGTTATTTCTTCAATCATTGCTTTTAACATCACAGAAATTTCACCATCTTCTGTAATCTAAAAGATTAACCGTTTTTCTGTCTAAGGAAAAATATGTCCATGAGAAATGTTTTTGTACCATATCACAGTGAACTGGGACACCTCACAGTCAGATTTCAGTTGGTAGAAACAGCCTCAACTCACATGCTTTCAAGGTTGGGTCAGCTCTCATCTGGCTGTCGGAATTTCAGCAAATCTGTTCTGCAGGAGCATTTAGCTTCGTTTTGAATACTGCAGTGCAATATATTCCCTGTTCTGTCCTGGTTTATTTATTTTAAATAAATTCCTTTTTCATGCTTATGCTAGGTTAGTCATCATCAGGAAATGATCTCTGGTGTTTGTTGATCAAGAGTGTATACTCCAGAGGAGCAGAAACCTGATGTTGTCACATTATTTTTGTTTGTTGGGAAATCTATGCCTCAGTTGTTATCAGATGTGATGATATTCAGCGTCGTGTCAGCATCCAGTCATTCACTTTGCCATACCGGATGATAAAGTCAAATGAATAACTTTAAAAAACAAGGAGAGCCTCTTTCTGTCCCTTTTTGCAGTGTTCCTCTCAGGTAGCAGGCAGCTAGCAGCTGAGATGTGTTTATGGATGGCTGCAGAAGCTGTCTTCCAGCACACCCTGTATATCCATCAGCCACTCTGCAGCATTTTTCTGCAGTGTGGGGGACAGCTGATCACCCCCATCCCAGCGGAGCACTGGGACAGGGTGGGGAGGGCTGGACTGTGTATCTGTGCAGGCTTGGAAATGTGCTGGAATGAGAAGGCTGTTTGGAATTTGAGCAGTCAGAGGCATATTACATGAGTAACTGTCCCCAGCACGCACATGTTAAAACCCAGGGAGGTTTAATAATGAAACTAAATGAACTTTCCTACTTTTTGGTTGTTGTTGTGTATTTTAAGGGCAACAATTGCTTATGGCAAAATTTAAGTACCCATTAAAAAATTTGCAGACTGTTCCTAATGTAATCAAGTTTTCCTTACATCACAGCAACTGAATGTATAGCAACATGTTTTTTCATCTCCAGATCACTTTAATGTGTCGAATCAGTCATCATACCTACTGCAGTGGGTCCATTGCTCCAATTGCTGAAGAGAATATTGTAGTAAATAAACAATTTAAGAGCTTGCTTAGTGTACAAAAGGGTAGCTCATCACACTTCAAAAGGAAGAAAATTGTTTTAAGTAGAATTGGATATTTTTGCAGATTTATATTAATTTGACCCAGGAAATGAGAGGTTCCCAGATCATCTTCCAGATTCTTTTCAGAAATGACCTTATGTTGACTGATGAGCTGAACTGAATAATGCTGATATATAAGGCAGTTAATACAGAGTGATTCTTGCTTTGGAAGCATATTTGTGTTACACATACATCCAGCCCTGCTCTTTCCCTCTTCCATCTCAGGCTTTTTTTGCTATGCATTCCAAAAAAGCTAAGCATACTCTATGACAGCCAGGTGAATATATATGGTGTTAATAAAAACGATATCTTAGCTATCAATCTTCTGAGCTGGAGAGATACCTGTAGTAACTCAGTGCTCAGAGTTACCTTCAAAGTTTACCATGCCATCTGTGGAAAAATGAGTTTCGAGATCACAGATGTGTGATCAGCCAATAAAACTGTGGCCAAAACTTTTGGATAAGAGATCAAAGACCTTTCTGCTTCATTGCTTCGTCAGTGCTCCCACTTCATTTGCCCCTAGGGCCAGCAGAGTCCAGTCCAACCTGTCCAGGAGACCTGCCCTGGGAGCAGCCATGTGTGCATATCTCTGCATCCTAACTGCTCTCATCTGCAGCCTGAAGGCATTCCTGACACATTTCACATCTCAACAGTCCTTAACCCCCAACGTCTCTTGCCCTCCCACACAGGTGTTATCTGTAGTATTTTACACCCAAGCCCCTACTCGCCTGCTCCTGCCCCACATCATATTCCCATCCTCTGACGCACTGATGCTCAGCCTCCTGTCAGAACTCCTGCGCCATCCCCTGCTGTCAAAGGTACGTCTTGGAGCATCGGCACATCTGCACAGTCCATGCTCTGCGTGCCTCACTCCTACAGTTTGTCTTGTTGCAAAGAGGAGAAATGTGTCTGTGTTCAGGGGGCTGCTTCTTCACACTGGTAAATCACAGGTTGGCCATCACTGCTGTGTATTTTTATGAATGAACCAATGGTAAAATAAACCAGCAAAGATGTTTTGCAACCTTCAGCATAAACCTGACAGTTTAAATAGCACATAGGAAGTAATACTGGATTGGAAGCACTTGGAGGATTTCTTCCTAGTGAACTGGAAATTCTAATCCATTTAATGAAAAAAAATATAATGTTATTGCCTGGCTAGTATGGGAATACTGGAATTGCCATAAACTGAGAGCATGAATATGTCCTGAGCTTACTGGCAGGAGGTTGTTGAGGTACAGCCATAGGGTTGCTTTGTAGCAACTGTCTAACTTTCTAAAGATAAATTCTTTGCCTCAGTTTTTACAGAACTACTGGATGATTAAATCTTCAAACAAATAAACTACAGTCTGGTGTAGATTTTCTCTCTGTTTTCTGGATTTGAAATACAAAGCAGGAGGCAATCCATTGTCTAGCTGATGAGTACAGTAGGTATAAATAATCAGTGTTCATCAGAATGTGAAAAAAGAAAATATGAAGAAAATATGAAGAATCTGGAAGTGGCAGGATAGTGAAGACAGGCAGGATTCTGTGAGTACCCCCCAAATAATAAATTAAATTTTCAGGAAATTTCTTCAGCTTTTCTTTGACAGCTACGTAACAGACATGTAACATTCTTTAGTCCATATTCTGCTCTCAATTCTATCAGTTACATCTGCACAAATCTGCTAATTTCAGTTCACGTACTCCTGATTTATACTGATATAGCCAAGAACATAATCTGTCCCAGTGAGTGCAAAGTAAACAAAGAGAAATAGGCAATTAAAGATACCAAGGACATACAGGAGACAGAAATCCTAGTGAGAATCCATCAAGTGCGTCAGGACAGACAGTGAAAAATCATGGTATCTAGATGACAGCCAGGAGTGAAATAGAAAGCAGAATGGGAGTTGTTTTTCTAAAATGTTGCAGAAATGCCAGTGTGAAAGATAGTACCTGAGAATACATTGGAGATACCAATTACAGAAAGCCAAAAAGCCAGGCTAAGGTTATAATAAAAAGAAATAAAACAATTGGGTGGTGCGTATTCTGAAGATCAAGGTATAGACATTTGGATGAAAAAGGGAAAGAGAGAGAAGAGAGTGACAGTAAACTGTCTTTTAATAAAAGAGAATAAAGTGAGTGGCTGAAAACCAGTATAAGTTGAGAGAAATTTAACAGATTAGTGAGAGCAAAGGTTTTTTTAACCTGATTGAATGCAAAACTAAGAAGAAAATCCGAGCCGAGGTGAAGAAACACAGGTAATGAGAAATCTTTTAGGGAGTTGCATACTAAAATTGAAGCACTAGGCACAGAACAAAAACAACTGCTAACAATCTTCAGAGTAAACTGCTGCTGGAGTTGTCAGCAATCACAGAGAAATCTTTACAGTGTTTGTAAAATGTAGAACCACTGAACCTTGCAGAGAGAAATAAAAGATATACAGGTAATTGTGCAGTTGTCTCTAATGTTAGTACAAAGCTGCTGGAGAAAAGCTGTAAAATTGAAGAAGCATTCAGAAGATGCTGAAGGTCTTCAAATCCAGAATGATGAAGATTTATGATTAATGACTTTTGCTTCCCCGCCTTATTTTGAGATTTTTATGATTTTTTGAGGCAGGAGTTTTAGATTAACCATGCGGAAGTGGATACAATAAGCCATAAACCAGTAAGTGGAGGCAGTTTTGAATGAAGGCAAAGGGCTGCAGTTGAAAATGTAACTGCACAGTTACGGTAACCAGGAAAGCACACTACAGGGTCACGCCTTACAGTGACAAAAAAAAAATCACATAGAATATTGAATATGGTTATTTGAGATGTCTAAGTGTATTGACTTAGTGTGGGTTTTAAAAAAATTAAATGCGCCATTGTGTAACTCGGCCAAAGAAAGCAGTTCTGGGTGTGGGGTGTATGTTCATTCATCCTTCTGAGCAGACGTGAGACTCATTGTGGCCATTCTCTTTAAGCTCTTCCCAACTCTTGTCATGGTTAATGATACTTGATGTTTGAAAGGAAAGTTACAGATATATTATGATGCCTTCCAGCAAATTTCAACATCTACCAGTTTTTCTTAGAGGTGAACTATAGCTGTAATCTCAGAGCAGGGTCTGCTATAGGGAAAAGAATGATTAACAAATCCAGAAATCCACCTCACGCTGTGTCAGGCTTTCCCATCACTTTTTCTTCAGTCAGTAATATTGCTCACCCCACAGCAGTCCAGCTCACATGATCTAGATCTCCTAATCATCCAATATTTAATCAGGACCTATTTTGGTCCTTGCAGGTCTTGAAAGTTGCATACAGTGAGCACAGGGCATTTCTTCATTAGCATTTTAGTTTGCATCAAAGTATGCCTTTGGGATGTTTCAGAATGTTTTCTGTAGGTTCCTCAGCACCATCTAAATCCCACTTTCATTGCGGTTTATACAACCAACAGAAAAAGCCGTCACCTGCTTTCCCAGCCACTTCTGCAGTTGAGGAAGTCGCCTCCCTCAGACACACAGAATGGAGTTTTGCCTTCAGTGGAAGCAGAAGGGAGTTAACAATCAGGGAAAAGATGATGCTTGGGTGATGTGAAGATAGTGCTGAATCTTTGTCTGTCTCTAGTGACAAATACTTAATAAAGGTGAGATTAAACCATTTCAGGACATTTTTCTTAGAGGGTAGATTTTCGTCTCATTCCTTGTGCTAAAATCAGTTAGGATGAGCTCCTCTCTAAGCCCGTTCTTGTATATGTTGAAATAAATGGAAGTGTGGCTCTAAATCTCAGCTCTTAGCTTGGGTGGATACTGCTGTTTATTAAAGAAATCT
>WKFP01014840.1:2089797-2171621 GCA_011057875.1 Pterocles orientalis | reverse complement strand
CCGAGGTGAAGAAACACAGGTAATGAGAAATCTTTTAGGGAGTTGCATACTAAAATTGAAGCACTAGGCACAGAACAAAAACAACTGCTAACAATCTTCAGAGTAAACTGCTGCTGGAGTTGTCAGCAATCACAGAGAAATCTTTACAGTGTTTGTAAAATGTAGAACCACTGAACCTTGCAGAGAGAAATAAAAGATATACAGGTAATTGTGCAGTTGTCTCTAATGTTAGTACAAAGCTGCTGGAGAAAAGCTGTAAAATTGAAGAAGCATTCAGAAGATGCTGAAGGTCTTCAAATCCAGAATGATGAAGGTTTATGATTAATGACTTTTGCTTCCCCGCCTTATTTTGAGATTTTTATGATTTATTGAGGCAGGAGTTTTAGATTAACCATGCAGAAGTGGATACAATAAGCCATAAACCAGTAAGTGGAGGCAGTTTTGAATGAAGGCAAAGGGCTGCAGTTGAAAATGTAACTGCACAGTTACGGTAACCAGGAAAGCACACTACAGGGTCACGCCTTACAGTGACAAAAAAAATCGCATAGAATATTGAATATGGTTATTTGAGATGTCTAAGTGTATTGACTTAGTGTGGGTTTTTAAAAAATTAAATGCTCCATTTTTGTAGCCTAGTTGTAAATACAGAGAAGTGGGGGTTATACTGCGTGTAACTCAGCCAAAGAAAGCAGTTCTGGGTGTGGGGTGTATGTTCATTCATCCTTCTGAGCAGACATGAGACTCATTGTGGCCATTCTCTTCAAGCTCTTCCCAACTCTTGTCATGGTTAATGATACTTGATGTTTGAAAGGAAAGTTACAGATATATAATGATGCCTTCCAGCAAATTTCAACATCTACCAGTTTTTCTCAGAGGTGAACTATAGTTGTAATCTCAGAGCAGGGTCTGCTATAGGGAAAAGAATGATTAACAAATCCAGAAATCCACCTCACACTGTGTCAGGCTTTCCCATCGCTTTTTCTTCAGTCAGTAATATTGCTCACCCCACAGCAGTCCAGCTCACATGATCTAGATCTCCTAATCATCCAATATTTAATCAGGACCTGTTTTGGTCCTTGCAGGTCTTGAAAGTTGCGTACAGTGAGCACAGGGCATTTCTTCATTAGCATTTTAGTTTGCATCAAAGTATGCCTTTGGGATGTTTCAGAATGTTTTCTGTAGGTTCCTCAGCACCATCTAAATCCCACTTTCATTGCGGTTTATACAACCAACAGAAAAAGCCGTCACCTGCTTTCCCAGCCACTTCTGCAGTTGAGGAAGTCGCCTCCCTCAGACACACAGAATGGAGTTTTGCCTTCAGTGGAAGCAGAAGGGAGTTAACAATCAGGGAAAAGATGATGCTTGGGTGATGTGAAGATAGTGCTGAATCTTTGTCTGTCTCTAGTGACAAATACTTAATAAAGGTGAGATTAAACCATTTCAGGACATTTTTCTTAGAGGGTAGATTTTCGTCTCATTCCTTGTGCTAAAATCAGTTAGGATGAGCTCCTCTCTAAGCCCGTTCTTGTATATGTTGAAATAAATGGAAGTGTGGCTCTAAATCTCAGCTCTTAGCTTGGGTGGATACTGCTGTTTATTAAAGAAATCTGTGTTATTAATTTACAAGTAAAATCTTATTTTGCTGAAGATTCTCAAAACTTTCCACTGCTTGTGACACCCATGAAAAAAGTTGAGGCTGTGGCTTAGCAGCAAGAAAAATTGTTTATGAAGAGCACTGAAGGCATATGTTCATTAAGTAGGTCACTAAAGACAGAAGGATACAAAGGGTTTTGTTTTTTGGTTTTTTTTCACAACTGGGTAGATTAGTTGTAAAGCATCTGCCGCAAGCATTTTTGTACCAGTTCCATGGAGCCAAGAAAAGGGTTAGTTTAAATTGTGTATGGTGTTGAGCAAGAGTATTCTAAGAGTAAAAGATTAGTGTTGAAGCTTTCTCACTGTAATCTTAATAGATGTGTGAAATTAATAGTAAATGTGTGTATGTGTGTTTGTGTTGGAAGGAGGGTTCAATTAGAGCATGTTTTTGGAGATCCTTAGCACATTTCTTTAATAATTCTTTATTTTGTAGATGCAGCTGCTCTCTGAGATACACATTTCCTCTAATTTTACATCTGTAAGGTTTGGGGATTAGTTACACTGCATGATTGAACTATTTTCTCAGTTGTTAGAATTAAATAGCTAGTTGTACTAGACCTCAGGTGTAAAATTACAGCTGAACAAAATTCAAATGTTCTCTTGTGCCTAAAGACGTCTTTATGACCTTCAGTACTCTTCAGATCTCTCGTAGTGCTGGTTTTTGTCAGGTTCTGTTCTTTGTTAAAATGCAGTTTTGATTTGATTCAGACCCACTTCAGGATTTAATCCCTTTACCAGTGAGCAACTGTAATGTCTAGAGGTGAGGAACATACTTCTGTTTACAGCAGAACAGTTCGGAAATGCCTTTTTGAGATCTGGAAGCTATATATTCTCTTGAGCCATGGCCGCTTGGTTAGAAGGTTCCTGAGACTGTAAAATAAAGTTTTGCTACATCTTACTTTCTCATGTCATTGTTCATTCCATGCCGTACCATACTCCATCCTGACCTTTTATCACTGACGCACAGAGGCGCGTGTTCTGGCAAGTTCAAGAGTGCATTATATCTCCCTACAGGAGACTCTTTTAGATGTCTGTCCTTGATCCAAGAAGCGAGCTACTGTAAAAAATGAAAGGTCACTTAGTTTTCTCAATTTGGTCAGAAGAACTCATCTTGAATGTTGTTTTATCTTTGTAATCACAGCTATGGAAGCTTAGTGCAATATCTATTCATATTTTCAGTTTCTGAGCAGCTCTGCACACGCGTCAGCACTTGACATTGTTCACAGTGAATATTGTTTCTGGGCTATCTACTGTGTGAAACTGCCTATGTACATAAATAAGAATTTTTAATGATGAATTAAGAGCCACTGAAAGCATAAATAAAATGTTCAAAGTTTCTGAAATCATGTAACACCAGTGTATCATGTTTGAATCTTTCTCCTCAATTGTTTGTCATGATTCTGAAGCAAAACGGAAATAGAGTATAGGAGGCATAATGGTATTTGTTAGTATGGCGATTTGTAACTGATATAATGATTTAGTGTCTGTGACAGTAGTTTTGGGGTGAGTAGTTCCAGCCTTAGTGTACAGGGTGCGAGGGGTCGCTTATCTCCCTCCTTGAGAGGAAGATACTGAGGTGGCTGCAGTGGTCAAATAGAGTATCTTGTCCGATAAGAATGATGTTGCCCTTGGTTTGGAATTACTAGCGAATACAGGTGTGCAAATGAAGCTATTAGATCATCTTTTTGATCGCAAATGCAAGTGGAACTCTGCTTTTACTTATGTGGATTGAAATTTTGAGCATGGATCTGAAGTTGCCTTTGAGCAGAGTTCTGTGGACTTCTTGGGAAAAAAATAGGCACAAATTGGGCTCTCAAGTGCTGTCTTCTGCTAAAAAATAGGATCAATACACATGGAAATCTTTTTACTGTGGATGGTAACAGCCTTGGCATTTAAATCCCGCTGGAGCCATTACTGCAGTTTAGCTATCCTTTGCCTGAACCAGAATATTTTGTTTCCTTGGCCTTTTTATCTTACTTTTTCTCCTTTTTTTATTGATTATTTGAGCTAAATCTTTTGAAATACCATTCCAACAAAAACTGTTTCTCTCCAAAATACTATTGCTTCAACCAGATGGCAAGTAGCAATTGTTTATGAAAGGTAATGTTTTGTTATTTTTACTTGATGGCTGACACAATAGATTCATTTCTTAATATTCAGAATAATCTTATTTCGTCACTTTAAGAGATTAATAAGGTACCGTTAGTAAAATGTTATGTTCATGCAGTTCCTATGATTTTTCTGGAAATGAGTAAAGATAACACAAATCTGACAGTAACAAAATGAAGTCACGAGGGATTTACTTGAATCAGCTGGCCCCAGTTTTATAAACTGATCAAGGTATTTAAAATAACCTACTGTATGTTCAAGTTGTTGTTGAAAAACAAAGCAAGGAGTGCTTTCTTGAGGGAGGACAGGATTTCTGTTTGCAGCAACTGCTGCATTCTTTTAGCTGTTTTGTTTCCATTAAGCTTACTGTCAGTTTTGCGTAATGATTTTTAATCTTGTGTTCTCTTTTTTTTTTTTTTTTAGAATGGATAAAACGCCAGAGACAATTAACAGAATGATATTATAAACTGGAATGGAAGCTACACATTTGTAAGGGCTCACAGGGATTCTCATCTAAAGATGTGTACAAACATCTCACACAGTCAGCAACTGGTTATTTCATAGACCAGTTGACCATGACAGGGTGTTTTTGGTTTTTATTTAGGGGTCACTAACTATTGAGCTTCCCTTCAGGTTGCCCCAGTATCTGATTGCCTGAGGAAATTGTTTCAGCTGAGGTTGTAAATCATCACTCCAATACTTCTCATCCTCAGGCCCTGTTAGAAGTGTTCCAGTGCCTATCTGCCCTCAGTCCTAATTCCTCCCTCCCCTTGCCGCCTCTCTGCTAGCCCCCGTGGAAGCCCTTCGCACAGGTCGTGGAAGGGGAACTTGTGACAGGAGAAGAAATGCATTGAACGTGGCTCTGCGGTGCCTCTAAGACAGTTCTGCGTGCCCGAGGCACTGTAGCTAGTAGGTAGCTGCTGTTAATTTACAACATAAGCAACCAAGTAAGGTTGTAGGTTTCAGTCTGGTCTGGAGTTGTAGCATCTGTGATAGTCCAGTGCATCCAGAACAACGAGGTTCAGTGAGCCCCTGCCTTGGGAGGCTCCTGAGTTCTGCCCTTCTGGGCTTGTGAGGGTGTTACAGCTTGCAGCATAACCTGCTGTGGCTGGTGGGACATACTAAAGTGTGAAAAACCTTACAAAAGTAAAGTTAGAAAGAATTATTTAACTCTAGGCAGGGATAAGAGGCTTTTTAGCACATGCCAATGCGAGGAGTTCAGGCAGAAGCGATAATGTAGTTCTAAAGTTAGTCTACTCAAAGGGCCAGCAAGAATAATCAAACCAAAGCTTTTTTTCCAGTTTTAGGTATTTCAGTACAGGCTAGAGTAGACAGTTGTGTGATTGATCCAGCCACCCAAAGACATCAGCTGTGCGTGCTGGCACAGTGCTGTGCTGCAGCAGCTCCATAGCTGCTGGCTCACAGCTGGCCCTCCTTCATCCTGCCTGAAGCACAAGCAGAGTAAATGAGCATCTGTTTGCCCTCAACATTGTAGACATACCCTCTGGTTTCATTCTTATGGATAAACAAAGAGTGGGTTTGGGTTTTTTAAGAAATATTTTTAATTCTTACTATATTTGTCCTTTTACAAAAAAAAACCCCAAAACAAAAAAAAACACAAAAAAACCAATAGAGCAGCTGGAAAGTTTCTGCATAAAAGGCAAATATGATTGAGTTCTAAGGAATGGCAATTCTTATTCTAGCTGACATGGGCTCAATGATAACTTATTTTTCAATTTTTTTTCAAATTTTAAAATCTTATTTCTGAAATTTTTGCCACCCCAATTAATTATTGTGACTGTGGGCAAAGAAAGCCTATGCTCTAAGTATTGCCTGCCTATTGCCAACACTTTCTTAGTGTATGGAAACTTTTGGAAAAGTCTTCCAGTAAAACAGGAGTGGCAAATCCAGTTTCCTGATACAGCACCAAAAAAAACAACCAAGCCCAACTTTCATTTTATGACAATAAGAATAAAACCTAGCATTCTGGGACATATTAAGCAGCAGAAATTCTTTTGCACATTGGTGGAAGCTGAACAAAAAGTACACTTTTATGGGGCATCTGAGATTGCAATACATGGTCAAGGATTTTTTCTATGCCATACATATCTGAGGATTTATTTGGATATTTGTACATTTTATACTGTTATTAATAAACATGTATTATATTTAGCATTATAGACAAGTCCAACGTGAATCCTTAATACCGTTTCATTCTAGGCTAAAGCATTTAATTGCATTTTTATTAATGACTTAGCTATGGTATTCCAGACAGGTCCTGACATCCTCAGACCTTTCATTACACATGGCACTACAGCACCTCAGCCTGGAGTGCTTTCTTCCAAGTTCACCTCTTACTGGTGCTAGCTTCTAAGTAAACCCCGACACTCCTGGCCTTTCTGGGAACTTTATCACTGAACTTCTCAAAGGTTTCCCCTACCAATTTTCAAATTAAATGTTTGGATGCATATTCTCGGATTCCCTGGAGAGAGAGAGAGCTCAGAGGTAGGTAGAGATGTCTGAACATCCTTAGGAGTTTGGAGTCAGCTCTTGACACTAATGCAGACTCCAGGCACTAGCTACCATTGGGAAATCTTTATTCACTGAAGTACTTGGTGGGCAAAATATTTTCTCTTCCTCATAAATAAATAAATAAATACATAACATGTAATTTGCTGACACAAACTATTTGCTTAAAACAGGCAGTAGGCCTTGGGGAGATATTTATGATACAGGCTAGATTGACTGTAGCCAGCAGCAGCTGGTGCTTTCACACTGCTCGGGGTTGGAATGATCTTCCGTACTGCAAGGTAGAGAGGCAGAAAATGCAGCTGCATCTTTCTGGAGCTAATTTTAAAAAAGCAATGAGCTGGTAATTACCACTTTTCCCAGCTGGTCTTTATGAGGGTAAAAGGTTTAATCATAGATGGAGGCTGGAAGAGGAAAATACTAAGCAGGCTGCAAACCAGTGTTAATAAACATCCCTCCTGGAGACACAGAAATTTAAGCTCTTGTTGGCTGGGAGGAGCTGGGAATGAAGATTTAACTCCAAAAGGTTATCTGACAGTCCTTGGGGTTACGCCCTTTGTATATGAGTTCCCTCAGGAAGGACCTGTGATGGGGGTTTCATGATGGCTCCTCCAGTTTGGTGGGATCTTCCCAGGCCTTGGGGGAGGGAACTGACCTGTGCTCGTTCTGAAAGGTGCAAAATCAGGGGGACTGTCTGTGGAGTATTTTTAGTCAGCATCTCATTTCTGCTTGATTCATACAAATAACTTATAAGCTCAATTAATGCAACAAAATATAAATATTTATGCACCCGTTTAGCTGATGTTTGCCTCTGTTTATAAACAAGAGCATCTTGGAAGAGCTTCTTTTTGACAAGTAAGTAAAGTATAGAGAGTCCCTGTGCATTACATTAAGCGTGCTTCGTTAACTCTTCCAAAATATCAAGTCTTAGTCACTAAACCAAAAAGTGACAATAGAGTAGGTTTGATGGGAATAACTTAAATACTTTAGAAGAGCAAGAAGCATTGCTTACTTTCTTAGTTGGTGTTTGTTTTTACCATTAATTTCAGTTTTTTACTCTATTGTTATTGTAGTGGCATGGAGGGTAAGAGGAGAGCAGAGCAGTCGTGTTAATGTGCTGGTCTCAGGGTCAATTTCTATTTGCTGACTTTTCTGATCTGACTAACGGGAAATTGTCTCAGACCTAGGTCTAGTTCACAGTTTGATTTTAGCAAATTAGAACCCAGTCTATGAATTCTGATGAACCCATGGGTTCTGGTGAATGAGAATTTGATAGTTCTGCCTCTAAGAAAGTAAGACAGCTTTTGTGAGCTTTTAAACTAGCAGTTTTTAATATGCCCTTTGCATACTTGGTTTACCAAGTGATTATTCTCTTGATTGACTTTGTTGATGGCATATCAATCTAAACTGGCTGGATTTGACACCCGTGTATTGAATGATAAAAGAATATTTTGCTCTTATTAAGAAATAATAATTTATTAAGCATGATACAGCAAAATGGATTTAAATAATTTCAAAACGTTTTTCATGTCATCTCTTGATTGCTCAAATAAAGATCATAAAAATGTAATAAAGAACTGAGGCCCAAGTCTTTTATGTTTATTTTTGTTTGCTTTTCTAAAATATTTATATTTGCTTTTCTAAAATACTTTCATTTGTTATGATCATAACTTATTTCTCAGTTAAATTTCCTGAGGGTAAAATCTTGATGCGAAGTGATGAACAGATACAGAATGGAAAAGACAGCTCCTGTCTCGAGTCTCGCAATGGAATTAGGTCAGGGGATGTCAGAAGTGAGTTGTGCTCTGTACAAGAGCCTGTCTCAGGTTATCTGCCCTTGCTGTCCCAGGCGGATGTCTATCCAAGGCAGGCACTAGACTTTACAAGGGGGCAGAAAGGAATCGTGCCAAAGGCCTCATCCTGCACCCAGTGAGAACAGAACACAACTCAAGATTTCCTCAAGAATTGGCTTGGCACCAGCTTGACAGGAGTCAGATTTCTTTTTGTGTGTGGATGCTGTGATGAGAGACTCTGAGTCCATCAGGGACCTGGCATCACAGGACTTGCGGTAAAGCTCCGTGCCATTCCCTTCAGTGTGTTTGTGAGGGACAGACTTCTAGAGTCTGAGGTTCACATTTATTCCTGGCTGTGTTCAGATGCTGAGCCAGTACATCACAGTTGTATAACGCCGGGTTGAGCCATGGGAGTCAGATCCAGTCTTGGTTTGTGGTATCAATTCTTCTCTTTTTGTGCATGATTTTAGGTGTGCAGAGTCCCTCCAGTTAATTAAAAGATTGACTTAGTCATATGCACTCACTGAAGCATAGGCAAAACCTTCGAAGTGTAAATTCTATGCAAGGAGAAAGATATTTTTAAATATTTGTTCATCAAAAATATTTCTCAGTTGCTGTCATCTGTTCTACTGAAGTGGATCTGTGCCTGGCTTTGCTTTCCCTTTGAAGTCCATCAAATAAATAGTCTTTAAAGGCAGCTAAGAAAAAAAAAATTATTTCTCTCTTATATCAGGTATGAAACAGAAGAATATGTGGAAAAACGCTTTCTGGTGTTTTTGTCAGCCAAAAGGAAATGAAAGTGCCTTTTTCTGGTGCTCTACAAGAGAGAAGTGTGCTAATAGAATGGCATTTGGCTAATAGCACAGCACATGAAAACTGGGACATGACAGCAAAGGTGGAAAGGTCGAAAAGGAAGAGAGAAAATGATTCCATTTGGAGGTGAAGGTCATCTGAAATAAGTGATTTCACATTTAAAAGGCCACTGAGGAGAAAACTGATGAATGTTAACATATTTTTCTATTGTTTTATTTCATTCTTTTTTCTTTTCTCATTTGTAACGCTTACGTATTCAGGAAGTTGAGGTAGGTTTTCCACTTTTAACTTGTAACTATAGAATGAATAAAAATATTTACAACATATAATTTATATTATACTTTAAACTCTTATTATCAACTGTTAATATTGTTATAAATGAATGTATGGGTACATGCTAATTATTAATATGTTAATATTGATTTATTAACATGTTAATATTAAAATGATATAGTAGTTTCATATATTAAAGCAGGCATAAGGTATTTTAAGCACGTTAGTATCTGTCCTAGTTGAAGGCTCGGAAATGAATAGATTTCTGTGCTGTCATTTCTGTCAAGAAGGTGTTTTATTGAATGGGAATGTTAAATCTCTTTAATCAAGATGATTGTATTATTTTTATATATAAATATATATATATATTTAGAATGATATACACCTGGAAATCAATGTTGTGTTTAGGCACTCTATGTTGCTATATCAACATCCCGTTTTTCTGTTGGAGGAAGTTACAGGGAAAGAATGGTATCCCTTCAGAAATGTTAGAGGAGTTCCTCCACCTAACAAAAGTAATTTGGGGTTAATGTATAAATTTCAGCATCTTGGAGAGTACTAGCACAAAGCCCAGTCCATTTTTCACGTCAGAGCTTTAGGTGGTATTTAAATGAGACATAGATTTTCTGCTCAGCCATATCTACAGGGTGAATTTCACCTTTACAGTGCAATAACTATTCAGTTGCAGTTCATGCTGGTATCGATGCTGAAGTGAGACTCCAGAGCTGGATTTTCTGTTGTCCAACTGGCATAAGTTATTCTGAACTGCTATTGACTGTATTGCTGTAATGTATGTATACTCCTTATTTACTCCTATAAATAATAATGAGATTTATATATCAAAAATCTCAAAGGTTGTATCTATTCTACTTTTTTGAGTTTTTTCCATATTTTTTCTTGTATATTTTCCTGTTATCTTACTGTAGTTTCAGGCATATTCTAAAATAAGTATAGTTTTAATTTTCAAAAACAAATACTAAATAGGTCCACATAAAGGAGGAAAGGAGAAAGAATATGTTTACAAAAGAGATGGGTGGTGTGCGGTTTCTTTGTGAGGAAGGCACATTTTCTGTAAAGTATTCCTTTGACACTGAAATTGAGATAAACCCCCGTTCCAATCTTTTTTTTCAAAACTGGTTCCATATGCCAACAGCATAAGAAATCTTTCTCGGGATTTGAATTATTTAACAGTTTCTGATGCTGAAGACCCAGCAGCAAAGCAACACCTAGGAAAAAATGTAAGCAGGCAAAAAAAAAGAATATTTTGTTGCTGGAAAAAAATTATTCTGCTCAAAAAACTTAAAAACTGACACATCCTCAAAAGTGATTAATGCTTGGTGAATTTAGCAGTACATCATAATCAATTACAAAGTGTTGTAGAACAATGAGAGGGAGTTTTTGTATTAACAAAGCTGTGGAATACAAAGGCAAGTCCGTGATTCTGTTTCTGGTGCCAAACCCTTTACTGCTGAAGAAAAAGTCTAGATACTTTTGATGTATCTGAAATAAATGATGAATAATCATGTTTGTTGTTATCGTGGAACATCATCACTGTCCGTGAAGTCAGTATAGACACCAAGCATGAATAAACTTGGAGAAAGAAGATGCATTTCCTCCTGGCAGTTGTGCAGAGTTACATCCAGCCCCCTTCATCCCTGGGAGCAGTTGCCCATCCTGGCCAGCCCCCAAAGTGGGCAGCGAAGAGCAGGGCAGCATCCCATAGGGCTCCACGCTGTCAGCGTTGGTGCTTTCTGCTTCCCATGCTGGCTATAGCGTTCAGAAAGGAATGCGCTGCCAGGACGTGCATCTCCTGGTGTGCAGGGAGAGTCCCCGTTCCTCCTGTAATAGCCCTGGGGGCTGTTCTGAATCCTGAAGATAAGAACCTGCTGGCTTCCAAGTCTCCAAAATATTCCAGGGTAGGGTGACTGGATGGCATGAGAGCATATGAAATTCAGCCTACTGGAGATAAATGGTAAACAAAGCCCTATGGAAGAAATAATTTAGGTGTCTTATTCATACTGATGTGTTTTCAGTTACCCTCCTGGCAAGGAAAAAGAAATCTTGGTGTCATTCTGGACAGCTTGATAAAGACATCTCCTCAGTTGCAGCCCTCAAGAAATGAATATAGAATACTGGATGTATTAAAAAAGAAATAAAGATTAATATGCAGAAAAATATCAAAGCATTATAGGAATCTTCCATGCTTCCTCACTTCAAATACGTTATTCTGTTGTTATCACGTCCTCCCAAAGAGGACACAAGTGAGATATACAGAATATGCTGAAACTAAATGTAGCAGTTGGGCTTGAATCCCAGTTCTCCAGGACTAGGATTGACGGTGCTCTGAAACAGGGGAAACTTTGTCTTCAGGTAAATATTTGCTAAGTGCATAGATTACAACACATGGAAGAGCTTTCCATTCTTTCTGCAAAGAGACTCATTTGCAACAGAATAATCATTTGACCAGGCACTCTGACAGTTCCTGCCTTTGCCATTTTAAAGTCCAGTCAGAATTATGTAAAACGGAGCCACAAGACTCACAGCAGAATAATATCTTTACTTCAGATTTAAGATTTTTAAAATTTAATAGTTGAAACAGTGACAAGAGTATTCACTGCACGTGCTCCTGGGTCTTACTGTACTTACTTAAAGCTTATGATATTATTGCTGTGTTTCTGTACCTTGACAATGGTATGATTTACATGTCTCCAAATGAATATAAGTGGGTTTGGATTTGCTTTGCTGACCTTCCCCCACACCAGGATGGTGTGGATCATGGTACATAATCTGAACAATATGCTATTATCTTTGTCATCAAGAGTTGTAGGCTGATATGAAATAATACAGTTATCAGACAATATTTAATAATGGGCATACTTTGAAAATTCAGAAGAAAAATTCAAGTGCTGAATCCAAGGCATTTTTTATTATTTAATTTATAACCTGCATTTACTACTCTTTAGGACACAACCTGTTGATAGTCTTATCTGGTTTGGGCTAAATGTCAGGATCAAAAGATGAGTTGATTCATTTGTAGTTTAGTTATGTAAATTGTACTGAAAAGACTGATTGTATTTTTCCTGAGTTTCCCTTTTTTTTTCCCCCCTCTTTTAGGATGATTATTTCAGAAACTGGAATCCAAACAAGCCTTTTGATCAAGGTAAAGCCAGTACACATTTTGTCATTGTCTTCTGCTATTTTGTGACATCCCCATATACTTTATGCCTTTCTTTCTCCATATGTCCCATGCATTAGTGAAGAGCTATAGTCATATTTACATCTCATTCCCAATTTAGTCACAGCTTGAGGTGGTTTATGTATAAGGGTTTGACTCATCTCTGTATTTTTCAGCTACATTTTTTTAATCCACATCCATTGTAGTTTATATACAGTGATGATATATATGCTTAGAAAGAATCTCTGTAACCATGAATCTCTCCATCTAACATGCAATTTAAAACAGGTATCTTCACGTACATTTTCTTTCATGTCAAAAGCTTTGCTAAATGAATGTCATAAATGTAATTACTGCATTTCCTAACACTCAAGGGGCCAATTCTTTGAAGCCAGTTGTAATGTGTGAATTTTAGAGCTGTTTTTCAAAAGAAAAGGGTGTTGCGTGTATGCTGCTGGTTCTGATACAGATTCTGTAAATGACAGTTTGCACTTTGTCTTGGTGAGTTGTTAAGTTATGGCAGTAATTCAACAATTTCCAGGCCAGCCACCAAAGGACAGGAAAAAACAATAAAAAATATTCTAATTGTGTCCAGGATAGCGCTGGAAACAATAGCCATGCCAGGAAAAAGAACATAAAAATGACAACTGACAAGAGATCTCAGATAGCAACTCAACATCAAGCATTCTCTGCTTGGTGTTCATAGCTAGCAAAAAACTTTTCAGATGGGAAGGTAAGAGATGTTCCTTTTAAATACCACAGAGGAACGTCGCTGGGAACATGTGTAGCCGTGATGTTGCTGCGTGTGGTGGGTTGTATTTGATACTTGATGTCTTATCAGTGAAAAAAAACACTGTATGCAAAGAATTCTCAACTGTCCATCCTCTGAAAGACAGATACAGAAGTTGTGCAAGCTGATAACATGCTGTAAGTTTGTCCTTACAATCAGAATATTGTACTTTTACTTTGCTTTTTGTTATATTTGTTACTCTGACACTAAGATTCTGTAGCAGTCCCTGCTGGAGCACCCTCAAAATGTGTAATATGAAACCACACAGGTCTTATATTGTACTTCTTAAAGCTTTCTCGAATATATATGTATTTTTTGAGACAAGTGTTAAAAATTGCAAGTTTCAATCTACTTCTCCTCTGAAATTTGTAGTGATTCAAAAAGTTATCCCATAGGTATTTAGAAAGCAACAATCATGTACGTGGTAACTGCAATACAAATGAATTTCAGTTCTCTCTGTTGGATCCTATGTTCAAAGTTAAGTGGCATTCAAGTAGAGAGTGAGACTTCTTTTGCCCTTCAGAATGGGAAGTGGCTGTCTGGATAGATAATTGTTGTGGTTTCACATTCCTGCAAGCAAATTGCTTACGCAAATTATTGAGGAGGCAAGTAGCTTTTTTTTTTAAAAAAAAAAAGTTCATGGTGAAACAGTCACAGTGTGGTACACAGAAGGAAACACCAAACTGTCCATGGCCTTCTCCAAGCATGACTTGTGTCTGGTGTCCCTGGGATTTAACTAGAGGATAATGCTTAAAGAAAATTAGATAATGTCAGTCTTGCATATATGCAGGAGGTACCTAATAGTTTAGTTAGTTGCTAATTTTTTAATAACTTCTTAGGAAAAAAAAAAGCCAAGTCATGTTACAGAAAAACATTTTTATGCCTCTGGAAATATACTTGTGAATCATAACACAAATGAGAAGAAAGAGTGAATCACTGAAAGAGAAGGAAAGATGTGAACAACTGAATGAAGGGGTAACTAGATAAATGACAGGCCAGCGGAGGAGGTGAAACCACAATGCTTGCTTTATTCACTTTCAGTTTCAGATTTGGCAGTCATTTATTTTACAAATAAGAATCATAAAAGGGAGCAGCTTTGCCAACAAGAGATTTGAATCTTCAAAATTACTGAAGTGTTTAGGATGAAAATACCCATTGGAAGTCTCTGAAGGAGCTTTTAAAAAATTCACTTTACATCTATTTCTATATTTCACTGCCAGACATGTCCCTTGTATTGTCTGTAGGTAGCTCGCAGGAGTGTCACTGGGGTTTTATACGTGTTAGAGCTGCAGAGTGTAGGTTCTCTGTCTTTAGGGAAATGTAGCTTCAGTGTCAAAGGAAAAGGAAAGATGATGTTTTTGTCAAGGCATATATCCACAGAGATTTTCAAAGGCATTTGAGGGATTTAGGATTACAAATCCTATTGACTTCAAATGGAACTTATGCTCCTACTACTTTCAGAGGCCTTGTGACCCTCTGTCTTCCCAAGAGGAAGAACAAAAAGGTAAATCCTGGCAAAATATTGCAGGAAGATTTTGCACTGAGACGCTTTAAAACTGTCTTGTTCATTGTGTTACTGAGATGTCTGACTCTGGGCAAAACCACAAATCGTTTTAAAGAATCTGAGATCACACGTGGATACCTTGAAGCGCTATAAACAGCCATACATCTGTTAGAGATTCCTGTCTCTTTACAAAGAAAAGGATCGTTTCTCTTTCAGTGTAAAATTTCTCCAGGACTATGGCTAGCCTGTCTCCAGAAAGCAGAATGCAGGGTGGGCAACGCAGCCTGAGCATTAAACTCTGCCTTGTGCAGAGATCTGTGCGCTGCTTTTGTCTCGTTTAACTCTTACAAAGGGATTTTATTTGACCACTAGGTCATTATTTTTGACAAAGAGGTCACTGCTCTTGGCTGTGGTAAAATTCACCCTGACTAGAACATTAAAATAGCCACTCATACCTTTCTAAAGAGATTTCTTACACAAAATAATTACCTTAGAAAACTGTTGCTTAGTTTAATTACAAGTGCATGGAGCATGGGAGTCTTTAGCCACTGATTCCTATGTTGTTGTCACCCAAAAAAATGAAAAGAAGATAAATCACATCATGTTGAGGCTTTGGGCCCTATGAATCAGCTGCTGACAAGACTAATCACCAGTTTATATATACATATAGATATATATATAAAACACAGGTTTAATTTCTGTCATTTTCAAAGCAGAGAAAAAAAGAATAGCCAGAAGAATTTGTCCTAGACCTCTTGCAGTGCAATCTGCAAGAAAATTGTTTCATCTGTCTTTAGTCTTTACTTCTCTATTCTCCCTGCACTGACTTTTTTTTTTTCTTGTTGTTCTTTTTGACTTTGGGGTGTTTAAATGCCCCCTATGCTCTTGTCTGATTTTGGAGCTAGAAAAGCTTTTGTTTTGTGTTCTTTGGGGTTCTTCTATCCAGAGAGCCTGTGCAGGTCCTGTAGGAAGGAGACCTAGCTTGCTCCTCTGAACTCGGTAGCAGCTCTGTGTCCTCAGCACACAATTGTTATTTTGAGCAATATCCCAAAGGCAAATTTCAACCTCGCTACACCAAGGTTCTTCCTACAGTGATTGAGGAGAAAAAACTTCTCCTGCGGGTGACTGAAAGCAGACAATTGTCTCTCTCCCTGGGTTGTAGGGGAAATGGGAGTCTAGCATCACTCAGCTGAGGCTAGCTTGTGTGAATAACCACTCTTGGGGAAAGATTTACAAATTTTTAATATTTAAAGTCTATTTCTCAATTCTAAGTCTAAAATCATGTTTGAATATTCAAATTGTGAAGTCTTTCTATGGAAGCCAGACTGCAGAATCACGCTGAAGGAGCTGGGAGGGCAGGGTTTATAAGTAACTGAAGGTGGCTAGTACCTGCCAGGAGTGATCTCACAGAGGCAGCTGGAGGATTCAGTGTGTTTAATGGCTTTAAAACCAATACCAGTTAGAGGTTTTGAAAATCAGCAGAGTTCTGCTTCTAGGCTTGTACTTCATTTGCATCTTTTAAATAAGAGCTGCTGATTCCAACCAACTCTATATTATTTTCTAAAAGAAAAAAAAAAAGAGCTAGCTTTCTCCAGCAGATTGAATTATTTCATTATACATTTAAAAACAATAGCAGTGCCATCAAGCTTTCTGCTTTCTGCTTGCAATGCGGAGAGAAATATCTGCATGTATGCCTCAAGAAATACCTCGTTTTGTAAAAAAGTGTGTGTGCCTTTCACTGAAACAACCCCTAGAGTCACACAAGGTATCTTTGTATAACATGCCTTTTCAAGGGAAGTCAGCTTGAATGGTTCAGCTGCCTCTCGGAGGGTACTTGAGTGATCAGAATTTATTTTCAGCTTAGCTACCAGCCAGCTTTTTATTCATCCTGAACTCAGGAGAAACCCATACCAAGGTGAGCATCTTACCGACTGAGTCAAGCTAACGAGGCATTCGGACTGCAGAAGGCAGGAGAGCGTGTAGCCTGAAAATGATTGCCAGTCATTAATATTGAAGTCAATTCTGTCAGAGTTGCAGAAGCCAGAAAGCAGAAGAGTGGAAGGGGCAGGTTAGTCAGGATTTTAAAATATGAATCAAAGGGTTGAAATTTTTTTTTCCTGACAAGGTCATTTGAGAGTTCTTAAGGAGCTTGACAGCTAACTTGGCATACTTTCCTAGTCTTTTCCATCTACGCTTGAGAAAGAAAAGAGGGAATTGGGGAAAAAGGTTAGCATAACATTCTCAAGTCAGAGATTTTGGTATGGTAATTAAATGTGTATGATATTCTGCACCTACTCAGACTTGCCAGAAAACTCATTAAGACTTTATATATTATTATGAGTGAAAACTACTAAATAAAAACAAGTTTGTTATTGAAAATTTCTGCCAAAAGCCACCTCTCAATAGCTGTAGTAATTTCTTCTACAGACAAATAGATGTTGCTAATTTTTATGGTAAGATGCACAAATAAAGAGCACATTTTGTTAGGTTTAAAGTTGATGTTTGGAATGGTGTCCAATTTGCTTGCCATATGGCTTTTTTAAAAGCGTCATTACACAGAACGTAGGAACCGTGGAAGTAATGGGATGCACTTTGTACTGCAGATACCTAAGCTCTGAACCCAAAGATGTTTAGTCCATTGAGCTGTTGTTATTATTAACAACAAAGCCATAGAAGGACACAGTGAGAGGGGGCAAAAAGCTTTATTCTGTTATAGTGCTGAACTTTTTCTGAAATGTGTGCCTAAAACCATCCACTGAACTGTGGCATTGTCTGTTTGAGTAGGTGTGAGTCCCACCCTTTCCACTGGGATTGTGACACTGGCAGATGATGGCAGTGGACTGAGCTGGCCAGAGTCTCCTCCCTGACCCTGCCTCCTGCACTGGGGCAAAGGGACTGGCTGGAAATTGAATTTTACCCATCACTGGTGATAGAAATCCCGTGTTTCAGACTGCTGAATTTCTCAGGAAAAGAAACTCCTGACTAGAAATAGTCTGAACTTTTCCCCTTGTCTTCCCGCCTTTGTCTTTATTTTCACTGTCTTTAGTCACAGTCCTCTTCCCCAGTAACTGAGAAATCTGGACAGAGATATTGCTTCTCAGTCTTTCATTATCTGCCCAGGGAGGCGGGGGGAACAAAGGAAAAAATTCCGAAATCCCTTTTCCACTGTACTGTGTGAAAATCTTAATCTTCCTGAATTGGACCTAGCAACGACGGACTCTAATGTCAGACACGCTCGTGTCGGCTTGGCTATCATTCTTAATTGCAGACGTGAGTTCTCTATCATTTCAAAGCATTCCCCTTGGGCCCTAATGAAAGTCTGAACTGGCAAAATACCCTCACTTTTGAAGAGGAAACACTGCTTTTGAGTGGATTGCAGCCTCCAGCATAGCATAGCTTATGAGAGTCCAGCAGCCCCGTGGAAGTGAATTTGTCAAATTTAGAGCTTAATATCTAGAGATGGATGTATTGGTATTCATGCTTCCTCTCCTTCTGCATTGAATCGTGCCTATGTCTTTCCAGTGTCAAACTGGCAAATCCAGACTCCAGAAATGGCTTCCTGCAGCTGTGCAGAATAAAGTTTCCCTAAAATTCATAAGCCTTCTGAAACAAAAAGGATGATAATAAGAAGCCTGTGATGCAGGATGAAAATCATAGAACCTACAATTATTTTTGAACATGTAATTTTCTGTTAGCCCAGTTAAGATGTTCTTTGGGAAAAGCCTGAATAAATTCTTTTCAGATAGTAGTTTAGTACTGTACACATCTCTAGCCACAAAAATGTGTTAGTTTTATAATAAATGTTTTCTATTACTGTGCCTCAGATGGCAGATTTCAATTGAATAACTTATTTTGCAATTTATTTTTTGACTGTGTTTGAATTAGTTTCAGAGGCTTATTCATAGGACAACTGCACATGAATTATGTTTATTAATCTTCAGTAAATCAGTACAATGTTAAAACATGCTAACTGAATCAACAGAAGACAATAGCTGAGATGCAGCACATGAAATACATACTATCTTCCATCAAATGCAGTTCAAGCAGATATGGCTGCTTGTATCCTCCAAGCAGACACACGTGGTTCTCTGTGTGCTAGAAGCATAATATTAAATTCCTTACAAGCTTGTAAGCAACCAGTTTTATCATTACATATGGCATCAGAAGTGGCAGAGATGGGGTACTTCTCTGTGACTGTGTTATGGCTGGTGGGCTTTGGACGGAGCCAATGATCGATAGGTTGCTTGTCTAGAATTTTATTAGCACTGAGGGAGCACTTGTTAATTATGTCAATAATGGCTGGCTTTCTTTTAATATCTCTTACTTCAATGACTATGGAGCAGACATGATTTTTAAAGGGAAATTCATGCTTTCCCATCCTCATCCAGCTCCCACTGAAGTAAATACATTTTTGGGAATATCACAGGGCCCAACCCTGCTCCATTGATGTCACATAGTGAGTAGGGGTCTGCTTCCCTTCAGTATATAGGTGTTCATTTTTGGAAACCTGCCAAAACCTTTAAACATGAAATGTGTTTGGAAAAATACATGTCTGAAAGCTTCCTTGCTTATTTGTTGTAAGAGGTACCCCAATGTATTACTCAAACTAGGTGCTTCGGTTTGTATTCTGATTTAACTGGGCCAAACCAACTGGGACAAAGTAAATTGAGAATTGGTAAGGCAGAAATTAGAGGAAGAAAATTAGGATAATTGGCATTTTCTCAACATAAAGGGCTCAAACATGAATTATCCAAAAGCTTGGTTAGTGGCTGCAGTGGCAAGAAGTTACGTAAAGAAGGTGCAACTAGATTGAACTCTTAAGGGAGCGCAAGCAGTAGCCCCAAACTCAGAAAGCCGAGTATAAAATGAGATGTTTGGGCAAGGATTTAAGAATAAGTTTTTTACAAGTGTATTAGAAGGAAAAAGAAAAATCAAGAAAAATGGTAGCTCGCTGCTCAGAGCTTCACTGCTGAGAAGACCAAAGCATTGTTACTTTTGCTTTGGCTTACACTGAAAAGGTCAGCTGTGACCAGGTGACTGTTATAATTAATATCTTCAGCTGAAGTGTGAGATTCCGGATTAGGGAAGGAACAAGCTTGAGTAAATTAGATGCTTGCAAATCAACTGGAATTGATCTGAGGTCTAAGTGAATTTGCTGAAATAATTTTGAAGATACTAAAAGTTATCACTGAAAATTTATTTAGTTGTAGAAAGGATGAGCAGCATGCATATTTTTTAAAGTTAGAGAAATGAAGAAAATTGGAAATTATATCCTGTGAGTTGAACCTGAAATCCTGCAAAAAAAAAAGTACTGGAATAAATATTAAAGCAGCAAGTATTTGTTAGCATCAAGAAGATAAGGGGATAATAAAGCTGGTATGGATGTCAAACTAAACTAATTTTCTTCTGTGACATTTACAGGCCTTGAGACTCAGGGATAAGCTTGCAGTATCACATATCTTGACTTTAATAAGGCTTTTGACATTGGCTTAGATTACTGTCTTATACGCAAGTTAAAGAAATATTGTCTAAAAGAAATAATTATGAGGTGGATACAAAATCAGTTGGAATATACATTCTGGTAGTGGCTGTCAATGGGTCATTGTCAGGCTGGAAGGATAAATTGAGTTCCTCTATGATTTGTTTTGGGTCCTGTATTATTCACCATTTTCATGTAAATTTAAATATAGCACAGCAATAAAATTCACAGTCGCTTTAAGAAATTAAAGAAATGGTCTGGAAACAATGGATAAAGTTCAGTCTGGGCAGATGCAAAGTTCTTTACTTAGGTAAGAATAATCAACTGCACAAAACAGGATGAAAAACAATTGGAAAATAATAAATTCAGAGAAAAAGGGTAGGGGATTACAGTGGATTACAAATAGAAAATGAGTCAACAATGTAATTCTCTTGCAAAAAAGGCAAATGTTGCACTGGCATGTGTAACTATGAGTAATCCTTCAGCTCTGGTCAGTGCCAGTAGGACTTTGGCTTCTAGAATAGTTTGAATCAACTGGAAAGTACCCAGAGAAATGTAACAGATATGATCAGAGGTGCAGAAATATACTCTGTGGAGAAAGACTGAAGGAGAGGAGCATCTCCTCTGGGGAGAGAAAACAAACAAATGAAACAACATCAAAACCCCCAAATAACCCACAAATCCTATTTTCAAATACATAAAATGAACTGCAAAGTAGAGGAATTGTTCTCTGTCCATTCTGGATACAACAAGGAGCAATATATTTACATTGCAGCAAAGAAGTTTATTTTTAGCCTTTGTAATGACAGCAATAGTGAAGCACAAGGAGAAATATTTTAAAGAGGATACATTACGGGAGTAACGTGCCTACACTTCAAGGTAGATACCAACTGTGGTGGTCACGGGCTTGCAAACCTCCAGGAATGTGAACAGGGACTGGCAAAAGGCAGCCTATTTTCTCTGACTGCTTCTGCCTATCTCACTTGCTTTCTGATAGAGTCAGGAGGACTTCCTATGGATGATTCTGTATTTGAGTATTAGTGGGGATTTTTGTCCAGGAAGAAATAAAGGTCATGATCTAACCCTAAAGATTTGGATGAAAGTACAGTTAGTTATTCTCTTTCAATTCATTTGATAAAACATGACAATGCATGTATATTTAGGAATTAAATCTCCTTCTGCTATAAACCAAAGTGCCCAGGTCATCAAAACACTGATTGAATCACAGCTATTTATCTTCCTGTTCTTATTGCTTCAGATTAAACATATTTGCATAAAATAATAATATTTCTACTCTAATCTGATTGCTTGCATTCTAGAGTTGCAGTCCTTGGTCATTTGGAAAGTTACTTTAAAGTACAAAATGGTGCTAAGCAGTACATAGCATGATGAATCAAAAAACTTTACATATGCGCTGTGGTGATGTTCTGCACTAAAAAGTTCCCTGAGCATAGTATGTTGAAAATTACTAACAGTTTGGTAAACATTATTTAGTCATTTAACCATGTTCTGTCTTTTCTCTCTGTGTCCTTTGGTTGCAATGTATCACTGAACCTTGCCATTGATGCATGTCTCTGTGGTGTTACTCATTGCCCAACAGCTTTCTTTAAAGGTCTTGTTGACTTTACCTACATTGTGTTTAAAATGTAGAGACAGGAAAGCTATATCTGAAGACCAGAATTGGACTTCCACTGTCCTTCTTGAAACCTCTGTTTGAGGATTTGATCTGCTTTATCGAGGGGAGATTAGTAGATTGTTGTCTCAAGAATGTGCATCCTTGCAGTGCCTCTTTGGCTGTACGAGAGGGATGCATACAGATGAAGTGCTGCCCCAAAATCTGGAACTATCATGTTCACTTTAACCACAAGGGAAGACAGTAGAATCATATCTATAATGTAAGTAGGTTCCTTTCCTGGGATAGCTTTAATTTATAAGCTGAGCATTGGAATCATTTAGTCCCTCACTTGCCACCTTATCCTTAACAACAGATAAACAGATCTGTGATAAATGGATGTACAGATGAGCAATCCTAGGGATCATTGCACATTACAGCAATCTTTAATGCAATGTAAGTAAGCATTATTGTAATTGTTTTAATGTGCTACATCAGTGTGTTTGTAGAGCTTCTCCTTTATTTTAATTGCTGGGGGTTAAAAAAAAAATCAGAAATGCACATCTCTAAGAGCAAGTGTATCTTTGCTGTGAAGGCTCCAGCATCTAAGCCTGTTTCTCTGTCCAGCAGGGACCTCTGTAATGACTTTTCAGTTTTAAAACCAAGCAATCAAAAGTTGCTGACGTAGGCTGCAGAAGTCTGCTGAGAAAAGAACCTCCTGCTTTTCATAGTGTTAAATAAAGACATCTAAGAAAAAATGTGTCTGCTTCTCTCAGTAGACCAGAAAGCTACCTAAGGAATCAGTGTTAGCTAAAAAAATAAGTAGCCATAATTTGTTAATTCCGTTCTGAACTGTAGCACTGATGTTTTTACAGTTATAGTAAATTCACTCTAACCTGAAAACACAGATTATATTTAGCTATCTCAAAGGAGGTCATGGTGCAATAATCATGTATTTCTTCTATAAGCAGCATCTTCATCTTTGATTTTATCTGTCATCACTGTCTTGCATCCTTGACATTAATGGCAGAACTGCAAAATGTCCGCTCTTCATTTGTTTCTCTCCCTCCCTCCTGTTTTTTCTACAATTTGCCTGATATCCAAGGGGTACAAGAGTCCCATGATGATTGCCCTTAGAAAGGCATTATATTTTTATCTAGTTTTTGAAGTAGCAATGCTCTTTTTAAATTTGAGCTTCTCAGCACCCCTTCACTGTGGTGAATAGCCACAGTGAACATCCAGCTGGCAGCCATTCATACAACAAAAGGCCAAATGCTCGTATTCATCCTCCAGGTTGTCTTTGTTATGTGTCTGTTTTCCACAATTGCCTATTTCAGTAAGCTCAACTTACTTCAATAGCCCTGAATTTTTAAAAACCTGTGTTTAATTATGTGAGAGTTTTCTTAAATCTTGGGACATTCTCAGGTTGCTGACATAGAACTGCAGAGTTAAAAAAAGTGCTGTCTCCAGTAATACTGAGACTGGTCCTTTTGCATGCACTGTGGGTCAAGGGGAAGACTGCTTCTTCTGACCTTTCAAATTACACATTTGCATGAGTGTCAGCTAAAATTTGACATTCATGATAAAGCCTGAAAACTTTTCAGCAACCACACCTCTCGTTTATTTTTTTTCTTTTTTTTCTTTTTTTTCTTTTATTTTCTTACTAGCGTGGTAAGAAAATGTCCTATCTATCTGAATGTCCACTTGGGCTGACAACTTTTACACAAGTCAAACCATTTGAAGTATCCAAGTAAAACCATGAAAAGCCATGTTCAAGTAAAACCGTGAAAAGCACAAGTCTGTCTGAAAAAATACCAGCAGAACCTTAATGTGGATGATACATCCCAGTATCAGAAACATAAATGTATTGGCCTCGATAGTTTAGATCATAAAGATCATGAGTTATTACTTTTCATCTTTAGATACTTCCTTAATAGAATTCCTAAATATGCCATTGCTATGTGCTGAGTATAGGCTATACTTAGTTTTCTCACCCCCAATTGCATAACTTTCCTCCTGGCTTTACCATTTTTCTTTTGCAAGAAATGTGACTTGATATTCAGGCAAACATTTTTCATTTTCTTTATGCTTCTCCTTCTGAGTTGCTTTTTTTCATAATGCAACTTCTAGTGTATTTTCCTACCCAGGACTGTGCCAGTAACATTTTTCCAATGCCTATAAATAAATTAAGTATACTGTGGCTTGAAAGAGAAATTGCTATCAGCTGGTGTTCCACTACCTACAAAACATTTTATCTTCTTTCACTTTCTATTACTTTGCTCTCCCTTGACTTTGTATAGGAAGTTGTATTCCCTTTTAGTGTCATGTGGTGCATTTGTGTGTAGCATGCTTGATGTATGGAACTATTGCAAACACCTAGTGCGGATAGCTCTGCTTTTGAAATTGGTTGGAGCTGAACTTTTTGACAGATGGAGCTGTTGATACGATTTGGAAATAGGCCTGTTTGTGTCAGTCAGTCAGGTACTCCATTTTTCAAAATGGAAAAAAAACAAAAGTTTGAGATGAAAGAGGAGAGAAAGGTTACCCATCTGGTGGGAGCAGAGAGCTTGAGCCCAAAAGGAGGAATGTACTTGAGAGCTATGTCTGTTTTTCTTATAACGATACAACAAATAAATTCCCTTTCAGAGACTGCACTTTCAAACAGAACATGGTGCTTAACTTCATCTCATCTGCACAGCTATCTCAAAGGCAGATGCCTAGCCTGAGGCAGTTGTCTGTTTTGTCTGTAGCAGACACTGAAATAAGCGTTTTGGATTAGGAAGCCACTTTGAGGTCCAGCTAAGACTAATGAACTTCCAGAAGGCGAAAGCTAGGTGGAATCGGACACTGCACAGATCCTGTCTAGGAAAGCAAGATCCATATGGAGACCTCTGCTAGACACTGTGATCTCAACTTTCCCACAGAAGAAGATGTCAAAAGCACAATAGTTGTTAAATTCACGAGGATCCTGTCCTGGTTTTGAAGCTCAAATTGAGTGAATTTTATGCTTGAAACTATCTTCGTGTTTTGTGGAAGAGATGGTGCAGCCCAGAAGAGACGTTGTGCAGGTTATGGTTGCAGTTCATTACATGACCTCCCTGTTTTGCAGGAGGGATGCTGCAGTCCCCAGAAGAGTCGGCTGGATTAGTGTAGCGGTACGAGCTATGCTGTGGATAGGCTCAGTGCAGGGTCCTCTGCAGTCCCCTTTCTTCTGGCTTCCCTCCAGAGTCTATTCCCTTTGAGCCTCCCCAAAAATTCTTTGGTTCCCTTAGTTGTAGGATGGGATACACAATGCCTCCTTAGTGACTGGTCCATTTTCTGGTTTGCTGTTGCCATAGCTGGTGCTCACCATGTACTTGCTCAGGATGCTTCTGAACATATTCACACTTCTTGATGATCAGCAGATTCTTCACATGGTTTCCCTGTGCACAAAAATCTATTCAAGGTTCATTCTGTTGTTGGGGACAAGAGATGGGTCATACCTTGCCTACTTCTGCTAAAACAAAGTCAGATAAAGTTCACAGACTGACACCAACAGCTCTCCTTATTAGACAGAGCTCCTGTTAGTTTATACAACAACACAAGATATTTGGCAATTGCGTTATCTGTATTTTCTGAAATGTTAAAGAACAAATTCTGCCAGGCTTTCAAGTGAAGAAAACAATTCAGAGGGAATGTGTGACATTAGATAACCGTGGCAGGTGTCCCTTACCAGCAGGATTCTCCTGGAACACACCCCTCTAAGCGTTTGTGTCATCTGTGAAGGCCGGAGTATTTGAAGATTACCCAGCTAGGAATATGGCAAAGCACCAAATAGTCAGTGGGGAAAAAAAGTGTGTTAGGGTGAGGGCTGCGGGAGCTGGAAATTTATGATAGTGTCACTTTTATTGTTTTCCTTTGAGATGAGGAAGAAAGAGAGAGCTGAGAGAAGTGAAAATGAAGTATGCAGTAGATGATGTTTAACACTTTGAAGAAGAATCAGATAGTTTAATAATGGATTTTCTGTGTGACAGTCCTTTGGCATAGCTGATTTTTACCTGTCTATTAGTATGCTGTCTATTTTGTCAATCTAGTGAAGAGGAAAGAGTCTTCTGCTTGCTTTTCTGAAAAAACTGGAATTCTGTGATCTCTCTGCAGCTTTTAAATTAAAAATTATTGTTTTGAATTAAAATACTGAATCCAGGCTCTCCAGACCTTGAGATAAGAGTTTTTATCTCACTTCTAGTTAGTATTCAGTGAAAGAAGGGATGGGGTTTAAGGAGGTTGCTGGAACAAGGTAGTACAAGGTGGAAATATTGCTTTCTGTGTGGTGGAGAGGCCAAAAAGGAAAGATTTAAAGGTATATCTGGAGCAAAGGTTTTTCTTACGAGAATATTTTTATTAATTTTGGGATGTCTAAGTTAAATTCTATTTTGGTATGTCCCTTCATGTATTGGTCTACTACATTGGTGCAAGAAGATGTTTCAAAAGGAAATGATTAAAAATTAAAGTCTGAAATATTCACAAGCATGCTTTTTTTTAGGCACTGAATAATTATGAGGCCATTCTTATACATAGGCAATTTCCTCAATGATAAGAACTCTTTGTTTCAGAAATTAATTTTCAGCATGCTGACTAAATAAAAAAGTTCATTAAAATCTTTGTATGGTCTGTAATAGGGAGCTAATAACAATGTTTTGTCTTGTATTTCAATTATGGTAGATGTGAATTAACTAGTATTTTAATAAAAATTAGTAGTAGCATTTATTTTCAGTTGAGTGGTGTGAATTTACGTGACATGTCTGAAACATAAAGAGCCTAGGGTGTGGATGTGTGTGGTGAATGGATTTTATTTTAATGAATTATAATATAATTGCCCTGTCTTGGCAATTAAAGTTGGGCATTAAATCTTAATTCATTAATTCCTTTGCAACCTTTTTTTCTTTGGGGAAAGTGGAGGAAGTACTAAAAATTCCTTGAAGCTTATAAAGCTGGAAGATGTGTGTGACAAATAGATTTAAAACGGATTACTAAGAGGTAGAATACAAAGGCAGAATTGCATCAGTGTCAAATTCTGCCCTCAGTTATGTGCAGGCTCCTTGGTGAAGTTACAGTGATTTAAATTTAGCTTAGACCTGCATTACTGGGATGGAAAACGCAAGCTCATTGGGTCTTTCTCTTTTTCAATTATTCTGATATAAACCTGGCTACTGGGCATTTGTATCACGTGCATTTTCCTTTGAATATAGACATTATATATTATGAGAATAGTGGAGCAAATTTGGGCCAAATTAGCTTCTCCTTTTTTAACTTGGGTGAATTGCTTATCCGGGCTCGTGGATTGAGCCCATTTCTTCTCTGGCAGATAAAAGTACAAAGGTGCAAAAGCAGTGTTATAAAGTTGGTAGAAATACCTAAAACCCTGGAGGAATTAGGAAGCCACCTTCTCATCTCTTGCCCTCCCTTAACACAATAGTCACTCCAGTGTCCTGCGTCTCCTCACCGATTCTGCTGGAGGTGTACTTCTGAGCCATGACCAGGACCCTGGTGCCCTTGTCTCTCTCAGAACGCGTGTGGAGGTGTTGACTTTAGCAAGGGATGATAAGATGGTGTCTGAGTTATCTGGCCTCATTCTTCAAACGCTTGTGAGTTACAAGGCTGTGGATCTGAAAGAAGTTCCAAAGTAAATCAAGCACATGAAGCAGAAGGATTATGTGTGTGTCCCATTTTATAGTTTTGCTGGTCTGTGCTGTTTTCTAGGGGATGACTTCATAGCAGAGACTGCAAAAATATCAGTAGTCCAACTATAAAAAAATGAGCGCGTGACCAGATCTCTGACTTCCACAGTTTCCTAGTAAATATGCCGTAAAGAATCTGCAGATCCAGAGGCAGTGATGAGCTCAGCAGGATCCTGAAGTTTGACAGTCTTACTTCTGTTCTTCTAAATGCTGTCTGATGCTGTTATGTGCCGCGTCCTTCTACTGAAGCAATTTCACACCTCATCTGCTAGAGATGAAAATGGCAGGGAACAAACTATAAATTGCAAAAATCTTAGTTTAGTAGATATATCATCCTATCAGAATCTGCACATAAATAATTAGTTCATCACTTCCTCAATGCACTAAAGTTGCAAAGCTTTGGAAATGACATGGGGTGACGTTACCTCAAGAGACTCCTGAGGAGTTAGCTCAGCCACCCCTTCCCCAAAGGCAGCATCAACCGTATCTGCATCGTTCCTGACAATTATTCACCGTGTTCTTAAAGACCTTCAGTGCAGGACGCTTAGTGGTCTCCCCAGCAATTTATTCTGGTCCTCTCCTCTGGTACTCAACCATTAGAAATTTGTAACCTGAACTTCCCTTTTGACAGCTCACATCTCTGAATTGAAAGCTTGTGTTGTGTGCCATTGCCCTGACAAACAATTGGGTGTCACCTGAAATTTAGGGGCCTTTTCTTTATGTGAAGGCTTGTTGTTTCCCTTCAGTGCTGTCACCTCAACCACAGATCTCTTAGTTCTTTTTCGCAGATCGTTTACTAGCCTTGTGAGCTTCTCAAACTGATCAAGATGGGGCATTTCAAACTCAGGACAGCAGGTACCAAGGAACTAAGTGTTTAAGAACTAGAAGATTATCTTCTGTGTGAGATGGGACACCTGTGTACATGCCTGCAAGTTTCCGTGTATGTGTGTGTTCTTCACCAGACTCTCCAGTTTTCCATTTGAAAGAAATGGTGTTTCCACATTGTTTGAAATAATTTCACCCTCATTGCTTTCATCTGGTTAAATAATCCTTTAATCCATGCTCAGAACCAACAGATTATTTTTTTTAATATTTTTGCTGTTGGATGCCTATATGATGTTATAGTAGTGCAGATAAGGTATGATTGATCAGTTTATCAAATGACGGTTATTGCTGAACCATTAATTCGGGCTACAGAGATGATTAGAAGTACAGATTTTTACACCTAGAGCCACTGAGGTTTTGGGTTTTTTTAATAATATGGATTTGGTTTAGAAGATATTTATGCAAGCAGAAAATTGAATGAGTATTACTATTAGTGCATTAAATTATGGCATTTTATTAGAGAAGAATTCCTTTAGAATATAACAGTAGATACAGATGGAAGAAAAAAAAAGCATGAGGATTAGCAGGAAGGGTTTAGCATCTTTAAATTACATTTTGAACTTCAAAGTATTGTGCATGCCCAAAATCATTCATTTTGCCTAGAGGATATCACTCCTATATGATTTATGTGTGTTCAGCACGCACACCTCTCTCCCTGAATCACTAGATGCTGGTGATGATTTAGCTTATGTGCTTTGATTTGTGCCGTTTGAGATAGGACGGTCTCCTGGATCAAATTAAATAAAAGAAAGGAAGGCAAAAAATCTTTGCTATATGGAGGACTGACTTTTTTTGTGTGTTACAAACAAGTGAATCATTGATATGACAAAGAATAACTCTGTTACTTAAACCTGACTCTGAGCAGCAATACTGTGATTGAAATTTCTGTGCCAAGCTGCTCTTGTCTGAAGAGTCCAGACGAGCTGTGCAGGTAACGCCATCATTTTCTGTACATCCCCTCTCTTCCACAGAATTTCCTCTTAATGGTTTGCTCAAAGGTGCAATTGCACACTGGTTAGACATTCTTGGCACCGAAAGCTGTCTATAAACTAGATGTCATAAAGTGAGCTCTGTTTCCATTTTCCTGGCGTAGAGGCATAAATGCACAATGCTTGGTGGGAAAACCGTCCAGTTTGGTCAATGGTCGTCTTGAGGGATGCCTTCCATGTGCAAGGGGCAAGCAAATGGGTGGATATGTTGTTCTATACGTTGCTCTGCTCTGGACACAGCCAGAGGCTGCCTAACAGTATCCTCACTCCAGTAACAGCAACTGGTGAGGATAAGTTGAATGGACAGGGTGCTGGTGAAAGAGCAGTGGAACGCTGGGTCCAGTTAATCTCTGCCTTCAGGTACCCCAAAACTGTTAGTTTTGTGGAACAGGGTCACCAATAGATAGCACAAATCCCTCATGCATTGCAGATTCCTGTTTAGTTTCTTTTTTTCTTACTACTTCTTTAACATTAACGACTCTATTGATTGCAGTCTATTTGCTTGTGTAGCAGATAATGTTTTCCATATATGCAAATCACCTTAAGCAAGTTAGGAACAAGCTGGGACCATGATGTAAAGTATCTGAATTTTGTTTCTAGTTGGCTTGCATCTGTGTTCCTCTTTTTTTCTTCTCCTGTATGCAAAACTTTTTTGTCTCCTCCCGGGCATACTGGAAAGTTAGCAAAACTGCTTTGTAACTAAGGATCCTGCCTATTAGAGAGAAGAAAATATACTTTATCCCTGGAATGTCCATACAGTAGGGATCTGTCCCTTGTGATCATCATCCTCCTGCCAGATCTGTAGCACGTCAGTTAGGGAAAGTACCATCGCAGCCACCTTTTACTTAAACTATTTGATAAGTTTAGTTTATAAAAAAAATAAATTGGAAGGTGATGGACTGTGTAGTATAAATTCCTTCATGCTAAGGAAGCTGACTGCCAGAGCATCTTTAATCTCACGGAGGAAAATTATAAAAACAATTGGCAGAAGTAAACCCAGATTAATTCAAATTGGAAATTAGATTTTTAGAGAGTGCAACTAAATTATGGACCTTTGCTCTAATAGGAAATGGTCATGGAGAGTTATAGAAGATTATTTAAATCCCCATTCGTGAACATAGACCAGGCATTACATGTTCTAATAGTTAATTCTAGCCTTCACACCTGTGAATGAATCTCTTCCCTAACTCCATGAAAAATCAGATTGAGAATCATGTTTTGTTTTCCAGCTCTAATGTCAGCTTCTTGGGAACGTGGGATGAGATCATATAAACTGAGCCTTAGCTCCTTGTGCATGTAATTGGAATAATAAAATTTTCTTTTTCCCCTACTCCCCTGTTTAGTTTGAATGTGTATGTGTGTGACCTTCAGGAACTGTGTGCTCTGTAATTCTTTACTAGGGCTGCTCTTAGTTTTGACAGAACCATTCATGGGGGAAAAACAAACAGCTGCAAAAATTGTTCTTATCCCTTCCTCTTCCCAAGTAGTCCATCGTCCTTCTGTCACCTTGACTGTCCCAAGTATCAAATCAGGATTCAGGATTCAGTGCTTAATAATCAGTGTTCAATACTGGGATGATTATGAACTAGCAGAAAGGAGGGAGCAGACTGACCACTGGTCAAAAAGGGGGCAGGAGTGTCTGCAGGTGGTTGTGAAACAGTCTCTAATAAGCCAGTTACCGTTTAACAGCCTCACTTTGTTCCTCAGACACAAATCCATCCTACCGGTTTACTGAGCAGTACCTGCAAGCTTTCACCGAGGATGAAAATCTCCTGTTTGCCCACATCCATTTAGTGACTTCATTATTAAACACTGCTGATGGTTCTTCAGCTCTTGCAGCTTCATGCCACTTCATTCCTTATGGCCAACTGAATTTTCATAAAACTTTCAAGTTTGATCATGCAAATTCTGTCCAATGTTTATTCAAATGAAGCACTATTAAATTTCTGTATACTCTTCAGCTACTAATTTCTGTAAACTGATAAGAAAAGTGATGAAATCTTTTAACACTGTTTGTTCTGTGTAATCCTGTAGGATTTAAACTTATCAGTCCCAATATGTTCTAAGGAGGAAACATCAGCCCCTTGTAGTCAATGGGAATTCTCTCATTTATCTTAGCAAAGGCAGAATTTCAACCCAGATGTTTCTTTTTGAGTCTATTTAGTTTAAAATTACCTACGCTGGTAATGGAGTTTTTTTAGGGGAGAAAAGGAGAGATACTTTTGTTTGAGGTATAGGACAGGATGCAATAAAGCATCCTGGAGGGACCATACCTCCAAAAAATACAGTTTTCCCTAGACCTGCAGCTGCTATAGGGTCTTTTTGGATGCCAGGTTCTGTTCCAGAGCCCCCAAGGAGGAACAGTGCCAGACAGATGAATTTTACACGCTGATACGGGTGCAAACGGAACAGCAGGAGAGGAGTAATGAGGAGCATGGGTTGATGGGATTTTGGGAAGGGTAATAGGGAGATGGGAGTAATCCGTGAGGAGGAACTGCTGAGGAAGAGATTTAAACAGAAACAGAAACTTGGAGAAAAAGTTGTTGGCAAAAAGGAGGCAGAATGAAGGAAGTTGGAGAATACTGGAAGGGAAGAGAGCAAAACTTCTGATACAAGATAGTTATAGTGGGACATCATAGTTATAACATTGCATGTCTAGATGGAGTCAGAAAATAGTAATACTAATACTAATAAGTTTAAAATAAAAAAGAGCTAAAAGGTTGACCTTTTACTTCTGGAAGTCAGAACTGCACATTCTAGAGCCCAAAAAATAAGGGTGGTTCTACAGGAATGAAGAAAACAGAGAGAGTTTGTTTAAATGTGATCTCACACTGTTGTGCTCAACCAGGTAACTAGAAAAGCAATTAAGGGCAAACCATGAGCGAGGACACCTGCCAGAATGGAAATGAAACTGAAGATTACTGTTGTTTACCTTCAGCTTCTCTGAACTGAAATTACTTTTTGTTGTTTCTGTTTTCAGACACAAAGACAAGAACAGTTGATTCTCTTTTATGTCTTTTCAGAACCTCCTGATGGGAATGATCATTTTTCCAATCTGCCATATTTGCTCATAGGGAAATAGAAAAGTGGCCAAAAGACTGTGTTATTTTAATATGTTCCTTCAGTTGCAAAATACAGCAATTACAGTTTATCTCCAAGTTTTCTTTCTTCCTCCACACCATAGTCACTCCAAAAGTTGTCTAAAATGAAGAGCATGTATCTTTGGTAGGCTGTCACTAGATTTGACAGTGTGCCATTTTCTCTAGATGGATATAGTGACATTGACTATATTCTCATTAATTTGTCAGATTAGGATGTGTTAGTGTTTTGACTTTCAGGTGCTTCTGCAGTGGGATTATAACTAATTTCAACAAAAGCAGATAATTAGAGAAGTAAGATATTGATAGAAAAGTTTGAGTAGTTTTTGTGGCTACAGTCAGTCACAGATTGTTTCTAACTATTGTACAGTGATTGCATGTAAATACACATAAATATCCCTCATGCATTCCCCAGAGCCTCTGTGTCTCACATTGTGCGTTGAAATATCTAAAGATGACCAGGAAATGAGGATGTGTCAAGTTCATATTCAAACTGGATAGAATCTTATTCCTCAAGGAAAATCAAGACATTCCTTATTGTGCTTTTATATTGACAATCTGTAACCCAGTCGTCTCTTAAGAATTCAGGCTCCCAGAAATTCATTGTGTCTTTGCAATTACAAAAACTTCTACCATATGAAACCAGCTCACCAGAAACAAAGCCTTTACCTTGGCTCCCTGCTTCTCATATTCTTCCCCAGTGAGGTTGAATGTGGTCTTTTCCATTTCTTCCCCAAAGAGAGTGATTCAGTAGCAGAACCTGTGATTCTCCAGGGCCAGAAAGGCAGCAAGGAATGCTTTCATCTTCTCTTCCCTTCCTTCTGCTGGACCTAACCCCAACAGAGGTCTCAAAAAGGTTATATAGCTCTACCAATTGTTTGCCCTGGCTAATCATAAACTTCTGAAGAAGGCAGTCTGATTCCTCATAAAGATTCCCGTAGTACTTCACCAAGCCCCCGTGCTGTATTTTGTCTGTTCTTTGTTCTGTCCTCAAAGATATGGAGAACAATCTTCAAGGATAACGGCTTGCTTTATGACAAGCATTTACTCATTTCAAGACCTATCATGTCTCCCTTGTCGAGTCTTTCCTTTCTCAACTAGTTCAATCTATTTCCTCTTTTCATTTCTGTACGAGTCATATTCAAAATTTTATCAACTTTACTGTTCCCCCCTGAACTCTTATCCTCATCTTATCCTTTTATCCTGTATATCTTGTTTATACTTTTACCCAGACAGAACCATATTCCAACTGAGGGCATCAACTATACTTAATAAAGCAGAATAATTATCTCCCGTGTTTTAGTTAAGAATTTCCTGCTAATATACTCCGGTAAAAAGAGTTTCTTTTTTTTTTGCAACAGCTTGGCAGTTTTAATTCCTATTCAGCCTGCAGTCTGTTGACACTCTGGGATCCTGTTTTGTATTATTTCTACCTAGTCAATATCCATTTTGTGTTTATTCCTTTGATTTCTGCTTTGTAATGGTGCTGCTTTGTATTTGTGTGTACTGACTGTTGCCTTATTCATTCCTCCCATTTCCCAAAATCATTTTTCACTGTAACTTCCAGAGCATGACAGCTCCTCTCTTTATTTCTGCGGTTTATAAGCCTGCTCCCCATTCCATTATCCAAACAGTTGATTTGTCTTTTTTAATCTCAGAGTACCTCCTCATTTAGCTGAATCATGCCAATTAGCAAAAAGTCCCTCATGTACAGACAGATTAACGTTAAAAATGAAATGAAACTCCGCAGATCCCTGTGTTCGTTGTAGCACATTTTATGCTGGCTGAGTGGTTTTGCTTGTTGGTGTTTGGGGGCTAAGGAAGGATGTTGTTTGTTTAGCAGTTACTCTGGGTTATCCTGGTATTATCCACATTCTCTGAGGACTGAGCCTCCGGAGGCTCCGAGCCTGCCCAGCAGCCCCTAGGAAATGACAGATATACCAGCTTCACGGATCCGTGGGGGCAGGATGCTGATCCAGGGTAATGTTTGTTCTGCTTGGCAAGGTGATTATCAAACTGGTCGAAACCCAGGAGCCTGGTTCTCACTGGTGGGAACTGAGCTCCGTTCCTGCTGATAGTGCCTGAAGCTAAATCAAAGCCATTAGGAACAAAGTACTAGTTCCTGAGTGCTGGCAAAATGACAGCAAGAAGTCAAGGTGGTTTTGTAAGGTTTTGTTTTTTCCTTCCTAATCAGAAACTGAGCTGTTGAAAACTTCTTAACAAGAAGAGAGAAATTTCATATAGGTAAAATCAGCTGTCTGAGCCTGATAGCTGCCACAGCCATAGAACAAGAGATGCAAGTCACGTATCTCCGTACATAAAAGAAATTTGAGTGTCCTTTGTGCACTGCCCCTGTGTCTGTGCCACCTGGGGGAGAACTGCTGTGGCTGGAGCTATGGAAAAGGGATGTGATCGTTGGAGTCTATACCAGCCTATGGTTTTGTTGTGGTAGGCAGCTGCACCACTGGATCCTGCAGTTTCTGTGCCATCAGGGACCAGAATATTCCTCCTGGCCAATCCTTCCAGCTTTAGAGCTTCTCCACATCAGCAGACTTCCAAATCAAGAGAGTATGATAAATAAAATCAAATGCAAATATCCTGAATTGAATCATATTTACAATAATATTTGATGCTTTTCTTTGCATTTCCCAGTTTTCTTTTTTCTAGTTCAGTGCATGGGGAAAAAAAAGGTCAGTACACCTCACACAGACACGTTATCGTATGGTCTCTGCTGGGAAGTCTGGGTCTCAGTTATGTAAATGCATTCTGATCCCCATGTGGTGTCACTAGCCTTTAAGGCGTAGATGGTATGTGTGGTAAACAGTTTAATTTGGTCAATAGTTTAATTTGGGCTGCAACTTAATGACATTTTAAAGTATGCGCTGGCATTTCTGCTAGGCTACCTGCCATCGTTTCAGCCTTTACATGGCAAATAGAGGCTTACTAACTCAAGAAGGAATTAGCATGAAACATGTCCATCAATCTCCATGAAGAAGCATTATGCAGTAGAATTTTATTAACTCTGAAGTAAAGGCAGCATAATTGAACAGAAATGTGTGCAGCAACTGATAGGGTTGTCTTGAGAAATCCTCAGCATTGCTCATTTTTGTTCTTTTTGAGCACAATTTTAATTCTAGCTTGCATTTTTTTTGTTATCACTCTTCAGCCTGTAGACAATACTAAATATTTTATTTTGAGCAGCTTTGCAGAATAACCTATGATGTTTCTTACCCATCAAAAGCAACTGAGTGACCTGAAATCGGATGAAGTGCACGCAGGAAGGTACATTCTATCACCTGTATGCTGCAGAGTCACTCCTAGTTCAGCTGGCTGTTATTAGCCCTGTGGAGCAAAATAGTTCACAGCATCCTATATTGAGAGCAGAAGATAAATGTTACAGTAGATGCACTTTAAAAGTTCATGCCAATTTTAGAAGCATTACTAGCATCTGAAATATCCAACATTTTAGGTATGAAGGGTACCTCTGGAACTGATATTACCTCTGAAAAAAGATCCAGAGAATCTGTTATAAATTGGCCTATTATGAACGCATTCTGGTTTATAGCATTATATACTGCACAGCATGTACACTTTGGGAAAAAAAAGGACATAAATTAACCTTGTAAATGGTTTCATATCTTGTATTAAATGAACTGCTGTGAGTCTAATCAGAAAAGCATGGAAATAACTGATTCCCATTGATTTCAGTGGTCTTGGGTTCAGTGTGTGTGTGAGCATAAAAGTCACCTTGTGAGACACTGAAGTTTTTAAAAAAATTAACATATCTTCCCTTAGTTGTATAACATTTAAAGCTGCATATTTTCACATTAGTTAGATCAGGAATGCCTTATGCATCAGTATCACTCTTCCTTTCCATTCAGAGCTCCTCTTGACTGCAGTAGGGGTTTCATGCATGGAGAGACAGTAGGGTTAGCCTTGAGAAGGTGAGTGAGCACGAAATTATCTGCTCAGCTTTCTTTACTCAGGTGTGTTACACAAGCTTGGTGACTTTTCACTTGTTAATTACAACTGACGTGAGATAAGTGAATCAAGTTTTTTTGTTGTTGCTTCTAAGCTGTTCTTTTACAGGGTTTCCTATAGGCTCTCCATTTTTCAGTCAAAATGTTTGTACCAATTGTGTATCTGTAGCCAAACCGTTGACATTACCAAATGTTGAGAAACTTCGGTGATTATTCAATTTTTACCTCATTCCAACCTCTCTCAAGTTGTGCAGGCTTATAGCTCTTTAGCTGAAATCCACAACATTGAAATCAGAATGAGTTTTTAGTTGTTTGAGTAGATCAATGATTTCATGACACAGATTTTAGTGAGATTAACATTCTTCATTTACTTAAAAAGCCTATCCAGTCCTGCATATAGTCCAACAAAATAACTGTCCTCAGTCTCTGGAAGTCTTTTCCTCTCAAAAGTACTAAGAAAGCATCTTTAACTACAGAATGAAGGAGTTGTGTTCACTTTTATATATTGCCACCTACCACCTGGGTATGATTTGCTGCAAGTGAATCCTATGCAGAAAAAACTTACTTTGGTCGAGAAGTGTCTTAATGATACTGAAACTCAAGAGGTTTTCCATATCCTTGTACACGCTATAGTAGCTTGCAATTGATTTCTTTATAAGCAGCTGAGCTATGAAAGGGGGAAAATGGACAAAAGCGCATTAATTCTTTGCAATCAGATCATTAGAGTTGTGGCACTTGAAACTGCTGATTATCAAAACCAGAATATTATTTGCTTGCAGCTCTTTGGTTGAGGTACCCCGGAGGCCAGATACATATGACATTAATAACACTGTTTCATTAGTTCACTCCGTCAGCTTTATACGGCACTTTGTAGAATTCTTTGTTATTGGGTTCAGGACCTCAGATGAAGCAGTGCTGTGACCTCCTCAGTCCTGTGAGTTTGCCCAACTGAGAACATAGTAGAGAGATTGCTAATTGCTTTTGTGAAATGCTTCAGTTTGATGATATGTGCAAGTAACTGTCTAGATATTTAGGATCTCAGATCCCTCCCAGGAGAATTCCTAGATTATTAAAGACACATCTTTCTTTTTTTTAATTTTATTGAAGATACAGAATCAAATTGTACATTTTTATCAGAGACAATAAAACCTCTTGGTGCTTTTCTTGGTCTCAGTGCACCAATATTTTTAAGCCTGCTAAAAGCTTCTGCCTTCATCACTGTTGTTTGTGTGTCTCAATGTTTTCTTTTCAAATTCTCATTATTGCTTTCTTAATCCATTATTGTTTTGTTCTGGGCATAATAAAAGCAAAAAGCCATCTTTTGGTTTGTTGCAGCTCCCTTGTGTCTTCACTTAGTTCATTCTAAGACGGGTTGCCAAAACTCAGCATGTAACTCAGGTTTTGGATCTGCAGTAGCTTAAGCCTTTCTAATTCCTGATTTATGTAACCCTGTTCTCTTGCCCAGCCACAGCTGTGTGTTCCTTCAGCTCACTTGGACTTTATCCAGCATATCTTGATTCCTTTTTCCCTTAACTTTCAGTGAATCTACAACTCCTGTCTGGTTGTTTTTCCACTCAAAAACCCAACAGAGCTTACCCACACAAGCTGCTACTGAGCGTGATAAGTAGAAAACTCTGTTTTTTGCTCAAATAATCTTGAGCATAAGCCCAAAATTGGAATCAACAACAGCAAGGAATGGAAAAGAAGCTGGAGAGGAAGACAGAAAGATTTTATTAGAAGTAGTGATAGTATGGCAACATTGATTAAATAGGTGCAGTATTGAGATAGACATATTTTCATGCAGAATTTTGTAGGACCAACTGCTTAATACATTTTCTAGCTCAAACTGAGGAGCTTCATATGCATTGTAACATTTGAGGCTGTGCAGTGAGTGATGTATTAAGGTATTACAGGGTACTTGTGTGAGGTATTTGACTCATTTATTATGGATATGCCATTAGTTCTTTGTCATGTAGCTCAAATTTTCCATGCAGATTCCCCACATTCCTCTATATAAGTTGTGTTCTTTCTGTCCTTTCTTTAGTTGACCATTATTCTTTTAATTTCAATAAACAGCACTTTTTCTATAATCTGGAAATACTGTGAATCTTTCTTGAAATCAGTCACTCCTGGGGTTAAGTTATAGATTTAAATACAGAAAACAGTCTTTGTGAACTCAAATACCTTTTGATCACCTTTAATCACCCCAAATAGTTTCTGTCACCTCAAATGCCATATAACTCCTACATGGCCCAAGTGGGACTGTTTTGCTGAAAGAAAGTATGGCTTACTTTCTACATTTCTGGGTTTTATAAGTCTAGCTGTGCTTTTTTTTTTTTTTAAATAGTAGAAATGTGGGAATCAGGGATTTTTTTCTAGTGATACAGCTGGGGTCAGGCAGGCTAGTTCAGTTCCATGTGCTAGACACATTATCAAGATTGAGATCACCAAGTGGTAAATATGTAAATAAATAAGCCTAAAGTGGTAAATATGTAAATAAATAAGCCTAAACAGGTCTGTGCAAGAAAAATTCACATTGCGAAGGGTATTTCCTAGTGTTCTCTAGCAACAAAACCTTCGAAAATGGGCTGTAGGAAGATAAGCTTTTAATTCTTTAGTGTCAGATCATTTTCCTGGTGTATAACAAGGGCAGCCAGAATGTGGGAAAATTCAAAGCTTGCAATTTTTTCATTGCTCATAAAATTTCAGGTAAAATAAAATAATTTTTTAAAAAGGCTCTCAGGGAAACAGTATTTGCATTTCTTCTAACTTGGGGCCCAATTATCAATTTGAAATACTTTACTGTGTGTTTTACTGTGTATTTACTTTACTGTGTACTACCACTCAAGACAAAATGGGAGAAAAATTTCTTTGTTAAACCTTCAGACAAAAAACCAATGGAGGTGTGATAATATGTTGAGTTTGAATGTATCTATTAAGCCTGTAATATATACTCTTTTTTGTTTTGGCTTTGTGTCTTGTACTGAATTTACTGGAAATTCATCATTGGAATTGGTGTAAAACATTCATGGCACTTGTTCCTGTTGTGCATTTTTATCCATAAACAGCCAAAACCACTGGCTCCCATGATTCTTCACTTGTAAACATTTTTTAGAGCATGTTGTGTCCCTAAACTTCCTGGATGGGGATGAGATGGAAAGGACAAGTTAAAAAAAAATGCTTTTTCAGTGTGGAATGGTTCTTCAGTTTGTTGGAGATTCCAGAACTGATGTACATGCGGACTTCAAATGCTCTTCATTGTTCATGTGAACATCAGGTACTTGGTACTGTTGAAAATTAGGGTCTTGGAAGCTGCTTATAAAGGAATTGTCTTGAGTTTCTTCTCTTCCCACTTCATCTGTTCCCTTTGTAGTGTGTAACTTGTACCATGGCTGTGCCAGTGAAGCTGATACAACTTTTTTTGGTATCGTTTCTGTAGGCTGCAGTGTCAGAACAGTGGTTCTCTTGTAGTCCATGTGAGGTTCACTTGTGGCTTTCCACTAAGCTCAGAAAACTGTGCTGGAAGAAACTTCCTTGATGCTTCATTTCAGAAATCTTCAGAGAGGGGATGAGCTAGGATTAAGATAGGTGGTTGGTAGTTGGTGTGATGCTCTCTTCAAATTCAGTTGTAGTCCATTTATATGGTTGGATTGCATCAGCAACAGTATTAACCATAGCTCTGTAGTTGCCTTGGATATAGAAGTTCACTCTTTAGTCAAAGTTACCTTCTTCTGAATATGTCAAAAATGTTTCCCTGATTAGCAGAATGGGGAGAAATTAACTTGTCATTTGAGGATCTGATAAGCGCAGTGTTGAGGGCTGAAAAGAGAACAGTTCCCAATGAGCTGTGGCAATAATAGGTGGATTACATCCGCATAGCAGGAAAATTATCTGTTGCCACTGATTTACTCTGGGTTTTCTTGGGTTTCTCATGGAAAAGAGCTGCTGATGTTCCCCTGAAATTTGCTGCGAGACAGGCACATCATTATTTTACAATCCTTCAAAAGTACAAACCTTTTCACTGAAATGAAAGAGTTTTGCTTTCTTTGTTGCTTATTCCATAGACATTAACAACTGTGTTCATTAAAACTGTACGACATAGTGAAAAGAATTTTTTGTTATTCATAAATAATGGCTGTTGGCCTGGAGAGCAGCCAGTGAAATGAGTGATATATTAGGGCCCTTGATTTTAAAAAGTTTTATTTGTATTTGAGCTCTGGCAGCAGCCTTTTATTAAATGAAAGCTGTAATGCTCAGAATACATTTTGTATGATGGAAGATCGGCCCCAAACCTACCAGAAAACCATTGCTCAAGTGACAAAGTTAATCAAGCTCCTGATTATTTGTGTCTCCTCAGATTTGATTAAATTAATGAAAAATAGAGAAAACATAAATGCCATCAATGTTGAGAGGGAAAAGAAGCATTCCAGATAACTTCAAGGTGTTTGTAAATAGATAAGGAATGACCTAAGATGACTGAATAAGCAAGTTATCATCAGAATAGGAGTGAGATACTAGCTATTTGAACCTGTTCAGCATTTTATTAATCTTCTGTGTTACTAGAACTGTTTGTTCAGGTGCATGAAGGATTAAAAAGTGCACACCAAATATTTCAGCAGGGAGGCAGTGAAATTGTGATAATAGCTTTGGAAAAAAGGGTTATATGAGTTTTCTGGTATCTGCATTTTGGCCGCTATCAGTCCAAAACTGTTTCATGAAGCAAAACTGTATTCCAGCAGTTGGTTTTTGGCAGTGGGAAAAAGTTGTGGAAGCTTGAGCAACATTAAAATTGTTGTTAATGACTTGTAAAATCATGAATGGACAGAGGTACAAAATATCATTACAGGAAAAGATGCAATATTTTGCAAACCTGAAAATCTATTTATTCTATTTTCTTCATGTTCAGTTTGTGAATTTACAATGCCTTGGGGATGCTTGGATGAGTAGAACAGAAATTGTTTTGTTTAACTGATGTGACCTTCGCTACCACCAGCCAGTAGTCTACAGTAAAAACAGACATCACAGCATGGTTTAGTACCACTGCCATAAATTACCATTACCTGAGGTAGGGGTTTGTTTTGATATCCCTCAGGATACTTGTACGTTTTAACTCTGTTAAATCAGAGGAGGATTTGAGAATGACCAAATACTGGATCTGTCATAGAGGTCACATTACTGCAGAGCTTGACCTCTTCAAGATGAAAGTTACAGCTGTACTCAATACATTTTGGTTTTCATAATATACCAAATTATTGTTATTCTTTGGCTAAAGGTGGCGTTTGTTGAGAGATCAAGTGATGACAATCATACAGCTCCTATATTCAGGTAGTACTATCTTTACCATCAAGAGCCTGCCATTGGAAAGGGAATGTTTTTTGAAAATGTAGCTTTCTAACTAATCATACACCTGGGTAGCCATCTGGACCAGTGGTATCAGCCCCAGTCTCCTCTTGCAACTATGGAGACATCTTCCATTCCAACATCATACATCACTGAATCTGCTCTTACAGCTTCTTGTTAATATTCATGAAACACGCTTTGCAGATTTGTACTGAAAAAAATCTTAATACCTACCACTGTGCACATCATTTGGAATGAATGATTTTCCAGCTTGAACATTACTAGCCTTGCTCCTATTAAAAACCCCATATTTTATGTAAGCAGCTTGTTGGACAAATTGTTTAGATGATGAAAGTTTTTCCTGTAGGCATGTTTGTTGCTTATCTTGAATTTTTAAGGATTTGGTAATGTAAAGCGTAGAAAGCTTTGCATCAAACAAACTCAACTCTTTGTGTTTATGTCTAATGACTGCCCCAGGAGCAGAGAGCAGGCTGTGGGAATTACATTCAAGTCAATGTATGACCCAAGCTGAAAGATTTGCCTATAAAACCTTGTTAAAGGAGTGACTCGGGACACGCTGTCCAATTTTCAAATGTGATCTGACATTTGGTAGTTTTGAAAACGCTGGTATTTGGGCTCCTAAAGACAGATTTAGTGATGTCAGCTTTGGGAAGTATCATATCTAGAAGATATCATCTCTAATGATATCATCTCTAGAATTGCTCTGGGAAGCAACTCTGAAATAAATAAAGGCAAGTTTTAATAGTTTATTGTGATGACTCTTGTACATACTGCATGTGGATCTTAACATACATATTTACATGTATAACCTTTAAAGCTCTGCCTCCTAACTTCCAGGATCCTCACGATGAATTTTGGAAATGAGTAACTATATTTCTGAAAATGTTCCCATAGTCCAGAGTTATGAAAAGAATGATGATGATTAGCCAGGTTTGACTCCTTTATTTTGTCAGGGCTGAGGCACTGTCGCTGCCAAATTCAATTTTCAGTTAATGAACCCATTTGAAGAAAATTGCACTGAATTTAAAGGGGGGAAGACAAAAGCTTGTGGACAATTAACGTGAAACATTTGCAGCCAGACGGTAACAACCAGCCCTCAGCTGTAGCTGAGCAGGGAGGTAGGGTTATGGGTGGGGTCTTGCAGGTGAGAACTTGAGCAGACTGAAATCCCCCCCCAGCAGTCAGGACCTTGGAGGAGATTGTGTGTGAACTCGAGAACCCCTCGTGCAGGTGGACAGCTGTGAGTGGGAGCAAAGGGGGAGAAGAAAATCTGCCTAAAGATTATTAATGTAAACTAACCAAAATTTTCACTTCAGCATTAGCTGCAATTTCCTCTTCTATCCGGATTGTTCCACCACTGGAACAACACTGAAGGTCTATTTGGTAAAATCTGAAATGCTGTTAATGATCTGCTCAGCACGTACATGCACTTAATCAGTGACACCTGGTAGTGCTTGTTACAAATTGTTCCAAATCCAATCTGAATTCAATGCAAACAATATTTTATTCCGTCTAGTGTATTTCTGAGTTTTGGACTGGGAATGGGTTGCTCTTATTCCCTTTGGAAGGTTCCATATGACTTTGTAATAATTTCCATATTTCTAGCATTGATCTCCAGCTAATACAATCGACTCGCCTGACAGCCTTTATGTCCCGAAGTCAAAATTTTCCTTTGTTATATACCAAGAGATGAGCAATCAGCAAATCCAGTGAAATCTGACAGTCAGTCTCATGTTAGGCTGTAACGTTTTTAGAGACGGAGGTATAAATATGCATTAATAGCTTCCACGGATTTTTGGAAGATTTTTGTTAGCTACTTTTCTGATTTTACTTTGGAAGTGAACTAACTTCTATAACTGTATGGTTTGGTCTAACAAATTAATGATGAGCAAAATTGAAAGAGAATAAAGTTAGAATGAAGTTGCTTTGCCAGATCACTTGTAGTGAGCGGCTTTGGTGATAGTGACAGATGAAGTGTATGGACTTTTTTGGGTGTGGTGTGCATGCTGTCAGCATGTGCAAACCCCACATGCAGAGGAACCTTCATTCCGAGTGTTACAGGAGAGCTGCAAGGAGCAAATAGTTAATTAAGAACCGGCAGATGGTGGTTAAAAACATGGCATAGTATCTGGGTATTGTGGGCCACGGGAAACTTGCTGGAGGTTGGAAAAGTTTCCTGTAGAAGCAATCTACTTCTTTCAACAGGGAGGATTATATTGGGCAGGAATCAATAGGGAGTATGATAGCATGCCTGCCAAAGCTGAGAAGAAAAATCCTCTATGGGGAGAAAAGACAAAGCCTAAATGTTGCATGGGTTTGATCCTTCGTTCTTCTCATGCTGAGGAGAGAGCATAGTGTTCAAAGGGAGGCTACTGCTACAGGTACACAGGAGCAAACAAAACAGAAAGATCAAACAGTATTAATGGAAAAATACCAAACTCCAGTCTTTGAGCAGATGGACATGAAACGGGATGTGTTTACTCTTGAATATTCTTCAGATCACAGTGGGTGCTGTGTGAAAAGGAAAACAAAACATGAGCAGACGCACTATTACACAGACCACCAGCAATTAGTTAGCAGCAAACAAAGGGATCCACGCAAAGCTCTAGGAGCACCCCAGGAATATTTGCAAACCACCGAGATGTCACAAGAAAGATACTCAACCTGTGCAATCAAGGACTCGAATAAACACTGAAGAACTATTCAGCTAAGCTGTAACAAATTATTGGCTCGTGCAATTATCAAATCTTAAAAAATGAGTTAATTCTGGATAGATTAGTAATAAGAACAAAGAAGGAGATCAAATGAGCATTCAGAGAATCTATCCTAAGTCTGTCAAGATCTCTCGACATGTACGAAACACTAGTGAGCAGGCTCGTAGTGAACACAGGATAAAAGGAGCAGACAGAGATAATTTATTAAGTTAGGGAATTCGTGAAAACAGATAGAAGAATTGAAACAAAACTAATGTAAAAAAAGAGACATACAATTAGGAGATAAAATACAATAGAATACCTGTGGGTAGTGGAAAATAACATGATAATAGAAAATAACCAGCATAGGGACTCTGGCTGTAATGGTAGCAAAAGAAATCAAACTTACAGACAGGAAAATTGAAGGGAAAATATATGTTAGCAATTTAGTTTGCCACATAGTGGATATCAGCCAACAGCTACAGATGCTGGAGAATGTCATTTGGGATCAGTCTAGCAGGTGGACAAACACCAATGCCACAAGGAAAAAATACAAATAGGATGCAAGGATCTGTGCAGAACTGATGATATAATGTTGTATACATGCGGAAGGCCAGTGGAGAGAGTTTAAGCGTACAGTGGCCAGGCACATGAGGAGGCCAAATGAGAATGTAATTGTTAAGACCTGATTAGAAAAAGCAATAAGGAACAAAGAAATCCCTTGGTATGCAATTACCAATGCATAATTCCATAGATGCCCTCAGTTGCTATCCGGTGACAGCGCTTCTTGTCAAGATGCATGTCTAGGGGGTTAGCTCTACCTTCAGCATCACTGCAAGCAGCAGCAGTCAAGGAGGTCATATGCGGAAAGGAGCAGCAGCAATGAAAGCTGGAAGCCAGCGCCGTTACCAAGGTCAGAGTCTCCCATGAACTACAACCTAGAAATCCTGTCAAGATCAAAATATTTCCTCTGAACAAATCGGTTACTTGGAAGCAAGCTACAAGCTACATGAGAAAATAAATCCTTTCTCATATGACCTGTCAACCAGTGGGTACATTATTCATAAAACCGCGAATACATTCAGTGACTACAAACAGAAGCCAAAATTATCTACTGAAGCAGGCACTCTAGTGAGATTTAATTAGCAGGACATGAAAGGAATCTGTGGCAAAGATACCAGGTTCTCCAACCACCATCACCAAAGCATCACCTATAACACGTTCTCTTATCATCAGAAGGAAGGTTTTCCCAGACTATTGCATTAAATTGCCTTCAGGTTATACACAAGGCTTTGTGTAACGTGAAGGCTTGAAAGCAGCACCCAAAAAAAGACTTCAATCTGAAATAAAAGTGATGAACTTAATCGTAAGAGGACCTTTATCATAACCGGTACATTTTTACTTTTTTTATGGCAGTGAGATTTTAAAGGAGTATCATAAAATGCTGAATAAGTAAGGCAGTTATGATATTCATGCTCAATATTGCTTTTTTAGATAAAATGACAGAAGATGTTTTGTGATAGAGAGCCTCCCAGTAACATATTATATAATATGTTAATATCCTTATGCAGCAGGTAATACGTAGGAGTATGGAGAATGTGAACTGCAGGAGGTGGGTTTTGGGCATAGAAGGGAAAGAGGACAGAATTTTGTGTCTTTTTTGTACATGAGCACCATCCAAATACCTAGCTTCAAAGAATTTATACAGCTCTGACAGGTCCTTGGACTTGTTATTGGCATTAGAGGGTCTACTGGTAAAAAATTAATGTGTAAAATATTTGTGGTTAGCCAGTGTGTATCATGTCCCCCTCTGGGGGAAAAGAAAAATGAAACCTTTGCCTTTCCCTGCATATCCACATAAACTAGTTTTTCCCTAAATACATTATGAAGGGGAGAAAGATGAAACATGAGAATTGTGTTGCTATAGGTAATAATGCATTTAGTCTGATGATACTACAGATACAAGTTCTAAAATGAAAAATATGTATCCAATCAATTTTCCCATGGAAATTCTGCCGGCAAATTACAGGGAGGAACACATGAAAGTCAAACATTTCAGTAACGAGAAATCAGAAATCACAATACATTAACACTAAATCAAGGGTATAACATTGAGGTTTTCATTCTGCAATTAGTGGTGGTGTATTTTAGTCCTTTTAGAATATTTTTTCCTGTCCTGATCCACCTGCAGGATGTGTTTCTGTCATACACGGCTTTCACCTGGGTAGTTCACAAACCCCACAGGGCTTCATGGGCTACTTTAAAGGAGCCTGGAAGAGGGAACCACAGATAGTAAACCTGCTGCTAAGAGTTACATTTGCTTTCCTCCCCAACTGGACATTTCTTATTGGTCTGAAAATCAAAGAGTTGAAAATCGATGCTGGTATGTTCTCTAGTAGCAAAGACAAACTGGCAAATACCCCGATGAATGGAAATTCAAGCTCTATCTGTACTTTGTCACTTCCATGATTTTGCTGATCTCTCAAAATATTTATTTTTGCGTCTCCTTTACCCAACTCCAACATTAAGTTCTTTAAAGATATTTTATATAAAGTAATATGTGTTTAGCCAGGTTCAGTCAAACCCAGCATTTTGTAATCCTTTTCACCAGGTGGGAATAAAGAACCTCTTGATACTTGGCTGAACAAATTGTTATGAAAATAGTTTAATATCCCCTGCCTGTGGTATCGTTCTTCATTTACTACTTCTATTTAGTAAATTTAGAATGCCTCTATCAGTTTGAGTAAACCCAAAAGAGAATATGTTTTCTTACATTTCAAAGTACTCTATCTTGACTTACACTACTTAGATTTTTTTTTTTTTCCCCAAACCTTTGAGGTTTTTGGTAGTGTTGGCTTAAAATAAGGAAACGTACAACAAATCTAGATTTTCTTTTTTAAATCAGTATTGCTAAAGCATGTTTTATTTTTTTAATATACCCTGATAATAATGACTTTTCTTTCATACTTCCCCAGGGATAAAATGTCAGTAGAAGAATTTTTGGGGACATTTCTGTTAGTGATAAAGTCCATTAACCTCCTAACACATACAAAGACATTTTGAAATACTGAACATTGTGTTCTTACCCTCTTTTTAAAAATTAGGTTCTTTCAGCCTTTTTTTTTCTTCCAGACCTAAAAACCATAAATACTGAGGTCAGTGCTTCAATTGTTGGTTAGTGTGAATGTTACATAAATCAGTGTGAAACACAAGACTAGTTTCTGACAGACTGCATCTTGGTTTTTGCTGGCATGATAAAAATGTGTTTGAAAAATTCGGGAAGTTTGCTTTAATCTCAGGAAAAGTTGGGGGTCTTTGTGAGTTTTTGCTGCCTTCTCCTGCTACCAAAGATGATAGTGAGTTAACCCAGTGTAGTCAGCTCTGGCTGTGCTCCTCCTCTGGTCTTTGTGGTGTTCACTATGAGGTCCCCCAATGTTCTTCATCCTGCTGTCAGCTTCTTCCCATCGCCACACAAAGCTGTTGGTGTTACTGGTGACCATCTTTGCAGAAACACTGAGGAACAAGCACGTGCTCACCAGAGCATCCTTACGCGTCACTAAACGCATGTCCCATACAGAAGCAGACATCAGTGTGTGGCAAACGAACAATTTTTGTCTGGCAGTAAGGTTTGTTCTAAAAAGCTTTGGAAAATTCTCAGTGGATTATTTGTCTTATACAGCAATATACTCTTGGGATCTAGCTAGTTCTGCAATTACTTTACACCTCTTTCTCTAGGAAAAAAAAAGTAAATGGATTAGTGTAATATAGCTACAGTAAGACAAGTTGATTTCATTCTTGTGCTGTTTAAGTGATTTGAAGTGTCAGATTTTTCTGACTTTAATCCTTTTTGATTAATTTCCCTATTTTATCCTTAAAATGATATCTTTCTCTCCTATAAAACTATTCCACAATAACCTAGAATATTTAGGGGCACTTTTGTGCTCTCAGTTATAAAACTGTAAATCCACAGTAATGCCACAGAGTTTCAAGGCTTTGCTTTCAATTTATACTGGAAAAACTGAGAACAAGAAGGAGTTCTGCCTCTTGCAGTAGCAATGGAGGAAAAATAAAAAATCTGTCCTTGAATTTTATATAATAGTAAAACTGCAATCCCAGGGTAGCAGCAAATTATCCTGCCAGCTCTGCAGGTTTAGCCACAGATAAGAGCCTGTGACTAGATCCTCACAGTGTAAAGGTCTTGCTTGGAAGAAAGTTCTCTCCAGTTAGTAAGCATTTTATTGGAGGAATTGAGATTTTTCCTTTTTCCTTCAGGCTGATATCTTGTGAACTCAAAATTTCTCTATTTAGTGCATTTATTGCTGTACCGACTGATTGCATCATACACTAATTCATTAGTCCATATCTTTATCTGTCTTCAGATTTTTCTCTCCAGTGTTCTTACCCCAACCTGTCACTCTGATTAAATAATTTAGGGAGAATGTAGCAATAAAGATGATTCCTGAGAACCATATGAAATGGGTTCTTTTTTTCAGGTATGTGTTGAAATTGGAGTTTTCCCTTGGATCTCACTGTTGGCATAAAAACTTTATCCAAAGCATTAATTGTAGTTAAAATGTTTTCAGATATCTTATGCATTAAAATGAAAAAAAATTATTTACTTTCCAAACACTGTTTAAGAAGTATTTCTGCTATAATAGGAACACAGTTAAATTCAAAACAACCAAGACCCTACAGTTAAGAAAACCCCTCTTGTTGCAAGAGTATGACACAAAATAAGGGCTGTTTTTCATCTTAGTTTCAACTGCGCCTTAAACAGAAAGCTTAGCCTGACGTCAGTAGCAGTTTTTCCTGAAAATGGATTGCATTATCAGGTCCCAAAGCTTTTATTTCACCTGGTGATCCATCAAGACTCTCAGCAAAATGTTCTCGCTAGAGCCCAAATAGTAATCTGTCTGGTGACTTTTAAATGTACATAGACATGGGTGAAGTTTATCAAATATTGCTAAGACATCTAGAAAGAAATCTGCTAGCAACAGTCAGCTTCTCTTCAAACTTATGTAATAAGTAGGATGGAATGAATTTTCATTAGGGATAATGCAGTTGTTAAGAATACGTTGGCTATAAACGAGCTATAATCAGTTCTTGGAATAACACCAGCCAGGTCTGGGAGAGCTGACTTTCACCCTACTGCAGAAAGCAATCAACGTTCAATTAGTCAAGTGTTTTGAGTAGTTGATTAAGAAACATCCAGGTACTGAATATGTATGAGATTCCTAAATCAACATCCTCATATCAGTAGATGAATTTTTTCATGAAATCACTTGTCCAGCATGTTTGAATGGTCTACAATTAATGAATATTAATTCATACATGTATTTATAAATGAAATTTCCATTTCTGTTCACTCTCCCTCAAGTAGGAGATGGCTGTTGATGACCAGCCAGTCAGTCTGTGGCAACAAACAGTGTGTGATTTATTTTCTGTTTTTCTCCTTTCTTGTCTCTAACATATTCCAATACAATAATTTTATTCAGTGAGATTTTTACAGTCTATTTTTCAGTAGAACTGTGCCTAAACAGGAACTCAGATTTAGGAGAAAGTCCTGAATGTTATCCAGGATGGTGTTTTCATAGGTACTTGTGTTTTTCTTGAAAATAAAAGGAGCCCTGGATATGTGGAATGCAGAAATTTCTGTCATAGTTCATGCCTTCTAGGTGATTTGTGTAGTTTATCAACAGCTTGGGGGGTGTCAGAACTCTTCCTGAAAATGCAGATCAAGTGACGACTGTCTGTCCAGCTCTGTTTTTTGGGCTATAGGCACCTAGAGTGTTCGGGTACTTGGGTTTAACCACATTGAGCACTGACATCCTTGAAGTGGGCAGCACAGCTACGGCACATGGAAATACCAGTACAGCAAGTGATGGGAGTGGGGATATCACCCATTTGTTCACCTTTCCTTCTTCTCATCTTCCCTGCTCCGCTCTCACCCAAAATATTTCCCCTCACAACAAAAGCAGCTCACTATTCTGAAATCTCCTGACATGTTGTGATCCAGTTAAGCACTAGGAAGCTAACTGTGCCAGCCTTTGTAAAACGTCCACCTTGAGGATTACTTGTCTAGTGTTGAACGAAAGAGCTGTCTGGGATTTACCGAGGCACTGCTTTGTGATGCACCTTCTTCATCTATAAAATAGAATTAATTATATCTTCTATATAGCAGAGTAAGAAGGGCTTTAATCTGTTCTACTGCACTACAAAATCATAAACTACTCTCTAAGTGTAAGCTCTGTTACTGTGTCATGGTAAACCCTTACTTCTATTTCCATCCTACAGACTGTAACTGTATCTCAATGAATTAAACCTTCTGGTCCTCCTTTTGGCCATCTAATCCAGCTGGGGCTTTATACTGCCACTATCAATCACTGGGGTTTTGGGGGATAACAACATATTACATAGCTACCAACATCGGATTTTAACACAGATTAATTTCAAATGATAAAATCTGAAATTGGCAGCAGCTTTTGGATAAGATCCTGATACAGCTGTCTGGGACTTTTTTTTTTTTTTTCCGGTAACGCTAAGTGTATTAACAAGGGAAATATTAAAACCACCATAAAAGGAAATTGAAATACTGTAACATTACATTTTTTGTAAACAAATATTACATTGAGAGTACTTGAAGTTAATTCAGAAACAGCAGGGGACCTCATTAATGCTGTATAATGCAGAGAAGTATGTCTGACTTCACAGCAAACATCTTTTCTTTTGGGTGTGTTTATAAGAATATTAGTGATGTTTCAATTTCTAGTTGCAAATATTCATTATCATTATTTGCTTCCATGAAATTATTAGTATTCTATTGGTTCCTGTTTTGTTGTCTTGCTCATTAAATTTTTGAACACCTATAACACCCTTGTCAAGCAGAACTGCCCTTTGTACACCCAAGTGACAAGCTGACAAAAGAGTTACACGATGATTTAAGTCCTGACTGCAATGCAAGAAAACCCCAGAGGAGGGGGAAAAAGCAATCCCTTGTTAGCAATTGTAATAGATACAACTCTAGTGAGATTCCAAAGATTTTCAGATTTGCCAAAGAAGCCAAGTTGACAAGAGTCTCATTTGACAGTGAGATTTGTCAAGGAGGGAAAGGATTTTTCATTGGAAAAGTGACAGAAACAAATTAACAGTTGTGTTTTGAAGTTGTTGGGTTTTGCCATCATATATATGGGAGAAACAGAGTCAGACTGTTTTGTTTTGATATTTTTAAAATGAAGTGTTCTATTTGCTTATTTGAAATATTTTTTTCCACTATGCACCAACCTTATTACGTAATAATAAGTGTTATGTATATATATAAAAGAAATAGTTAAGCAATCAACAAAAGTAACCAGTGAAAATGGAAAAACCTGGAAGCACAGCATCATTTGTGGAGAAACAAAATCTCTGGTTGTATTGTGTGTTTTGATTTATTCTGAAAGAATTAACTTAGTGATAGCAGCTCACAGGATCTGTGGATTAATTAGCTCCTTCTGAAAAAGAACTATATTATGGTCTACAAGACTCATTACAGCAGTGGCTTTGATTACAAACTGTTGATTTACTGAATTAGTTAAGGGTGAACAAGTTCTTTTCAGAGAGATTCATGAAGGTAATGCCACCACATAGTCCTGTACACATTGGAATTCTTTGTGAAAAATACAAGTTTCCAACTACAGTCACATACCTATGTCCCCTTTAGTGTCTGATGAGTAAATGGTGTTTGTCATCATTCTTCCAAAATTTTTCTCATACTTTGAGGAGAGCTTTGATGAGTTGCAGTAGAGTCTCTGTCCACAAACCCCTACAGCACTGAAGGTCTTCTGCAACCTTGTGAGAAAATCAGGGAACCCATCCCTGAGCTGATGAAGAAGGCACAACAGCTCCCCTGTTGTTTGCTTTACTGTATAGTAGATTCAGTTCTTTTCTGAATTGGTTTTTATTTTTTATGTTGAAAAAAACACCAAATTTGTCTCATATATAAAAAAGAGAATTTGTATAGACTTATTGAATAACAGGCACTGACTGCAATGTAAGATCTCACAGCTAGTTAGTTCTTTGTATGTTTTCTAAAATGTTTTTCTGAAATTCATAGGAAGAAAAACAGAACCTGGAAAAACATTTTTTCCTCTTTTTTTTTTTTTTCCCCCTTCTAGAGGGAATGTCAGCTGCACTACAGAAAGAGGTAAATAGTTAAAGTGGCCATGGGGAGAAACTTCTCTAAAATTCACCAGGGAGCTTAACTTTGGCACCTGAGGGTAAGAGGAGCATGCCACAGGTTATTTGGAAAAACAAAAAATTAAAAGGGAAATCTTTGATAAATAGAATTTGAATTTGCTGTGGAAATACCCTGCATAAAGCATTCAGACAAAAGAAAAGATTAAATAAATTGAGTGGAAATGTTTTGTTGGTTTTGTTGAATTGCGTTGGACTTTAACTTGGAATCAGTTTTTCTTCTCTAACCTCTTGACTGGGTAGTTACAGTGCCTGAAAGTTCTGAATGATTATTAAAATTAATGAATTTGACAGTATAACTGAGGAAGGAAATCAACTGTGGGATTTTTGCTTGTTTTAAGACAAAAAGTTCCTAGCAAACTTTGGTACAACTAGGTGAACAAACTTTAAAAATGTCAACTTCACTTAGCTTCGCAATTTCAAATTTAGTATTTCAAAAAAAACAATGTTTAGATGATAAATGCTTATTCCAAAAGTCACAGAGAATGGATTGAACCTTTTTTTTTTCCCCCACTGCACTCTGTCAGGTAACTGTGATTTGTGGCATTTATTTCAGCTACAAAATTCATAGATGTGCAGCTCAGTTATTTATCTCTGAATGCAGCCACTTAGTCAAAAACATCTACAAAGCAAGGAAGCTCAGAACAGAAAAAGTTAGAGAACTTCTGGTATTCAGCTTCCTGAAATCTTTGAATTACTGATCATTCCAGAACTCACATTCTGCTGCCTCTTGTGTATCCTCGTATGGTACTTTAATGTACCTAAGCATGTAATGAAAAGAGGAGATTTGAATTAGAGAAGAACGAGACATGCAGAGTGAAATGTGAGCGGTATCACAGTTTGCTCTCTCTCCCCAGAGATGGGGAATTAAACAAGTTTGGCCCATTGAGCAGAGCCCAGAGGGAGCAGAGCAGAGCAGGTGTTGTGGGAGCTGGGAAACTATCTGAAATAAAGCAGAGCCCCATGAGATCGATATGATGCAGCAGAATCCCCGAGGGTTTGTGCCTGGTGTGCTTGAATTTTGGGATGTTGTTCTGTGGTCATGAAAAGAAAAAAAGAAATATTTGTGCTTGTTCCAGAGGCATATTCGAATGATGATGAGGGGCGTAGGCAAGTGAATATACATTTTAAAAATATCTGCATTTGGTGATGACCCCATATAGTTTTGTTTTACGTATTTATCCACCCCTTCAGTGTTGTCCAGGCATGACCAGATAACAATATAACTTCTCAAGCAGCTCATACAAATCAATTTTCTGGTTTAAATGTGTTCCGTGCTGTTCTGTTGGGTACATAACATACCATACGAGGGAATTCATTTGCTTCACTAGGCATTTGCAAAGCGGGATACCATCACTAGAGGATGAACAGAGATGAATTCGTAGAGGATTTTAGCATAGCCTGTGGGCCCAGTGTTGATAGCATGTGGTGCTGGTGATTTCCAAGATACCAGTCCATCCATATCGTGATTCATCTGCCAATGAATCAGCATGAAAAAAAAAAACAACAGTAAAAACAACAGAAAGAAAATCATACATCTCAGAGACAGGTTTCAGTTGTGGACTTCAAGTGTGTTAGTGATAAAATGAAGTTATCTTCAGGGAATTAGGAAGCTGATGGAGAGGAAGATGCATGATCATTGGTAAGGCAGCAGCCTGCTCAGGACTTAAGTGATAGTTTCCTTATTCCTGTAGAAGAGGATTAATTTGTCCTGACAAACACAAATCAATGCCTGTCTTTTACAGACTTTTTTGTGATTCCCCTATGCAATCATAACTTGAAGTGTAAGTTGAATTTTGTAGGACAAAGAACTCAGTTACTGTGGAAATTAGTGGTATTTCTAAAAAACCCCAACATGAATCAATTGAAAAAAAGTCAAAACTCCCATAGAATAGATGAACTTAGAAAAAATTAATTGTTTTGGTAGCCTTTTGTTTGTTTTAATTATGATGTAAACAATAGATTATAGAATAGTGTAAAATAGAATTATATGAAATATAATTATTTTTAAATCAATTTATTTGTAAATGAATTCATTTTATTACACATTTGAGTATTGTTGAAATCTTGTTTCTGCAGAACATTCCTATTTCAGAGAAATTAAACTCCCTATTGATCCTTTTTAATTAGTGTTAATTGCAAAGCCTTCTTGGTGTAGTTTTTTGTAGCTCTCAGAGAAATTGTGTTCCAATCCATGCCTGGAACAGCTAGATGCCGTCACCAAATAATCAATAATAATGAAAAAACCAAGTTCAAATGTAGTGGAAGCTGATAGATTTAGCGTCTGCCTCTCATTGTGCCTGATATGAGAAATACACTTCTTTGGGATTAAGATTGGGAACCGTTGCCTAAAATGCAGACTATGTGCAAGGCTGCTCAGGAGCTGACCTGTACGGCTGGGTGAGGTCAAGTGCAGAGGCTTGGGTTGTCGGCTTTGATAGAAGAATGCATGTGTGTGGTCAAAGACATCTGGGGGGTTGTACATACAACATGAAGTACAGCGGAAGGTGATCAACAGCCGAGAAACTCTGATACCGTGGCCAGCAGAAGTAGCTTGAAGTATAAAGTGGGGCTGAGAACGGAGTTTAACAATTGTAGGTAAGGAAGCTGTGGTCTGTTGTTTGATTAATTTTGTTTTTCAAGAAAATAAGACTATTTGCCTTTTTTTTTATTTTTAATAACGCTTTCACTAAAGGTATCCTCCTAACAGAGAGAAACCTGCAATAATCCAAATTTTGGCTTTCTGTGGTGTCTGTCACTGTAATACCTGGATCCTTCACAGTCTATCACACTTCTTTAAGTATCTGTTGAAGTAGAAAAGAATAGTGGTATTAACTGTGCAGAAGTGAGGTTCATCTACTCTATCTGTAGGTCTGAAGCTTACTCAGGATAGAAGCCAGGTTTCAGGGGACACAGTGCCTCAAATACAAGATCCTTCCAGGTTTACCACAAGAGATTATTGCTGTTTTGAAGAACAAAAAAAAAAAAAAAAAACAAACACCAAACCCCAAACAAAATACTAACTGCAGAAAATAAACTGAAGATGTGTTATTTTTTATTGAATGTTCTTTCAGGTTGTAAAGGATTTTTAAGCTACTCTCCATTGCAATTTTATTATGCTAGTGCCACTTGAGTTCTATTACTGTTCCATACTATGTGCATTGTCAATAAACAAATCAAGAAAATATGCATAAGTTTGGGAGCTGGGTGAAGGACATTGTGGTTTTACTTATTTTACCTCCTCCTATTCAAGTGTCTTTGTTTCCTGGTTACCATTCCTGTTTTCTTTCACTCCCTGCTGAATATGAGCAGAATTCACGTTTGCTACTTCAACAGCTGTGTTGGCAAGACCCTTTTGAAGCCAATTTTGTGGTGTTTTCATGAGCCCACACACATCCCTAATGAAAGTGTATTGTTTGCAGTGGGTCTTATTACGACATTTTCAATTCAGTGGAAGCTGTGCGTGGATAAAAAGTGCAAAAAAAAAAACCCCTCTGCTCTGATTTAAATACCAGTATAACTGGTCATTGTTCCAGTTGGGACAGTTTACACAGATGAAGTGTGTACAGATCCTCTTGGCAGGACTGAAGTCTGTGTTTGAACTGGAAAAAGATCGATCTGCTTTAAAGAATGTTATGCTAATTAGGAATATACCAGAAATAGCTGCTAGATATGTGGGTAATCTCTGGAGGCAGATTCCTCTAGCCCTATGGCATTATGGAAACATTTGTGAGGGATGGGATTCCATAAGCCAAAACCCAGTTGTATCCTTTACTGCATTGGCAGTTATGATACTTGCTCTTAGTAAAACCTTTCCTTAAGTCTTTTATCTTATTCTACCTCTCTTGGTCTCTTTTTCTTTCTCTTTGCCACCCCCCTTCTGTCCCCTTCTCCTTTTCATCCGAACAGTACCTGTGTGGCATTGAGCACTGTAATTTCCTAGGTAATGGCGTGTTATCGCTGTGTTTCAGCGCATCAATAGCAGTTGGAAAACAGGTTTAAGACCTTCCTCTTCACGTGTCCTGTTAATGCACTGGCTCCCACTGTGCTCAGAGCCAGATCTGGAATGTGCAGGAGAAGGTGCCCCTTTATGAAGCGGATCCGAGCCCCTCGCAGGCAGTACGGCTCCAGGCAGAGCTGCGGCTGCTCGCCTGCTGTGGGGCTCTCTGCAGGAGGGGAACACAAGGGCAGGGGCGGCTCTCGGTGGGTATAATGTGAATAATTTTCTCTATCCTTTTTCTGTCCTGACTGGGCAGCTGTCATTGCCTTGCTGGCAGAGTCATGTTTTCTATATCCCCAGAAATCTCTGTAAAAAAGATTGATCTGTCATTTCACTCAAGGTTTGTAAAACGCCGCTCTCCAGGCATCTGTTTTCATACCTGCCCTCAGAAACAGCTTCTACTAAAACATCAAATGAAATTCAGTGAGCTTTTTAAAAAATGACAACAAACACAAGCCACAACCCTTGATTATTTGTGAAATACGCTGTAGCTAAGTGAGTTTGATATGACTGTCGTGCCAATAATACAACACAGCTCTGTAGCTGACATGGAGACAGAAGAGTTTGGGGATGATACATTGGGATGGGTCCTTGAGCTCCCCTCTGTAAGCAGCCAGGGAAATATGTGTCATTTTCAGGCTTTTGGACATTCTCATTTGCAGGAGCATGCAAAGGTTAAAGGGCTATAGGTGCAGTAGTAGGAGCTAAGCCAGTGGTGTAAGTTATAATAAATAATACATTTTATAGGCTTTGATTCTGCAAAGTACTGCGTATCTCTCTGGGGATGTAAAGTGCCCTTAAATCCCACTGACTCTGCTAAGAGTTGAGACCTGTTTAGCCATCCTCTGCTCCCTTCATGAGAGTCCTTAGAGCTCCTTTGTTGCTACTCTCAGCCGAAATACAGAACTGAGGATTTTTATATTCACCAGTGTGATCAAACCCAGGTCTGTGCTGGCATTACAAAAGAAGTTTCGAGCACTGTTTTTCCAAGTGCCAATAACTCCAGCATTCCTTTGTTGTAGCTATCTTTTCATCTTGTTCCTGCAATGACATTAATCCACCTACTCCCATTTCATAAATTAAAAGGGAGACTCAATCAATTACAGTAATTGAGACCATCGTCTCATCATCTTTCAATAGGGCAAAGCCTGTGTCCTTTGCTGTAGGCGCTTGGGTAGTATGGTGCTGTCAAACATTACATCTTTCTAGAGCTGATTTGTCACATCACACAAGAGAGAGACTGTTACCCAGCGATGTGGAGGGAGAACGTTTTGAATGATATGTAATTAGTTCTACCTCAGAAACGCACAGGGAGCAAAAGATGACGTAAGTCACCAAAAGAGGAGGTTATCACATGCTGTACGTGTGCATGCTTGTGTGTATAAAAATATGTATTTACTGTCATTTTTGTTTTCGATCTCTCAGTGATTATAATTTTTACACTTCTTAAGTTTTATAAATGAACAAAAACATGTCATCTTAGGAACCAATTATCACTGAATTTCCCGCTAGTACTTGATGAAGCTGTGCCAGCTGCGTATCAAGAAATTTAACCCTGCTTCACATCTATGTGAATGTTGGCAGCTTTGGGCCCTTACAGTGCTTTAAAACCACAGAACTGCTGTCATTGTGTCTCTTAGCAAGAAACCGATTTGGGAAGAGAGTTAATCATGCGTCCAATAAATTGATGTTACTTGCCATATGTGGTGGATGAAGAGTCATCGCTGGGCACCTCCAGTGTAGGGAAGCAAGAGGTCAAGTGTTGATGACAGACATGAAATAGTTTAGGGCCATGAGACCATTACTAATGTCAAGATTTTAATAGGTTCTTTTCCTCCTTTCTACTGAAATTTGCATCGGGTACCAGCCTTTCAGGTGTACTGTGGATTTACAAAAACAAACCCTCATCCTGAGCCTCAGGTATAATCTGTGCACAAGCATGTAAACAGCTGGTGGGAGACAGCAACTGGCGTGTTAAGATTCTGGTTACACCTCAGTCTTGTCTTGCGGGTATATCCAAATGGAAGCTGAGCCATCGACTCATTTCTGATTCTTCTCAACTCATTTCTCATTCTTCTCAGTGTCTCAGAAATGTATGAAATGCATCCTGTTTGCTCTTGTGTTGCAGTAAATATTGGAGAAATGGTCTTCTAGCTAGACACATCAGTTGCAAAAGCTGCTGAGCTCTCTCCTTCATCTCTCTAAAGCAGAGCGGGATTTGAGAGGGGAGAGAGCTTGTGGTCAACAACCCGATAAGACTCCAAAGAGCAGGCCAGTCAGCTACCCAGCCATAATAGGTTTATATTATCATACATTATTTGTAGCTGTGAGAACTCATTCAGTTGCCAAGAGCCTGCCCAGGCTCTGTATTTCCATGTGAGTTGTGTTGAGTGTTGGGGGATTCTGCTTAAAGCTCCCAAGTGTTTTTTCATCTTCTGTTGAGTAGATGGTGGCTTTGTTTAGCAAATGCTTTGCAAGAGAAGGGTTATAATAGTGCCTGAATTTGTCCACTCCTTTTCTAGCTTGATTTATAAATTAAAAAAATAAATTTCTTTAAGGGTTTGGGAGTAAGATGGACAAATTACTGGACAGGAAATAGTTTTTTGTCATGTCACCGCAAGATAACCCAGAAGCAACAGTGTAAAACAACAAATAAAGTGTTATAGCAGTGTCCTGTATTGATGATCTTGGCAGCCTAAGGGGAGGGGGTTATTTATTTTGAGGGTTTTTTTTGTATGGTATACTGATCAACAAACTCCATGCTTATTCATGTCATTGAACTCTAGTTTATCTCCAATACTGCACTAACTAAAGTGTCTTTCTTATAACTATGTATCTAATTTTTAGCATGACTAGGTCTTCACGCTGAGATTTCATTACTACCTTTTTTTTTTTTTTACTTGAGAAATACTGGCTATATCTGGAAACCACTAAGGGCAAACAAGTGATACGATAAACTGTTTTCAACCATGATCTGTAGTAGTTGCTGAGGTTGTCAGGTTTCAGTTACATTTAGATAAACTAAACGTGTATCTTATTCATGTTTAAATTACCTCAAATGCATTGCCCAGGCATTCAAGTCATTGAACTGCTTACATTAACTGTATTTATTCCTTTTCTAAATTTTACTCCCGGGCTAGATAAGTAGCAATATTGTACTCTAATGAGGGTATGTATGCTGCAAAGCTTTTCAGAGAGATTTAGTTCGGTGATTATGTTTCCTTGATCTGCCAATCTGCACATCAAAAGAAGCTATTTTGTTTAAATACTCTGTCTACCAATATTAGCTGCACAGAATAGGTGAAGCCCCCCCCATGTATCAGTATGCTTTCAAACTATTTGGGGATTATATTTAAGCCACTGTAACACTACTTGTGTCTAAAGGTACATCGGCATCTGTTGTAGCATAACATCCACAGATGAAAGGAAGAAAAGATAAAAGGCAAAGAGAATGGTATTAATTAACTGTGGATATGTAACGGGCCCCAATTCCAGTCCAGTCTCGAAAATAACTGGCATGCAAAGCAGGCTGCAGCACACATATGGCTGCAAATAACCAATGCACATGTCTTGAATTTTTCCTTGTTGGATGACTGGCTTATGGGAATGGAATAACTCACAGTTGTGACACAGCCACCCTCACGATCATCCATCACAGCTGCAGAGATCTTCCCATTAGATCTTCTCCCCTGATCTTTGGCAGACACAGGCTTAAGCCTTGAAATATTTAATTTTTACAATCCTTTGTGTATCCCAGGTATTTTCGCTGTCTGCGTAAATGTCCAGTTCTTTGGGGACCTTGTTAAGTTATTAGCTGCATCACTTTCCTGTGGCAGTGGTTCTGCGGTTCTGCTCAGGATGGGTCAGCGTGAAAAAAAAGTGCTCATTTTGTACTTCTACCTGTTCATTTCCATACAGCAGCCAAAGTTTTGCATTCTGAGAAACTGAGCAACGAATTACTGTTATCCTGATATTGGAGCTTGTGTTTGTGTGCACAAATGTCATGTTTGAAGAAGAGCATCTTGCATGCATGAAACTGTAAGCGGTTTGATATTTCTTCATTCCTGGAAAGCTAGTTCGAACATCCCAAGAGAAAATTCCACTTGCCATACCAGTAAGACGTGCCTATACTTGCCTTGAGAGCAAGAACTGGTGATGCCATCCATAATCCTAAACCTTTCTTATGAAAGCCAATATCCAGGGTAATGCAAAAATCTGTTGCGTTGCTGGTGCCCTGTCATGCTGAGAAAGCTCTCTGCAGTGTTTGTTTACCACCCTCCTCAACAGAGGAAATGGCAAATTGGACTTTTTTTTTTTCAGTGGCAACAGAGAAGCTGCTTTAATGTCATCTCTGCCTTTTCCTGTGTCTGCCTGGCTCTCGGAGCCGGCCGTGCTGGCAGGCAGCAGGGATCCCGTGTTTGGGCAGGTGGTGCTGCTGACAGTGGAACAGCTTCAATAGCAGGAGAGGTGGCAGCAGGCCCACCTGCTTCAGGTCTGCGTGAGGTGACTAAGCCTGATACTAAAGGCTACAGAGAATGAGCAGCTTTGATGAACCATCGCTTTCATGATTTCTTCCCATTTGTTATGAGACTGCCTTGACAGTGTCACCAAACCTTTTGGGTACAGAATCAAAAAGAGGATCTAAGAGACAGCTTTTGAGTTGCGTCACCCGTTCACATGCTGCTCTGAATCAAGGGTGAACACTCTGAACTTGTGGTAGGTACCGACCACCACCCTTCACACATGGATGCTTCGCACTCCCTCATAAGGAAATGCCAACAGTCGGGTGCTTAAACATTTCAGAGTCATTATTGCCAGAATCCTGAGCATCACAGCAAGCTCCAGTGGTTTAACACTTGGGCATTTTTCCTGCCATATTTTATCCATCCGAGAACCTGCTGTTACATAAAATGTAATTTGAAGTATGGTACTTCATTAGATGATTTTACAGTATTATAGCCACCCAAAAGCTTTGATGTAGAAGATAATTAGTAAGAAATTATGAGGAGATAAAGCATGGGTGGGCAGACAAGGCTAATGAGTCACAGTCAGCAGAAAGTGTGAACTGAAGTAGTTTGCTGTCATTAATATCCCGAGCATATTCCTGTTGCATCTCCTCCCCAGGTGGGAGAGGAATACACTGAGAAGGTGCATTCTCAGAGCCACAAGTTGATTCTAGTCTTCCTGTGTTAACAGTTTCATTGCTGAGTCACAGTGCCTTGATTTCTGAAAATCTCAGGTCGTAAAAATCAGATTGATTCCAAGCAATGGTTTAAATGGTTGTTCTTATCTTTAGTCTGAAAGATTCAAAAGAGTTTTTTGCTTGAGGGTGCTATTATCCGTGTTACGATGCTGAGCTTCATTGCAGTACTGATTTGAACCCTTTTCAGACTTCTGGCAGACTTCGTGATTGTGCTGGGGATGGTATTGAGCTTCATCAGAAATTTAAACATATGGGCTGCCTCTGTGTCCTCCAAATGAACGCTGCACCCTAGTCTCTTCAGCCTCTTTCCTCTTACCTATTGTTTCATCAAGAGAAGGGAAGAATCATATAAACTAATTATTTAGTATTTAACAACCCAGGATTTCCATACCAGCCATGACCCACCAAACAGGTATCACCAGATCACAGCAACATTCTGTTGTTTTCATTTGAGGTAGCAAAATGCTTTCTGTTTGGTTTCTTAAATTTTTTGGTTGATTGGTAGGTTTGTTGGGATTTTTTGGTTTTTGGGGGTTTTATTAAAATGTTGTTGAGGATGTTTTTGCTTTACATAGGGTTTCAAGGCAGTTGGTCATTTTCAGATATCTTGTATTTTGCCTGGGTCCTGTGCATAACCTGGTTCATAGAGATAAGGTAGAAGGTGATGAGGAGGAAACTGTGGTGTATCTTGAAATGAAAGATACTATTAATTAAGCAGATAATAGTCCACAAGTGAGCCCTGTGGGTCCATTGCTTAAGGAAAAAAAATGTGATGATATTAGAAAGATAAAATTAGGAAAGGATTCAACCTTAGCTTTCTGGTTAGATTTTCTTTCCAGCTAATCCCATATTCTATTAGTGTGTTCCTTTAATTCAGCAGAAGATGGGTTTAGAGTACATTGCATTTGAATAATTTCTTCCCTGATGCTAGCACTGCCCTTACCATCTCCCTGTTCATCTGTATTCTGTTGCTGACATAACTTGCAGTTATTGTCTCACAAAGCTGCCTTTCCTGAGGAGTTAACAGGTTATCAGCTCTTGTAGTCATTTTTAATCACTCTGAAGAATCATATCTTTCTAATAAGGCAAGTGATTAATTAGTGTGCCCTTTTTATCAGTGTAAAGCCTGTCAGGGGTGTAGTGGCTTTCAATTACAGCCTTTCAACGCTTACTTTGGTGGAATCCAGAATACTTAGACAGCCCCAGAGTTAGGCAGACTTTTTCTCTGTATAAACTCCTGTTATCTTCTTACTTATTGTTCTATTTATTTACAAATAGACCAAATATCCTCAGTGGAATATATGAGGAAATAATAAGAAATTCCATTACCCCAATACTGAAGAAAAATTTGATATCAGAAGCTTAATGGAAATGGAAATATATTATCCCTTGCTATGATTAGAGAATAAGAGCCTTTCATAAGCCTACAATAAATGAAATACCAATATGAAATTAGGAATATGTTTTTCATTTATAGAGAATTCTGAAGCAAGATGCTTTTGTCTTTTCTTAACAGCCTCACTTCAGACTCAATTGCTATAGATTGCTGTGGAGATGGACTGGAACTCTACAGCAGTGCAGGGAAAGAGGCAGGGGGACGGTGCCTGTTGAGCCAAATAAGGCAGCAGGGAACATTCCCCAGAGAGTGTGAAACTGCTTTATGGCAAACTGTATTGCTTCCTTCTCCGTACATCTGCAGGAAGGCTTGGCAAAGCAGTTGAGGCAGTATGAGATCCAAAAGTACTGAGCATCTCCCAAAATCCATGGAGCTGGGGTTGGCCGCAAATCCCTCCAGAGCAAAATCACAGAGTTCCTCATGCTAATTGGTATTTTCCATGAGCACATCAGGTAGCCCTGGTACAGTTCTCTTCTAACCTACGTCTAGGGAATTAAATACATATGTGCCCCTTGCTGTGCTGGGATTTTTCAAGTGGCCTCTGAATTGCTTCCATCTGCCTCTTGTGTGTGCTCCGTTCCTTGAGATGCCCCTGCTCGAACACTGCACATGACGAGCTCTTTGCTCAGTGGGAATATCGACTCTGCTTTTACACTATGGTGTGAAAGAATTCCTCCACTGAGGGAAAAACACAGCCCTTCTGAGTATTTGCATAAATATCAGAATCTCCTTCAGCAGTAATCACATTTTTGTTGCTATTAGTATAACAAACTAAAAATCATTTTGCATTTTGCTTAGACCATTTCTTTTCCCGAAGGGGACTGTTCACACCATTAAAAACTCTTTGTATGTGAAACAAGTGTATAAATGAAAAAACAACAGGAGAAAGAATGAATATTTATACTCTCAGCATTCAGAGTATCATGAAATTGGTTTTTTTTTCTATCTAAAACAGAAATAACCAACAAATAATGAGCTTTCATACTGAGGAGGTGTTCTAAGGGATAGAGCCTGCCAGTAGGCATGGGGATATGGGGGTGCTTCTGCCAGTCTTAAAATCTTCCAATTCAATTCAGACTTCAAGAATAGTGGTTGGGAGGCTTATTTCTCAGTCTAGCACATTTTGAAGGGATAGTTACCTTTAAAAAGCAGCATTTCATGACAGAGATCCTAGATTGGGATCTGGAAAAGACTTTTCCAAGTTTGCAACTTCTGTTTGCAAAGTACATTGATCATCCCAAACATGAAATACACGTGCAATCACAGGACTTATAAGAACATAAATTGTCTTTTGATGGCTTCAGCAACACAATTAACTTTCTATTGCTTCCTGTAACTGACATCCATTAAGCTAATTGTATCCAAACCTCACTGTGATTTATTAATGCCACGTGAACTCTAGTTTGCCTATTAATTCTAATTCTTTCACCAGTTGATACTGGTTCTTTCACTTGTTTCTTGTAGGGAATGTAGTGTGGATGAAAGTGATCTCCTTTTTCGGGTTCTGCGTATGGATGGCAAATTCTCTCCAAATCCACCAAACTTTGCAGTTGCAGGAAATTTTCATGTCCTGCTTTTTTTTTTTTTTCCTCCCAAGCAGTCTAGCAAGCACCATAATATCCATCGCTTGGCTGGCAGAGCAAGACGTCGTTTGCTCTGAAATTGCTTCACAGCACATCTCTGCAATAGATCAGCAGGGAGCTATGAGGTGAGCGTAGCCTGCATCTCCTCTAAGATTTACTATGTGATATTCAGGGCTCTGTTCACATTTCTGTGAATATACAGGGATTTTTCTTGTCTACAGCACAAATAAAATAATCCTCTTTTTAATTCTGCCAATACCAATCCTTCAAATAGCCAGTAGAGGCCACTCTCCTGGTGACTGAGGTCTTTGTCATGTGCAGTTGCCTCTAGAAGCTTCCGACTGCTGCAAATATCAAGTGCAACATACAATTTGGCTAATTCATGATGACAGAGCAATACATTTCAGTGAACTGGCACAGAGCTGGCAGCCAGAAATGCTAGAATTCTCTGTCTAGTTCTGCCTTTTTCCACATTTCCTCCCCTAAGACTGATAAACCTCTTGCTTTCATTTTCCCACAGGCTAAAGTGCAGCGACTGCAATTTTATAAGATTCTTGAGGGATTGCTAAAGAAATTTTAAATCTACCTAAGGTGCTAATAATGTTAGGCTGTATCTATCAGAACAAGCTACCAGCTCTGACAGATAACTGAAGTATAAAAGCTCAGGTTAAGAAAGTCACTGTAACTTATATAGTCTAAACAGGACATCCATAATACTGCTTACCAGGCGTTTAAACCTCCATACTCAGCAGATGGGGGTTTAAGGGACAGGTCCTTAGATTTCAGGTACAGGGCTGAGCATATTGCTTGTATAGTAAGTAATTATGGAACCTGTTGGTGTATTTGCTGACTAAATTCAAACCATAAGTGCTTTTGGAACTTAAGTAACTGAAAATAACACACCCTTCTCTTTCTCCCCATCTAAGGAAACCACTTTTAAAATTGCCCAAATGAAATGGCTGAAGGACAAAATTTGTGGATTCTTCACAAGTAAATTGTGTGAGACTCCCTCTAGTTGATTTTTGTTGGGTTTTTTTCATTGTAGTGTTGTCAGCAATTAAATATTTTTAACAGCATTACCTCTGTAACATAGGAGCCAGTCAAAGCTGTCTCATTTTTTTCCCCTTATTGCGTTATCAGTAGGGTGCATCATCACAGCAGCAGGGATTCATCTGTCTACATTTAGGTGTCTGTTACTAGGGATCTGATTGTCTGGATTCTGTTTCTCATTGGTACCAGCAAATAGATACTCTGGGGTACTATTCATCTCATACTCAGATAGCTGTCAAAAAACAAGTCAGAGGAGTAGTTGGGTTTTAGATGCCTCCAGTGTGGGAATCTAACGTTAAATGAGATGGTTTCCCACCTGGTACGTTTGTGTCTTGACATTTCCACATCAACATAATTTCCCAACTGGTAGTTGTCAAACACCGGAGAATTTTACATTTTTTTTAAACTTAAATGGAAATGTGAGTGAGTCAGATTTAAGTGTTTCTCATTTTAGTCTCTCAAATGGTGAATTTTACGCTATTGTGTAAGGAAATGCAGAACAGAATGTATTAGGGGATTGCACTCACATGAAATAAACACTAAGCACTTCAAATTGCCTCAGCTATTAGAAAAAAATGCTTTAGATTGAAAGTGTGTTATTGAAATGGCATTTTCCATCGCCATTAGTAGCTCCTGCACAGAAAAGATTTGTCTAATACCTTTCCATATAACAGATTTCTCAAAGCAGGTGTTCAGCCGACCACCTTCAAATCAGAGTTTGAACTGGACCCAGTTTTGCGGTAAATTCAGCATGTGTTCATTATCACTTAAAATACTGTCCTTGGTTTTTATTACTTTTTAATGAAGTGTATCATCAGTGTAATAGTCTAGAGCCTCAGATGCCAAATGCTGGCATCTTGCAATTGCTGCCCAGTACGATATTTTCATTTATAGAACTCATATGTCATGGGGGGGCTAAAACCAGACTACTCTAGGCGAGGGAAGCTGCTGAGATGAAACTTCTTGTATCACTGTCACATGCAAGTGCGATGCCATAGAATTCAAGCTTGCTCTTTTTTTTTCTTCTTTTTAAATATAAGCTTCAATTGTACACAGGAATATACAGAAGTTGGTGTAATCTGTATGTTTCACCAGGATGTTACAGCAGTAGAACTGTGCTTACAGCTTACAAGCTCATCGTTAAAATAAGAACATCTGATCAATATATTTTTCCAGGTTTTAGCTAGTGAATATTCAAAACATTCTAAATCTCGTGTTACATTTGAAACACAAAATTCTGAAACATAAAATTAGAAAAATGCCGGCAAGAGTGTCAAATAGGGCCATATCCTGAGCATCTGGGAGCTAGCCATACATTCTTCTAGTGTCTTATAGTCTGAGTTGCTTGGAACTCAAGTTCAATTTGTATTAATGAGGGAGATCATTCTTTATGCTGTACATCAAGATGATAAAATGTGTATTCATTGACTGCAGGTAGGAACATAATGAATTCAAGAGCTCTCAAAATAGCAATCTGGCTTTACCTGCCACAGCTAAAATCAGTGCCATGATACCACGCTTTCTGTGTTTGATGCTTGCTTTGCAAATGCAGCTTTGTAATGTCTCACCAGTCCTGTGCTCCTTTCCCAGGAACATCCTCTAATTGGAATTCTGCCTTCTGGTTGACATCACCATCTCTCCATTCTACTTTATCAGCGTCTCTTCTATGCATACTGTAATGGATATCCCATCAGTAAATGCAGCTTATTCCTTTCACTTCCTCTTAATGTTCTAGGCAACCTGTTGATCTGAATCACATGAATTTTCAGTGGTGCATTCAGCTGACCGACTTTTTTGCTACATTTGATCCATTTTCAGAATAATAAATTCAAGGCTAAGAAGAAAGGCATTGTCAGTGCTGTTTTATACACATGGTACCAAAATAAAATTCTGATTCTTCTGTAAATTCAAGATTCTATCACTTGAGCTCGACAGAAATCCATTTTAAGTTACTATACGGAGCTAAAACTTACCAGCCTTCAGCTGAAACAGTCTTTCCTTAAAGATGAGGATGTGGCCTAGAGGTAAGTTACATGCTGGCTGTAAGGTAAATTAGCAAGTGAGAGCTGGGCGAAACTTAGTGAGGAAGATGAGGATTACTTTATGTCAGCAAGCAGACAAACTGTGATTAAAGTCCCAAAACACGCTGGTGTGCTGAAATACAGCATTTCTGTAGTACCTCAGTTGCATTTCCAAGCTGTGAAGTCATGTATGAGCTAGAGATACTGATGGGGTCAGTGGGCCCACAGAAGAGACAACACTTGAGAAGAATCTCTGGTACTTTTATCTGTTAGTACTTCATTCTCTCATGCGTTTCCAAGGGCATTAGTTGATTGATACTTTCCAGCTTGGTTTGTTGTTTTTTGTTTTTTTTTTTTTTCTCTGCTAAAATACCTGCCTCAGGAGTCTGTACTTCCTACAAGAAGAGCACATATCTTTATTTCAGAGTCATCACAGGCTATCACGCTGATTGCTACTCACTCACATTCTGCTTCATTAACTGTTCCACATTTGTTTCCTTTTCTTGCCAGCCCCTGTAAGCCAGATCCCCGGTGTAACCGCATTAGAGCCTGTACCAGTTTCAGTCAGAAGACAGATGGCCTTGTGCCCTACTTTGCCCCTTTCTGTGATGTACAAATTGTGTCTTGAATACTTCTTTCAAATGTTACCAAATACTGATTGCACCCTTGCCATTCTAATAAAATATCAAACATTACAAGGTTTTTTTTTACACTGGATTTGGAAAATTCATGGTGCTGGAGAGGAAGCAACTAAACACAGGAGTGTGAGCACAGCTTGAGATGTCATTAATGAGCAGCAATGTTCTCCTCAGGATTTTCTGTCTTTTCCCACTAAATCTGAGCCTGTGCTCTGCCTTTGCATGTTCTTAAGGTATGGCCTAGGATAGTTGATAATAGACGCACTTGATCTCAAATAAATAGTAACAGGAGTCTAGAAGCTTTTAAATGTTGATGGATAATGTAACTCTAAATGTGTGAATTAATCTAATAAAACAGCTTCCAGTTGATCTTCTTGGGGAGGGCCAAAAGCTTCCTTTCTGAAAGACAGTGTGACCAGTCACGGGTTTCTCTATCTCTGATTTCAGCTGCAGAAAGCTGTGGGATGATGTCAGGCAGTATAATGGTATACGTTACATGGCAAATCCACATGTATGACTGTAGCACTGGGCAAATTTTAACATCATTTTGAAGCTACATGCATTATCTAGATGTTAGTAGCTATGTGTTGCTTTTAAGATTTCTTCTTCCTACATTGCTTGTGTGTATGTTCTGTATGAATGCACATTGTCATCTTTACATTAATTTGGAGAACCTGCTAAGTGAAGCATACAACAAATCCACTATTCTTTATTAGCTAATTATCGGGTTGTGAGTCCCAGCGTTCAGCAGCTCAAGCAAATAACGTAGATGTGAATTTTTCATGGCATGAGGACTGCTGTAATGGGCAAGAATGAAAGACTCTAGCTACCCTGGTCCTCTCTTTCTGATAGCACTATCGAGTGTGAGCGACAAAGATACCAGAACCATAACAGCAATGGAGATAGAGTCATTGACCCAAACTGTCCCTAATGTTTGGCTTCCATTTTCTCTTCTAGAACATAGTATGAGCAGTAATATTGCCAAGCTGTCAGCTTGGCCAGGGTGGCAAGAATGTTTATGTCTACTGTTGTGTATCCATTTGTTTCTTTTGCATTTATCCATTTTTTTCTCAAATGTGTCATCAGTGGAGTAGAAGTATTTTAATCCTCTAAGTGACCAGATCTGCTATTTAGATAAGCCATGAGTTTCCCTACCTTCCTATTGGTCCTATCTTATAAATCATTTAACAAAACCCATTTTAAAGCAGAAAGTGAAATCCTGATCCCTAAGAAACCGAAGCGTCCACTGATGTATAATAATACCCGGTGTTTCATCATTAAAAGTAAGTATCTGTGAAAATATGGCCATTTTTAAATGTGCGCATTCTCTGGTACAGGCATTTAGTACTTCTCGTACCGGGAATGGCTCTTCCTGGATGTGGACGTTTCTATGGCATTTTTTAAGGCTGCTGGTTAATGTTGTCAGAGGAAGTTGTGGGTAAACAGCATTTTACGGGATCAGCACTCCAGCTGGAACACTCTGGGATTTTAAACACGATGAAAACTTATTTGAGGTTGCTCACAGAAAAGAAAGTCTATATGATCATTTTATTTCACTACAAAACTATGACCATCCACTGCCAGTAAAAATGCACGTCAGTCTTCCATATTAGTAGTCATGAGCCTGCTGAGCTTCTTCTTTGCTTCCTCAGGCTGCCAGTAAATAGCAAGGGTCAGTATAGCCCTTCTGCTGCTGCCTTTTGGCTTTGTCCTGCTTAGTATAAAACCAAATGATCCGGAAATCCACCTGAAAATGTAGTTTAGTGATGTGAAATGTAGACACACTAACAAATTACCAGTAGCAGAACATGCTGAGTTTCAAATCATCCTGCTGCCTGAGACACTGCTGAATTAATTAGCTAGGTGGGAAACTTCAGGGAGGAGCTACTGAAACAATCCATGGAGAGGAGGAAAGAAGGATCTTTCTTCTGAAACAGTGACATTGGCATTTTGACACCTCTGTGCTGGAGTGTTTGCCAAGCCTTTAAAAAAACCCTCCATGTATTACCTTCAGTGTACAACCATCCCCCTTCAGCAAATAGTGAGAGCCGGTAGTAAAGGCTACACACACACTAATGGCCGTGTCCCTTATAGATTCTTCCATGTTTAAGGAGCCTATTATGCCTAATAAATGTCTTGGCTGTTATTGACTGTTCAGCTCGCATTAAAAGACATTATACAGTAGTCTTCCTTTAGAGAAAAAAAAATAGAAAAAACAAATCACAAAGATTTGTGGGCCATTTAAAAACCTATAGGGCATGAAATTGATACTGTGAGAGAAAGGAATCCCCTCATTAGGTCTTGTCCATTAGTACATAGGCTGTTGCTGTAGTTTCATCTGAGTTCTTGTGATATATCCTCATACCTCATTTATACCAGACATGCACATGGAAGTTAAAATACTGATGTTTATTTCAATTATGGGGTTTTTTTATGTCTTCACTTTTTTGGTGTGTATGTGTATTGTGTATGAAAGGGACGATTATGTAAGAGCTGAATTAAATATCCTGAACCGAAATGCTGAGTCCCTGCATCCAAACTGTGATGTGTTACGTACCAGCTCTCAAGCATTATGGGCAGAATGACTTTCTCTACTGTCTTGTTGATGAATTTACGGTACTGAACTCTAAGACTGCCTCTGTGGCAACAGCAGAAGCTGATGTGACAGTGTTTCTTTCCCAGGCTTGTAATATAGTCGATTGGTCTATAACTTAACTGCTGCTTAGGCTTACTAGTTTGTACAGCCTCCGTATCTCAGTGAAGAAACCTAATACTTAATAAATGTTGAAGTATCAGAGCACAGAACATGAAGCTCTTTGTTATTTTTTTCTCTCCTGTGCACCTAGCATATTCAGGTTGTCTATAGTCTTTGCTCTGACATGACTTAGAGTGGATGAAAATGTTGAGTTAGGTTTTCTGGCAGCCACTCTATCCTGGAAAGTACTATGAAATCAGCTGGAAAAAATCATCTTGCCCAAATTATAAATGCAAATTCAGTCATTATGTTGGACAAACTCATTTTCTCTGAACAGATTTTAATGTTTGACTATGGTAAAATCAAGCTAAACTTATTTTCCAGTTCAGTGTCAGCCCATGTAACCCAGGGGGGTATTGCAAACCCCACAGGGAGGGAGGAGGAATCAGGAGGGAACAGAGATACTCCCTCCTCATCAGTCTGTCTTACTGCACGGCTTGCTCTGCCCTCTTCCTGCAGTAGAGAAGACCTCTTTGTAGTGATGCACCCTTATTAAAATGTCAATTTACTGATTAAAAGCAAATAGAAATATATCCTACAGAAGAAGCAGTGGGACGGATAAATCGTGCTGAAATACAGCTTCTGTTCCCTTAACATCACAGCACATTTATGTAAATGGAAATGGGTTTTTCCTGTTAATAGTAAGGCCGCAGTTATACTGTTTCTACCTTCTGACTGTCATTTTTCAACATGGATCTTGCTTGAAATTGGAAAAGCATCTGGCGTTATTTTGGATTCCCTCTAATCTGAGATCCACTGCTTGTCCTCCTGGGTTTTCCGTACTCACTGGGAACAGTGACGTTTAGAGGGAGATGGCAACTACAGGTAACATTTACATCTTTTCCGATCAAAGCTCAATGAAGTTAATTTAGAATTACAGTGGTACTTCCTGCTAGTGTCCTCCCTCTTTCCCATCTCCCATCCACTCTAACAGTTTCTCGCTCTTCACGTTATTCTTGTCTCAAATTCAAGGCAGTGCCTCCAGATATGTCTGGAGACAGATCAGACAAGTTGACTCTGGCAATATAATATATATTCCCTGAAAGGGAGTAAAGCCCGGTTTCCAATTCCATTGTTACTTTGTGGTTGAATTATTCAGCATTACTGATACACATAGTTCCTTTTTATTAGAACCCTGTTTTATCTTTGTTCTAATAAAAAGTAACATGTGCATCAGGAACCCTGAATAATTCAGTGTTGCTTCATAACTCAGGAAGCTTACTCTTTTTCAAGGCATTTCTTGCCTAGGTGTTCCAAAAATCAAGCAATTCTCTTAGGAGCCCTTGTTCCTCTGTTGTAGAAGTGGATTTTAGCTGCCATGCTGAGTGCAAAGTTACAGAATTTGCAGTTGTATTGCCTGAGGCAGCCTCAGCTCTTTCTCTGTGCAAAAAGGACAAAACAACATTTTAGTTATTCCAGACATTTACTCTAGTATCCACAAGGAACTGTTCAAACTTTAATTCTTCATAAAAGGTCTTCTTTCAGAATTATTTTAGCTAAGGATTGGCAAGAGAAATAGCATTTCTCCTCTGTCAGATGATATCTTCATCAATGTATAATTTTTTTTGAGAATCATAAAGGATTTTAATTAAACTGTGAATCCATTTAAAGCCTTGTAGATATTGGTTTTTGTTTGCTTAAAAATTATTATCAATCACTTATCAAAAGACATATTGAGATGCCCTGGAATGCATAAATGAGACTAGAATGTCAGCCTGGTACGTGTTTGCCAGAGAACTCTAAAAAGCCAACGGCAAAGCGTGTTGATTCAGCAGCAGCTCAGTACAGGTGATCTTTTGTTGTTGAAAATTAATTGTGAGGTGTCCAAACCAAGAGAGGAACTGAAGGCTGTGTGAATTAAAAGTCAATCAGCAGTTTTCACACTTCTGTAGCAACTAAAGTGCAGCAAGAGAAGCCCTGTAGAAAGAACCCAGTGTTGGGTTTTTTTCTTTCTGTGTATTGTTCTGCAGGGCCGTACAAGTCCTATAACTTCATATTTTCATTGCTGTCATAGCACTAGACATTTCTAAATTGTGATGCTAATGCTCTTCCTTGGGACCACTTTCTGCCTTCCAGCCCATTTGACAATCTGCTTTTTCCACTTCTGAGGTTAGCTGCTTATTTTACCCTTTCATTTCATTCTGTGCAGGAAAGTCACCGATCTTCTACTGTTTAGAAACTCCCAGTCTCAAAATTTCTGCCTTTGCCACAATTCCAGCAATTGCTGGTCAATTCCGCCTGAGTGGAGTTAATTTTTACAAATTTATTTTTTAGTTTATTAATTTTTTATCTTTATTTGTTTCGCACTAGAGATTCTCTCTTGCTCTGTGGAGGAAGGAACGGTGTTAGGTACTCGCTGATTTTCTCAGCACTTGTTTCTGTTCGACTCATGATAGAAGAAGGAATTCTCTTTGCTGTATTTATATTTACCATACTTTAGCATCAGCCAGGACAGGTGTTTGTCCTTTCATTTATTTCCCATTTCAGCCTCTTCCAGTTATCAATTATATGACAAACTGATTATCCATAGAGGAGCTTCATCTTTTCATGTTTAGGCAATTACTCTCAAAAGCAATGAAAATTACATTAAGCTACAATCTGTTAGGCCAGCCAGCCCCCAGCCAATTTACACTTCTGATGTGTTTTGTGTTGTACAGATTTCTAGATGATGTACAAACCACGTGTAGGAGAAGCAGCACTCATTCTGTAGGCTCATGTCATTTTGTCATGTCTCATAGCTAAAATCTCTATAAATTTAAAATTCTAGTGATTTCTTCTCATGAGAAATTCTTTGCATGGAAACTTCCAAGTCTGGGATTTTTCTATTTCATCCCTAATCCAGAGGTGTTGCGCGTCTCACAAGGTTCTCCGCTGTGCTATCAGGCTGACAGGGACGGCTTCCACATGATAGAACTGGAATTGCCATCTCTTCCTAATGAAATCAGTCTTTAAAAAGTCTTTTATTTTTGTGTTTGTTTTGCTCAGTGCACACTAAAACTAATGTAATATGGAAACAAATCTTCCTCTGTTGATGTAGAAAATAACGTGTTTTGCCCATGTTTCCATGGAGACAATCAGACTGCCATAAATGAACATGGAACGGCTCTTAGTTCTGCAGAATTTCGCTGTTTTGAAATTATTACAAGTGATTCACAGGGGCCTGTTGCTTGTGTTCTGTGATGTTTTTCAAGAGTCCCAAGGTGATTTCTATACAGGTAGGTATTACTATCCCCATTTTAAATGCTGAAAAGAGAGGGAAGCATAAAGCGACTAACACATTTATCCCAAGCCACACAAAAGGCAACGATAGAACAAGAAGTCAGCGCAAGAGGGTCCTTTCTTTCCTGCCCCAGTCACCAGGACAGCCACTGCCCATGTGCTACGGTGCTACAAACAGGTGTAAAGTTGGTAGTTCTTCCATGGCACGCTGTTTCAAATTGTGCTATCCATGTGGTACCTTACTAATTAAACATAAAATGAGCTCCTGTATTTTATATTCAGTAGCTGATAGTGTTTGGAGCCAAATTCTGTTTCATTTTTCCCAGCAAACAAGAGAAGGAACTCAATGGGAAAAGTAGAGGTTTTCTCATTTCCAGGGCTGAATATCTTCTCTAGTTCAACATTTAAATCCGAGTATGTAGAGATATGCAGGGTGCCTGGTGGGGAATTGCTGTACCTGTAACAACATTGACATTCAGTCTGTCAGCAGAGCAAACTCGTCAGCCTTTCAGAGAATTCATCTCCAGAATTTCCATTGCTTGCCTAGCTCTCTACAATGCTGTGTTAGAGAAGAATTGCAGTTAAGCACACTGAAATACTGATTCATAAAAACAGCAGTTTGGTTTTCATTTTTGTTCTTGTTTGGTTTGTTTTTTTCATTTTTTACTATTTGCTGGTGGGATCAGTAATAACAGTGATGCACTTCTGCTTCTGTGTTACCTCTAAAATATAAGCATTAAAAGATACGTTTTTAAATGAGATTTAATGACATTAAATATCTACTCAAGAATTATAAAATTTGATTGGTAAGAGATTTTTCTCTTTGTAAAATACAGAGGAGTTCTTTATTCACTTATATTTGTTTCAAATTTTTTTTTTTTACTTATAGTTCACAGTATTACACTTCATTACAGTTCTTAATCAAAGGTGGAAAAGGGTTCAGTTTCTCACAAGCTGGCTATTTGAATTAAATCATGGTAATTTTTTTGCCATTATATTATTGCTTCGGTTAACAACAGCCTCAGAAGTATTACAGAAATGTTTCATGACATGTGATGCAACTTCTCTCCAAGCAAATCAAAATATATGTTTGCATTCATCTGAAATGGGAAAGGTGTATCTTTAATTATGCATAAATAATTTAAAATCTTATTTTCTGAAGGTGCAACCTGTTTTGTTTTCATTGGCCTTGCAGTAAAATAATTTGTATTAAATGAGATCCCACTAAATAAATGATAATTTACTGCAGTGTGACAGAAAGCTGAAATAGTCTAGGTCAGTTCACAGGAAAAATTATATTCGTCATTTCAAAATTTCCAGAGGATTGTTAAGTCTAAGCATTCAGAAATCTCAAAGTTATCTTAAATATACTTTCTTCTTTTTTTCATAATGATTTGAAGTATTTGTATGGCTTTGATTTTTTAAAATCTTTGTAGTTTATTTTTTCAGTATTTCCCCAGCAGCAGTGAGAATAAAATATTACTGGCTTTTGGAGAGAAGAACAAAGTTCTGTTCTGGTTCTGGGATCTGGAGATGTAAGGGAATCAGCCGGTATCATGGGACACAAGTTCAATCACAGATATGGAAAATGCAGCCTCAGCTTCTTACAAAAATAAAACCTGACTTACAATCATTTCGCAAGATGTTATCAGCCAGCCAGTCCTACCAGGGTGCTGGTACAAGTGCTTTGTCTCTCTTTTCCTCCCACTTATTTGCTAGAAAATTGAGCTCGAAAGTATGAGGGAGCATATTTGCCTGCAGAAGAGGTGTGGCTGGGCTTGGGGACACCCGCGGGGTGGAATCACGGATAGTTGTCCTGCAGCAGAGCCACCCCTGCTTTGGCGGGGTGGGGAAGAGCTGGGAGGGTGGAGATCCGGAGCCAGCAGCAGGATACCTGAGGTTAGAGATGCTTGACGGCGTTGTTGCAAGGACCTTTGAAACACAAGCAGAGAGCTGAGGCTGACCGATGGAAACAGTCATGTTTTAGCTCTGCCCCTGTGCTGGGGATCTGGTGAGACAGGTGCTGCAGAACTGTGTCCTCCCTGCACGGCAGAAGCAGGGGTTTCTTCATTTTCTCATGTTCCACCAAGTAAAGATTAGAGGGATCTTTCAAAGCGCTCTACTTCCATCCCAGGAAACCTGAAGCTGGGTCACCCCGGGGGTTCTTGGCATTCCAAGACAAAATTCTGGAGAGCTGCTGTCATGAAACATACACCCAAGCCCTGTGAGTCTGGGAGAATGGGGTTATTTTTGTACCCTCACTTCCCAGAATTAATAATCGAATGGAACATCTGCCCAATGTCCTTCTGTCTATGGGGTTTTGGGTCTGTTTCACCTTCAGCTTATGGCAATATGCGGAAACACACCCTTGGGTATGACACGTACAAGCATAAATTATCACCTAGTGGAAGGGTGTGGAGTTTAGAGAAGCAGTACGGCACCGGTGCCGGGTTGTATTTTACTGAACCGATGTGAGTGCTCTGTGCTTGTATCATGGCTGGACCTTTGCCTCACAGGCAGGAGAGTTCTTTGTGAGAACTGCACAAGCTGGTGCAAGCTGAAAAACAAAGTGAGTACCTGGATGTATTTGACAACTTCTTTCTTCCAGTGGATGTTTGTTTTTTCAGATTCAAAAGAAAGTGTTAAAAAGATAAATGTATTAGCTGCACACACCTAAGTGTATGAAACGTTTAAAACCTGCTCCAGTGTAGGGAAGTATTTGAGATACATTTGCAGTATATTGAGATATAAATCATAACAGTTCATTGTCAGAAATCAAACCAGGAGCTTTTCTTTTGTGACTCTTTAGCAAATCAACTGTGGTCTTGTGCGTGTCTCTTTACCAGTTGCCAGCCACACACCTGCACTGATGGTTGTGACTGATTATCACACCACCAATGGAAACATGGATCCTAACTTACAGCCCTGTCTTTTTTTTCTTCAGTTATCACTGCAACATATTTCTGTGTATTTGTCAAGGAAATTCATTTAAATACTCGGGTTCTTATCCGTTGCTTTGGAAAGGAAATCTGCAGAGTCCTTTGAAGCATCTTTTGCCCTGCACGGCCCTCAGCAACGTCAAAAGCAATTCTATGTCAGTTATAAGAAATGCTTTCGGAAAGTGCCTGTAAAAATTAAAATAGATGTTTCTGTGCACTATACCAACGTCTTCAGCCAGTCAGATGTTAGGATGCTCCAAAACAAAACCATACAAAATACTATGCAGTGATGGAATAAATGCTGGCAGTTTGAGATGTTACTGTTTAACTGCCTTGAGAAATTCCATTTACTGAAAATAATTCACATACGTGTTTGAAACATTCAGGCCTATGGTAATTAATTTTCAGCTGAATTGATTTCTGTATGTAAATTGCTCTGAGTAATTATGCAGAGAGAGAGCATGCGAGAGAGAGACTTAAATATCTGAGCTTGTTAGTCGAAGACATGTTCTCCCCTAGACTTGGGGAGGGCTAATACCAATTCTGTCCCTAATGAAGCAGAATGATTTGCAGAAGCAGAATAAAACCAATTCCTAATTATTTGCGATTGATTAGGGGGAGGGGGAATCTGTTATTAAATAACATTTTTTAGACCCAGAATTATTAACAATAACAGCTCTGAGAAGAAATGTTACACTCAGCTCCAATGTGGCCACTTACCAGCCTGTAAAATAAGAAAATCTGGGGAAAGGATACAGGCAGACAGCTTCTGAATGGCTATAAAAGCCTGGAAGTCCACGCCAGCCTTGCCTGGGTGTCTTGTTCATACAAGGGCACTTGGGTAGTCCCATTGCACTTGGATTAAACTCCACGGACAGTCTTATCTCAGCACATGGCTTGGTTGGAGTTTACCTCTGGAGCATTGAAAACTCATGTTTTCACAGAGCAGCAGAACAACGTTAACCGGAGTGCTCTTTAAGTCAGTATGTGTGGCCATGTTCGTATTAAGGAAAAAAAAGTGTGGATTCATCGTCTACTTTTAAGCTGAGTAGAAACTGGGCAGAGTATTGCTGGAATCACGTCATACGTAATAGCATTGAAATGCACACCTATAACGTAATGCATCATTTAATTGAGAGGCTTTGTTTTATTGTCAATCTCTTTTGTCTTAAAATATGTACTAGGATCTCTGCATGGAAGACAGCAGGTCCCATTTTCCAGTTCATCATACCTTTCTCAACAGATGTTGTTCTTTGCTCGTACAGTCAGAGCAGTTCCGGGGGTATTGCATAAAAGCAACTGCTCTTGACATTTCATTATGCAGAAGTATTTTTGTCATTGAGTGATCATGGTACTTATTGTCAGGCAATTTTGAAAACAAAAATCCCAATATTTACATAATGCCATTTCGTTTTGATTGTGTAGTTTGTTTCAGCTCCACTAAACAGCTATGAGTTGGAAATTACTCTCTTCCCCCAAACGAATGGTCATAAAACCAAAATCAAGCTCATAAATCTTGCCATGAACTAGTTGTATAGTTTCTGCAGGATTACACATCCATTGCTGCAAGACAGTGCAAGTATTTATTTGTTATCACCGTTTTAAAGTCAAACATGTGAAAAATAAATTTCCTCTGTTGTGATTAACACAATGACCCGCAGCTGCAGCGTATAGAGCCACAGCCTTACAGAGCAACTTCTCCCTGCGCTGCCATTGTCTGAGCTAAGGAGTTTCCTCTGAGTTGTAGGTCTTCTGTTCTAGTGTCAGTATGTAAAAACACGAAATGAAATAGGAAAGTATCTCAAACGCTGTTGTTAGGTCTTTGTCCAACACTGATTTATTTATACTGCAAACCGACAGCCTCTGGTGAACGGTCCAGGGAGGGGAGAGAAGAGTGTGCACAGTTCATAAGCAAACGTTCTCTGATCTGCTGTGTGGAGCTGGGGGGGAAAGGGATTTGGGATGCAATTGGTGTTTGTAATCCTTTTTGTATTGGAAAGAGATGTCGGCATCCCGTTAGGAGGTTGTTAGTGGTCTGGTGCAATCCCTGGTGTGTATTGTTTACCAATTATTCTGGTATCTCTGGGAGATAACCACAGAAGATTTAGAGTTTTAATAGGGAGCGTAGGTTGCTATGCATAATAAAAGCTTGACCAAAAAAACCAATGCGACTCGTCTCTCTCTTAATGACAGGAATTCTGGTTTTGCACTTCTGTTTTGTATAAATGGGCCTGACCCAGGTTTTGGGTCACTGCGTACAGATGAAAGCCTTTCCCCTTTGCAGTGCCATCAACAGACCTGTAGAGAACAATTTTCCAACACCAGTGTTGTGGCCAACAAAGCAGAACCTTTAGCCCATCTAAACACTTCTTCACTTGTGCTCTGTGAGTCAGGAAGAGACTTCCGAGCTCAGGGTAGCAGGAGTTTTAGGGTTTCCACGTGGCTGGAAAACGAATGTCAGCAGCAGAAACATCTGGGTGTTAAGTGAGGAAGAGTAAGACTTTTGAGTCAAGATAAAAAGGCAGAAATTCTAAGTTTTCCCAGGATAAAAAACTTGTGAAAATGTTTATCCTGAGAGATATGCAGTACTGTATTTCCCCGTATTTCAGCCAGCTGTCCGGGGATGGAGTCTTGCCTTGGAGACCAAGTGTGCAGGGATTTGAACATCATGGGAAAAGTTCAGGATAGAAAATTGTGGAGCCTGAGCTCACAAAGATATAGGCAGGGTGACTGAATAGGGTTTTAAGCAAAGGATTTACATTCATGTGAAATCTTTAATTCTAATACTGTCTGGACACATCATCTCCAAAAATTTTGGACCTATCCTCAGCCACTGTTAGGTCGGATTAACTAAGCATATCAATTTCACCTTCAGTCTCAATCTAAAGAAAAGGTGGAAAAACGTTCACATATTGCAGCCAGACTTAAGGTATTTTTGCTGTTACGGTGCAGACAAACCTCAGTAACTATGCGCAGACACTCTAGCAGAGAAAAGGAATGGCTGTAGTTTTCCTTTCAAGCTGATGAAATAACATCTTTATAGTAAAAAAACTTCCTTTTTTTTTCTCATTCCTCTTCCCACTTTCATTTTTTTTTTGTACATTTGCTTCTTCATTTTCAAAGATTTCATACTCATTGCTTTAGGACAAGAAGAACTGTGGTGACAAATATGGTTGTTATGTTTCATCTTATTCCCAAGGGTCTTTTCTTCTGCAGATGATGAGCATCTGCTCCCAGTCATGTAGAAATCTGATTAACAAAGCATGATCTTTGATTAGCATATTTCAGAAATTGTTTCTTATTATGAACTCTCCTTAGGGCTTGTGTTGCTTAGCAGTAGAACAGCCTTCTAAACTTATTTAACATGTTGAGGAACTTTGCAGGCATATAAATCCCTGTTTTGACCTTTTATGTTCATATGGATCACATATTCTGCACAAGTGGAAAAAAATCTCAAGAGATAATAATCCAGATCGTGGGGGTTTTTTGATTTCTTCTGACAAAGGCCGCGGTTTTGCCTGTGTTTAGTAAACTCCCTTCTACTGGGATGAACTATATGTAAGGGCTGTTTGTAATGAATAATAAATGATGCTTCCACACTGTGTTCCATTTAAGGATCTTCATGAGCTTTTCCACCGTGAATGAAATATTCCTCCAACACAGGTGGGGAAAAGTTTGTTTTATTATTATTGCCAGCATTATTATTCTTTTCAGATTTTAGAAGTAAGACACTGGGGTAGAGAGAAGTTGAAGCCTGATCTGAAAGGCTTTCCAGCCACATCTTTTCCCATTCCTGTACTTCAAACTGATGGCCATGCAACAATATTTTTCTTTTTTGATAGACAATTTTTAATTGCAAAACTTTTCAAAGTTGTGTTTCTTTTAACAATACGGTATTACATGATGTTCTTTCAGAACATGCATACTTCAGAAGTGCATGCAGGTTTTTTTGGCCTAGAAGACATAAGGAGTTCCTGAAGTGGATATAATTCTTCAATTACAGTAAATTTTACTATGAAAAAATGTTAAGTATTAAAACTGTGCATGATATCACATAGACCATGTGGGCCTAAATCTTGCTCGTCTGATTCATGCCAAACTAGTGTTGACTTTCAGGGCTAACCCCACATCCCCACGTATGCAGGCTCTGGCTGATAGAGAACCGTGGGCTCAAAGCCAGAGTGCTTTCCAGCAGCCCGGCAACATTGTCAGCTATTAGCCCTGGGCTCCTAGCCAATTTGCACAATGGTTTCTGTTGATGCAGCATTTTGCATCAAGGATGGGTCACCAGCAAAAGCAGACAATGTGCGTGTGCTCCAGTAAAAGAGCAAGGGC